>OY757914.1:8859693-9262193 GCA_963585895.1 Sepioteuthis lessoniana | reverse complement strand
GTCTGTGTGTGTTTCAGTGTGCATATATATATATGTGTATATATATATATATATACACGCATATTGTTTATCTATCTATCTATCTATCTATCTATCTATATATATATATATATATATATATATATATATATTCTTACTGCTTGGCCTTATTTAAGAAAGTTTGTACATTTTGGATGAGGCTCTTGAAAGTACGTTATTCTAATACAAGTCTATGGTTATGTGTGTGTAAATTTGCAGCATTTTGACAAATTATATTTTTTGTGTCAGTCTCTTTGCAGTAGTGATGAGTCCTTTTATGTCCCAAAAGACAGCCAACATAACCTATTTTACTGACTACTGTGCCCAAAACGTTTTCTTTA
Source organism: Sepioteuthis lessoniana (assembly GCA_963585895.1). Taxonomy (NCBI): domain Eukaryota; kingdom Metazoa; phylum Mollusca; class Cephalopoda; order Myopsida; family Loliginidae; genus Sepioteuthis; species Sepioteuthis lessoniana. The sequence goes on along the minus strand of OY757914.1, from coordinate 9,261,834 downwards.
CCAGATACCCTGAGTGTTTTCACTCGATAGACTGTCTTTTCGACTCAAGCTTTTTGTAGAAAACCAGGTTTATCGTATTTGCAAATATATTTTACTCTAAAACATGCATCTCCATACACATCACACATTGTTCACTAAATTTCATATACGTTGCACTTTGTAGGCATAATATATCTCATGGCAGAACTCTGTTCAAGCCTGGTGCCCTTTGTATCATTGGCCACCATTTTGAATAGCCTCAAAACATATATTTTTGTGTAATGAAAATGATTTTTTCTCTCTACTATTTCCAAATAATGCAGATTTCAGATTTAGAGAAAAAAATTCTAAAAAAATTCCTTATTAAAAATCCCTTATTTATTGTATGACCAAAGTCCATGTGAGTGTATTTGCATGTGTGTGTGTGTCTGTGTGTGTCTGTATGTGTGTGTTCTGTCTGTGTAAATGTATGTATTTGCGTGTATTTGTTTTTCTGTGTATGTGTGTATGTTTTTGTGTGTGTATGAGTGAGTGTATGTGTTTGTGTGCGTATGAGTGTGTGGAAATTTACTAAGCTTCTTGCTTAGATGTGGCACAAGGTCATATGAAAGGGGCACCCAATGAGACTCGAACTCACTCGTGTAGGTTTGCTAGTCGAGCTTGCTAACCATTACACCACCAGAGGCGCCCTGAGTGTGTGTATGTGGATATGTTTGTGTTTATGCATCTGCGTATCTCTGTGTTTGTGTTTGAGTGTGTATGTATGTGCATGCGTGTATGTTTGTGTGTGCGTGTGTTTGTTTGTGTGAGTGTGCGTTTTTTAATATATATATATATATATATATATATATATATATATATGTATAACTGTGTAAGTGCTTTTGAGTATATATATATATATATATATATATATATATATATATATATATATATATATATATATATATGTGTGTGTGTGTGTGTGTGTGTCTATATACTTGAAACAACTTTACGAATTGTTAACTCTTCAGACCAGAAGAGTTAACATCTAAACAGTATGTTATATTGTTCCGACTCCATATATTAAGTAAAGATGATACAACTAATTCATTGACTCTGTTTTACTTTTTGAATATCTATACTTCATATCAAAAAGAAACACAGAGACAAACTTTAGACAACATAAAATTAATTGGAGACATTAAAATGCATGACTGTATGTGGCATAATTAAACATTTTGAACTCACTGACTCAGTTGCTGACTAGAAAGATCAAAAACCCGCGTTACCGAAGAACACTACCCGCTTACTTCTGTTGTACTATCTATCTATCTATCTCTCTCTCTATATATATATATATGGGGGTGATGCGTGTGCGCTCAGTGCCGTTCATAAGTTAGTATACCATCGAACAACCTTTTTATAGAATTTTTTTTTCTTCGAAATGAAATATACAATGATTTTATTATATTTTTTTTATTATATTTAATGGAACATCATATAAAACGGATATTATATGCATGCTTCATGACTAAAATTTGCAGCACAGAAAATCTTCAAGGAATGTTATGAATACATTGCAGTCCCAAAATATATACGTCGTTATTATATATTCATGTATATATATATATATATATATATATATATATGTATAATACCTACCAGCATGTCCAGCGTCCTTCGTCCATCCGATCATTTTCCTGGATTACATAAGTCTTTGCCTTCAGGCTTATATTCGTGTTTTAGGGTTTTCCTAGACATACATATTTAAGAAAATAAAAAAAAACCTAGACTTATAGGATTTGAACTTCGTCGAAAACAAGGAATGATTCGAATATTTCTCGATGAACGAACGGAACGTGGATTCTACACAATGTTTCTAATAGGTCGGGTGACGTAGTTTAAAGCAACGAACGCTTATTCATTGATCAAACGGACAACTTTTCCTGTTGTACAAATTTTCCAAACTCATGAGCGATGTTCTCCAATAGACTCCTTCACATGGATGCGCAAGTGTGAGACGACCGGCTAGAACCTATCAACAGAAGCTCAGTACGGACACAGGATGTAGCCTGTAGGAACTCCCGGAAGCGATGGATGATAGAGACAGATGGCGAGAGAGAGATAGGGAAATCTGTGCTATATATATATATATATATATATATATATATATATATATATATATAGCGTGAGATGGGTAAGTTGTCGTCCAAATTACTCAAAAAAAAAAAATAGCGGTACTTATGCATCTATGTTACCACAAAAAAGCCAAACTTTCCTGAGCGTTTCGGGAAAGAATCAGAATATGCCGAAACGCCTATCTAATCAAATTTAAGATAAAATAATTCAATCAATTTGTTTACAAAGTTACAAACAAGTGTAAACAAATTTATCGCAGCTAAGCGAAAATCTACAATGTGCAGAAATGGTGGTCCAATTCTGCTAAAAAAAAAAACTTATTGGCAAAATTAAAAGTAGCCGGGCATGTGAGCATCCTTGCCACCTAAAAAAACTGAGGAAAACTTATGCCTGGAGATGCCGTAACACCAAATGCAGGACCTGGATTATTATTAAATTGTTAGGTGAAAGTACAGAATAGTTACAAAACACCCCCCTCGCCATGGTAAGAATGGATTTCTAAATTAACACGTTATTCCTTCTGCACGGCACAATAAGTGTATAAATACGAAAAAGATTATTTAAAAAGACAAAAGAATGATACCCTCCTAATAGATAAAATAAAAATTCAAACTATTTTTTTCATATTGAAAATTACCATACATTGACTGTTGATTTATTCTTTTTCTCTTGAAAAGGTTGGTAACATTGTCCATTAAAATTTGTCTTTTTCTCTTTCTTTTTTTTCTTTTTTTTTTTTTTTGTCTTCATGCGTTTTGTCAACAAATTAGTTGACTTAGTTTATCGTCTGCTTGCTTAGATTTCGTTCCGTAATATTCCGATTCTTTCCGTTATCGGCCCGGAAACGCTCGGGAAAGTTCGGCTTTTTTTTGCGGTAACATAGATGCATAAGTACCAAAATAAGATTGGCATCTCACTTTATCAAATATTTTTACCAAAATTGCATGAAAATATATTGAAATATTATATACCGTTAAACACGAAATGGACGGTTGTAATTTTACACAGCACAAAAAGAAATTTGCAATGCAATGGAGTTCAAATGAAAGTTTTGCTGGTATCTTCTCAATAGAAGTTTGTTCTACTGTAATATAATGGCCGAGGGATTTCGTTTTATATATCTTGCCTTTCGGTTTAGTTAGGCTGAGAACCGTTCTCTTAGAGCATGGGTTAGTTAGGTGTAACATGAGCACAGGTGTTCACGCGTGCGCGAGGAGGATGTGTCATTCAGATATGTCAAAATAAAAATCCCAGATAGATATATGACCAGGGGGATGTGAATGACGTCACGCCCCGGAAGTGTGGGCTGAGATTTTAGAAAAGTCAGAGAGTTGAGTTCCTGCCTCGGAAGAAGACGGTTGACTTTCGGAGCTCGCCAAGGCCTTGCGGCGGGTGTCGTACGTGGTGGTGGTAGGGGGGTGCAGATGGAAAAGTCGTCATAGAAAGATTGTGCCTCTCTCTTCCTTATGTCGAAAAACCTTTTAACTCAAAGGTAATAAAAAGTTTCGTACCTGAACTAAGAAGTCGTAAGTGTTTGTTTTTTTTTTTTGTTTTTTTTGTGTGTTTCGGGATTCCTATGTTATCTATATGTGCGTTATGGACATTATGAACGTTTTGCGTACCGGTATGAATATGTCTATTTCCCGTATTCATGTATGGCTATGTAACACTAATAATATAACTACTACGTATAGCTTTTTTGTACCCCCACGTCGAACGGATTAATGCTACGTCTTAAGTATCAGTTGGACCTCGTGATAACTTCGTTGTGAGTGACGAACACACAAAAAAGCCCGTCTTGGTTTACTAATACAAATGTTTATTCGCTACTACACTTTTTAGTAGTCGTCGGGAAGAGAAAAACAGGATACGAAAACTGAGTTGACCGTCTTACCTCGACAAAGAGAAATAAAATGTTATAAGTAAAGAAAGAGAGAGAGAGAGAGAGAGAGAGAGAAAGAGAGAGAGAGAAAGAGAGTGATGTAGACTCAGACCTTGAATTATCTTTCACGTTTCTTTTGTAGTTTTAACAGTGCTTGTTCACTGGTATCCTCTGTGCCGCTTTGCGTCTGGTGTTAGACCGGTTTTCGGAGCTCACACCAAAATGAAGGTCGCAAATTTCGTCTTTCTTCACTTTGTCGTGTCTGATCTTCAACTGCCAGTCTTTACCTCGTCTCGTCTGGCCGCCAACTAACTCTGTTCCTGTTTTCTAACCTACGCTCAGTCTTAACGGATTTCCTGTTTTAGTCTCCTCCAGCCAATCAGAACTCTTTGCAGATTTACTGCTGACACGTTTCTATTTTTAATCCGAGCGTTCGCTGTCATACCCGTCTAGCCCTTCCCATTCGTTTCTCCCTTTTTATGTACGTTTCTTTCTTTTCCACCGTCTAGTAGTGGACCAGTAAATCTTGCCAAGAAACAACGCACAATCAAATGAACTCCCGAATTATTTTACAACAATTAGATTAGATATATTGAAAGGAATCGCCATTGGATTCAACCACAGCTTCCAGACAACTTTGGAATCTCCTGAAAAACTTTCCGACGGTCTCCAAGTTTAAAATGATAAATGCTGCTATTATTCTTGCCTTTAATTCATCTTTGGTGTTTCACGGAATTTTTTTTATCTCTCACTCAACTGTGTGCCCCAAATGATAATCAATGGTATTGTAATCTGCGGAGTTAAACAGTTAGATGTTTGGGGTGATGTGGCCACTGAAATGTTCTCACAGCCAAGACTGAGTTCTCCTGTTTATGTGACATGGCGCAGAGTTCTATTACTCTATGTAGGGTCTTCCAGCAGCAACCATCTCGATTCAGACTTTGTTGAGTGTATTGTCGCATTAGAAGATTACAGGAGTTATGTACTCCCCCATCTTTATTAACCACCCCAAACACTATGGTGTAGACTGGGTGTTTCGGTCTTATCAATATGAATATGAATCAGTTAAAAAGTCCGTATCGGCGTTTCCGACGTGAAAGCAGGTAGTATGCCGTTTCAAAATTTCTGGAGGAATTATTGGCATCATGGTGCTGATTTCTTCACAGACAGTGCCTACCTACTTTTAGTTTGGTACACTGTAGACAAAGCCTAAATCAATTACAATACATGCGTAGAATTAGTAATTTAAAAGGGTAATAATTTACCCATTGCACCCTGTATATATCAGCGATGTGAATTAATAGATAGATGTAGACATAGGAATAAATTTAAACTATAGACAAATTATCATAGATAATGCTTAGATAAAAAGAAAACATAGGATTAAATTGAGATTTATGGTAAATGAATAAAAATAAAATAAGATAAAAAAGATGAGAAGAAACCATGTGATGTGTACGTACTCTTTAGTGGAAGGGTAACTGAATTAATAGGCATGAAAATACAATTTGAAATTAAAAAAAATTTATTGTAAATTTTGAATTTAATATAAGTATTAGTGTATCTTTACGTAAGGTTATTAAAGAAAGATGAACTTCCCTAAATTAGTATTTAATCTGGAGTTTCAAGTTGAAATGTATTTAGATTTAAAAAAATAAAGAATTAAAAAGTTAATTTACTATAATTCCAACCGGCAATAAAAAACCTGGAAGTGGGCTAAAGGAGGAGAAAGCCCTTTCTCCCCTCTTCTACTCCCTCCCACCCTTCCTTCCTGTTTCTATTCTGAATTATTTGATCCATAAGATCTGAAGAGACCTGTTTTTTTTTGGTATTTTTGATTTATATCAAAACCCATAACAGGATGGAAATAATCCTAATGTGACCGGTTTTTGCTTTTCCTTAAAGAAATATATATATATATATATATATATATATATATATATATGTTTTTATAGTTTTTGTCTATTCTCATAACCCTTGACGATATATGTATCTACAGAGGATCCTTACTGTAAGATTTAAAAAGCAGAGTTTGGTTGTTTGGGTTTTATGGCATATCAACTTTTCTTGGTTATTTAATGTCAAATCCATTTTATGCAAATAGTCTGTTCTATTTCAAACAATTCAGTTTAGCATGAGTACACAGCTTAATTGTGAAAAACATTTCTATTTCAAGTTATTCAGTTTAGTCAAAAAGTTCTAATTCAGCTAATTCAATTTAGTATAAGTACAGATTTTATTTACACACAGTGAAATGTCAAAACAGTTCTATATCAAACAATTCCGTTTCATTGTCAAAAACAGTTCCCTTTCAAACAATTTAATATAGCATAAACACGCTGTTTAAATGTAAACACAGGTTAATTGTCAAAAACATTTCTATTTCATGCTATTCAGTTTAGTCAAACAGTTCTAATTCAAACAATTCAGTTTTGCCTAAGTATGCCCTTTAGTTCTATTTAACCCAGAGATAGGGCCCTATCAGGTGCTACTATTCCGGGCTAGAGTGGACCTGGGAGCAATGGCAATGAAGGGGTGCTCAGCATTCCCCAGAGCTCCAGTATCATTGGAACCTCACTATCATATTGTTTATTGTCGTAACCAGGACACTCGTTGGGGAAACTTACTCCTCTGCAGAGGTGCCGTCGGTGTATTCTACAGCCCCAGTCGACTGGGCAAGTAAAAAGCAGAGGTATATATTATGATTTAGAGTCCTTTTGTTTTTTCTAGTGTCTTATTATTTTTTTTAAATCGATCAAATTATTCTTGTTTAATCGGTTTTCCAAACGGCATTGTCTGATTATAATATTTCGATTATAAATTAAGACTGTTTTATTTTTAGTCGCAACTTATATCCAAGTGTAAGGCTCTTAAAACAGAAAATAGGCCTTCTATCGAAATCATAATAAAAACCAATCCAAAAATTTAATAAATAAATAAATAAGGAAAAGATTGTCACCTATTTAAAAAGACAGTTTCGATCTGAATCAAGGTCCGACTTTGAAAGATGAAAATCGAACATTTGAGGAGGAGAAGAGGAAATCATTCTTTTCTTTGCGTCTTAAAAAGTTGGGATTAATACCGACTTGGAGCAGACAACACCAAACAACGATGACGTCAATAGGGTGCGGAGAAAATTAAACAGTCGTCTCCCAATCAGATTCCTTTCTTTTTATTAAGCATCTTCGCTATAATACGTCGCGGTTGTTGCTCCCTTACAATAAAATGATGGCAATAGGAACACTACCCAGACATAACAAACGTTATATTACCGATGAATACAATTCCATCGATTTGGTATTGCAAATTTTGAGAAGTATTGAAGGAGTTAATACAAGACGGACAACAAATGCAAATCAATAAAGTATTTATACTTAGTCGAACTGTTCCTGTATTATGATTGGCCAATCAAAGCATTATATTTAACGATGTATAAGACGCACTTAATAATCCATATATGAATGTGTACTTGTGCACGTGTATGTGGCTTCGCAACAACCTGACAAACTTATATATATATATATATATATATATATATATATATATATATATATATATATAGTTGTGTGTGGTGTATGTGTGTGTGTATGTGTGTCGGCTCGCAACATCTGGACAAGTGATATATTTGTGTGTATACGTGTCTATAAATATGTGTCTTTGAATACCTAACTACTTGACAAACTATATATTTGTGTATGAGTGTGTGTGAATATATAAATATGTGGGAGTATATATGTGTATGTATGTGCATGTGAATGTGCGAACTATACAAACTATATGTTTACATATGTGTGTATGCATTCGTTCATTCTTTTGTGTGTGTGTGTGTGTGTGTGTGTGAACTCGAAAATTCTTGAAAAATTATATATATATATATATATGTGTGTGTGTGTGTGTGTGTGTGTTTGTGAATGTATAAACCTCTGGATAAAAATATAAGACTGCCCTCAAAAATGAAGAAAACGATATAGTTTACCATTTTTAAATTATGAAAATCAAAAATATGAGAGATAAAGTTAAGAAACATATAAATTTAAAATAAGAAGAAATTTCAATTGATTTTTTTATATGTATATTAGCATTTATGCTAAATTTTAGAATCTATTTTTGACATAAATGTAAGACCACCAATAAAAAACCAAAGAAAAAAAGGACTTACTTTAATCGAAAATTTTATTATATATAGTCTATGTAATATAAAAGCTTGTAAAACTGTAATACTTAAAATACTAAAAGTATAAATGGATAAAGGAACTAGATTATCTGAATTTGAGAAAGGCGAGATTACAGCTATCAATACAATATGGAAAATCTCAGAGAAATTTCGAAGGCCTCATGACACAGTAAAACCGTTATCAGCAATTACTTGAAAAGTCCATATAAATATGGAACAAGAAAACCGACTGGTAGGCCAAAAAAATTATCCCCACAATTCAAGAGAATTTTTCGCGAAGTAAAAAAGAAAACTTCAACAATATCAAAAATATTCAAATCTCTTGTGGATGCTCTTTACAGTACACGAACAATTTGAAGGCATTTAAATGACGAAAATATCAGCATAAGAAAAGAATTCATCGGCCAAGCTTAATTATGAAGCAAAACGAGAAACGACTGGAATATGCTCGTCAATATCAAACCATGAGTGCTAAAGAATGGCGAAAAGTTGTGTTCTCGGACGAAAAGAAATTCTCTTTAGACAGTCTAGATGGCTTTTAGAAGTACTGGCACGCAAAAAAATTCTGGAAGAGAATTACTCAACAAAGCATATTGGAGGAGGATATCTTTTGATCTGTGGGTCTTCTCATCTTCAGGAAAACTTAAACTACAATTTGTCAGTTGTCGACAAAAAGCAGCAGACTATGTTAAGATGCTACATGATTTATCACTCGCATAAGAAGGGCGTCGTCAATATGGAGAAGATTTGATTTTCCCCAAGATAATGCTACAATCCTAAATGCAACAATAAGAAAGGAGTACTTGCTTGACCATCCAGTGTATTCTCCAGACCCCAATCCTATAATCAATTTGTGTGGATTGATTGTAGCAAAATTTAATGAAGAAGGTCGACAGTACACAGCAATTTCTGAACTAAAAAATGAATATGTTTGTATATCTACAGTTTGACAAAAACTTATAATATAAATCTGTATATATATGTAATATATATGTATATTTATAAACGAGGTGCATACGATAAGTGTCAAGACTTTTTTTCGTATGGGCATTTAAAATTGTCGTAGACATTTGAAAATTCACTATATTATTGCTATACATCTTATATGATGACTGACTAATTTTTATGATTTCAGGTTTAAATGAACACCTACAGCAGGAATTCGAATACACCCTACTAAAACCTGATTGTCACAGAATGGTGAATTTCAAAAATGCTATCTGACACTTTAGAAGAACGATATGCAATAAAATTCTGTTTTAAACTTGAAAACAAAAAATGCCACAGACACGTATGAAACGCTTCATACTGCTTTTGGAGCATCTTGCATGAGTCGAACTTCAGTTTCTGAGTGGCATAAGAGATTCAAGGAAGGCAGGGAGTCTGTGAGGGATGATGAGAGGTAAGGGAGGAGTAAGGAAGTCAATACACCAGAGTTGATTGCCCAGAGGGTTAGGGTTACTAGGAAGAGGTTCCTTGGGAAGAGACCAGTACTCTTGAAATCGTGCGACTGGCATTTCCACCATGGCAATACACGAGTCCACAACTCCAACCTTGTCACAGACTATTTGACCAAGATGGGCATCAAGACAGTTCCTCACCGTCCCTATAGTCCAGACGTTGGTCCCTGTGACTTTTGGTTATTCCCTAAGCTCAGAGGCTGTCGTTAGGAGAGAATCGAGGAGATGAAAGAGGCTGTGACAAAGGTCACACAAGAGGACTTCCATGGGGCCTTCCACAAGTTGTTGGAACGGTATAACAAGTGCATTACAGCCGGAGGGGATTACTTCGAAGGATACTAGAGTTTCATTTGTGTACTATCAATAAAAGTGCCCATATGAAAAATGTCTGGAAACGTATCGTATGCACCTCATATATATATATATATAGTGTCTGCGCAACTATTTGTCCAAGAACACGCACACATACACACACGCACACACACACACGCGCATATATATATATATATATATATATATATATATATATATGTGTGTGTGTGTGTGTGTGCGTGTGTGTGTGTGTGTGTGTGTGCGCACACACACACACGCGCATATATATATATATATATATATGTGTGTGTGTGTGTGTGTGTGCGTGTGTGTGCATATGTGTGTGTTTGTGTGTCTGCTGACTCGTAAGTACTTAAACTATATATATATATATATTTCGTGTTTGTTAGTATGTGTTTGTGTGCGCGCTCACGCGTACGCACCCTCTGCAGGAGTACTCGCAAATATTCGGTAAACTTTATCTGTGTTATCTATTCTAGCCTGGCCCATTTGGCTGGGGTTGCATAATACACCGACTTCATCTCTGCAGTGGGGTAAGACTCCGCCAACAATTGTTCTGGATATGACACTAAAAAATCTGATGGTGAGACTTCCGTAATGCTAGAGCTTATGGGAATGTGGAGTACCTCTTCATTGTCATCGTCATCGCTTTCAAGTTCACATTGGCCCAGAATGGTGGCTCCTGATAAGTTTGTATTTATGGGTTGAATAAAAGTAAGCTGTGTATTTATCATCATCATCATCATGTCGTGCTGGTAGCACGGATATCCCTGACCCTCTCTCGCCACTCCTCCCTATCGTTCATCGCCCTAGGTAGGTCTTCAGGACAACATCCCGTATCCTCACATAGCTGCTGAATGTATGTTCGTGCTGGTCGTCCTGCTTTTGTACGGCCATGTGTGGGGGTCCATAAGAGTACCTCACTTATGAGTTCGTCCCTGCTTCTTCATGTCTGGTTCGTCTAACTTGAATATTTTTCGTGATAGGAGGCAGGTGGCCGTACAGTTGGTGTCTTCTGGGGTGTTGCCGCCAGGACTTGTTCAAGATTGCACGCAGCATTCTTGTGTAATCATATTTACCAACCCCTCCGCTCGGGCAGGATATGACACAAGGTCAATTTTTAAACGGAGTTTAACAGGTTTGAATTCAGAGTTTTCCTTCTCCTAGACTAGTTGCCTCACCAAGGCAGAAGAACCTAGTCTGTCCTACTATTTACCCATAACTGGAGGGAGAATAATTGGATTCATACCTTTCCCAAGGGTATTAGTGCTATGTGAAATGCAATCAGTCTCGTTCAGGATTTGAACTCGTATCGTCGTGTCCAACTCCTGTGACGATAACCATTACACCACGGGCATTCTTGTGTAATTGCCGTCTAGCTTCTTCTCCAGCCGTTTTGTTAGCGTACATGTTGTGCATCCAAAATTTAACTGTTTATAAGTACAAAACTGGATTTGGCTTTAAATAACCTACAATGGTTGATATGCCATAAAACTTAACCAAACCAAACCAAACTCTTTAGACCTGAAGAGATAATATTCAAATTGTTTGCAAAAGTGTTCTGAATCTCCCTCTCCCTCATAGAGTATCCATATTTCAAATGAGAAAACAATATAGTGATGAACTTAAGACAACACAAAATAAGTGGGAGACATTAAAATGTATGACAGTAACTTGCATTATCAGCCATTTTGAAGACCTTAATTCAATTGCTTCTGAAAAATATTGCAGAAATTAATGCAAAACAAAAAATAAATGAAAATCCTACGACTACATTCTTGTATTAATATTGTACGGTCAAATTACTATATTTAGCAATATGAAAGACGCATGTATTTTGATTTCTGTATGAATTTCAGAGAAGAGAAATATTCGTGGTTATAAATTGGTTTATTGCGAGAATTTATGATCCAACTTCATCTAAGACTGACTAGACAAGGAGTCGTTTTATAGTAAGATAAGGACGCACAATAATTGAAGCTCATGCCGGACCATTACCAGAAATGCTTAACCCCTTCAGCATTCACCTTTTGGGGTTGCCTCAGGTGCCATGCGATAAACTCAGTCGAACTAAGCTGGTATTACCTGCAAAAGATCCCCCGGGAACCATGCTGATATGGCTTGTTTATCTCCGGCATGAATTGCTCCTAGGCCCGGTAAAATATACCAAGTCTACAGAATGTTGGGTTTAAATATTGATTCTTATCGTTACAATATATCGGCAGTCGTACTCAGAAGCCTAATTCAAGTGCTTGTTATACCTCGTTACAGAAGTTGAATTTTGAGCTGAACTCTTTATTCAATCCACAGTGGTACAATGTTCTATTTTGCTGTCAAAGAATTAATTGATTGATTGATTGATTGATTCTAATGGCGTGCCAATCAGTCTTGGATTATTTAATGCTTAAAGATTAGGAAATCGCATTCATTGTACATTCATATTTCAATTTTTTTGTGTTGCTGTTTCTTAAGAGTCTAATTGAATTTCGAATGAGAGTTAAACAGATATATTGCATGAGGATCAATAAATAAATATGAAGGTCATTCAATAAATATGGGGAATTAGAAAAAATTAACTTTAATCTCATAGAAGAACTTGGTTTCAGGCTATTCAAAATAAAACTGAATGCTCCAGGTTTATTATCCAGCTTTTTTTTTGTCTTAGGAGGACAAACTATGTAAAATTTACAAAAGATTGAGTAATGTGTCGGGAGAACCATGTCTGTGTAAATAGAATATTTACAGATGTGTTACACATAGTTTTGTCACAATGAATATCTGTCGAAATGACAGTCCATGGAGCGGAAATACGCTGACTTTCCGGTAAAGGGAAAAGCCCCGGGCGCAGTGGTCGGTAAAATTGGTCATGCTGAGTCTTCTGGGACATGAAATGACCTATTACTATTGGTTTCCTATGGGGATATCAATCTTGCATCAAGTCATTTATTTCAGTTAATTCTGATGCTAATTCAGCCCATTCCACACACACACACACACACACACACATATATATATATATATATATATATATATATTAGTGAATTTGAACTTGTGTGGATGGATCCGCAACCATGGTAACAGGAAAATCGTCAATACGTATGTGAATCTTTATGAATACATCATCAAAGTAAAATGTGTATTATAAGCAATAACAAATGGTGCTTATACCAGTCATGGGATATCTAATTTGCATAAAGATTTAAACAGTAGGTTTCAATAGGTAACTTTCTTGTGCTGTTCATTGACAATTCTATTGCTTAATGTTTATATATATATATATATATATAAATGCTGCGAGCAATATTGAACAAGTCCTGGCGGCAACACCCAACAAGGCACCAACTACACGGCCACTCTCCTCCCATTACGAAAACTATCCAAGTTAGACGAACCAGACATGCAGGACATTGCTAGAGAAGCAGGGACGAGCTCATAAGTGATGTACACCTATGGTCCCCCACATATAGCCGGGCAAAAGCAGGACGACAAGCTCGAACATACATTCAGCAGCTCTGTGAGGATATGGGATGTAGCCCTGAAGACCTGCCAGAAGCGATGAACGATAGGGAGAAGTGACGAGAGAGGATCAGGGATATCCGTGCTAGCGGCACAACATAATGATGATGATATATATATATATATATAAGCAATAATATTTAGAAGAAAACCATAAAAGATGCACGACAAAAATTATTGGTACGCGTATACATCATATTTCCCTATTGTTCAGGTATCCCATGATAAGACTATTTCTTTTTAGACTCTTCTACTTTTTAAGGACCTAGAGGAGGATGGATTCTTCCAGACTATTCCTGCCCTAGTCATTATATATGAGTACCGCTTCCTCGACTATACTAATTTACAGAGCCCGTGAGGGGAATGTTTTAAAACGCAGCCTTGACCGAAGATTATGGCTGACCCAAATATTTTGGCAAACATTATGATTTATAATTTTAAAACTTTTTGATTCTTTCAAATTCTTCTTTTTCAGAACTGTCCAATGGATATTGCTTTACTTTTCATCCGGTATTATTTCCCTATAATGCAGTTGAGGTGTACTTGCTCAATTAGCAATCGAGAAAACTGCCATCAATCTAACTGGACACTGGAAACAAACGTAAAGGATATTTGTCAAACTCAGTTTGATATGACAAATGCGCAATTCAAGTCCTGAAGACAGCACCCCACAAAGCAGCAACTGTACGGCCACCTAACACCCGTCACGAAAACTATCAAAATTAGACGAACCAGACATGCGGGACACTGCTGGAGAAGAAGCAATGAGCTCGTAAGTGGTGTACTCCTATGGAACCCTTCACAGGGACGAGCAAAGGCAGGACGTCCAGCTCGAACATACACACAGCAGCTCTATGCCGATACTGGATGTAGCCAGGAAGACCTGCCAAAAGCGATGAACGATAGGAAGGAGTGGCGAGAGAGGGTCAGAAATATGCGTGCTGACAGCGTGACATAATGATGATGATGATGAATGCTGTTGAAAAAAAGAATTTGTTTCCTAGTTTGCAGCAGGAGAATCGAAGTAGTGTTGCACATTGACCCTTGACCGAGCTGTCAATCAGTAATTCTCTGCATAGAAAGCACCCGTGAAAATAAGCAGAAACTGTCCTGTGGTAGAACAGAAATGTGTGGGTGTTATGAAATGACATAGGAAGATGCCCACGTGAGATAAGGGAAGTTTGAGTCTTGAGTCAGTCTTAGCTTGTGTTCACGGGAGCGCCAACGAGTGGCTAACTTCCCCAGCAGCGTCCCACAGAGCAGCTCACAGGAGGCCTCTGATTGAGTACCCTCCTCCGGCCGAAAAGCAAAAGTGCTTAGTAGGGGGAGCCTTGAAGATAACAGAGCATGCTATGAATAAGATAAGAAGTTGTAGATCAATGTGGTAGTCTCCATTCACCTCCCTGTCTTTGTCTGCCTGACACCTACAGAAGCTTTGATTCCAAGAAGAATAAAGAAAGTTATATTTTTATAATCAAGTCTTGTGGTTTGTTCTTCATCATGAGTATATAACAGTATTTTCCCTTGGCATCAAAGGTCCGTATTCAAGTTGAGATAAAAAGTCAGACTTGTGATGAAGATTTTCTAAGCAGACATTTCCTCATCATTAGGAATATTAGTGTAACATCATTTGTGCAGTGGTTTCTCCTTGTAGGCTTTCTGCTACGTTTTTAATAAATAAGAATAAGTAAAGTGAAGAAAAAAGTAAAAAAGAAGGGGTTTACGAGAGAGAGAGAGAGAGAGAGAGAGAGAGAGAGAGAGAGAGGATAGAAAGAAAGAAGACGGGAAAATTACGGTAGAAGGATTGAATGTACGAATGATCGAGCGAGAGAAAGAGAAAAAGAGAGAATAAAGGTAGAAAGAATGAGTGTATGGGAAAGAGTAAGAAGAAGAGAAAGAAAGAGAGATATATAGAGAGAAGATGGAAAGAATAAATGCATAAGAGGGATGCGGAAGAGAGAGAAAGAAAGGGAAAGAGAATAAAGGTTGAAAGAATGTGTGCATGAATGTTGCAGTCCAGAATGTTAACAACAAGGTTAAGGAGGCTCTCGTTGGAGTGAAATAAAGAGGGTGAAAGAATAAAGATTGAAAGAGTGAGTGTAAGAGAGAGATAACGAAAGAGAGAGAGAGAGAGAGAGAGAGAGAGAGAATATAGGTAGAAATAGTGAGAGAGAGAAAGAGAGAAATAGGGTAAGAAAATTAAGGGTTAAAGAATTAGTGTACGAATGAGATAACGAAAGAGAAAAAAACAGAGAGAGAGATAGAGAGAGAGAGAGAGAGAGAAATAGAGAGAGAGAAGATGGAAAGAATAAGTGTGTAAGAGGGAGTAGAAGAGACAGAGAGACAGAGAGAGAGAGAATAAAGGTTGTAAGAATGTGTGCATAAATGTTGCTGTTCAGAATGTTAACAACAAGGTTATGGGGGCTCTCGTGGAAGTGAAATAAATAGGGTGAAAGAATAAAGATTGAAAGAGTGAGTGTAAGAGAGAGATAACGAAAGAGAGAGAGAGAGAGAGAGAGAGAGAGAGAGAGAGAGAGAGAGAGATAGAGAGAGACATAGGGTCAGAAAATTAAGGTTGGAAGAATTTGTGTACGAATGAGATAACGATAGATAGATAGATAGATAGAGAGAGATAATAACAATAGAAAAGATGTCTGTTAGAGGGATTGAGGAAGGAGATAGAAATAGGGTGAGAATAAAGAAAGAAAGAATGAGCGTTCGATTATCATGAGAAGAAGACAGATAGACAGACACTGACAGAGAGAGAAATTGAAAGAGAATTTGAGAGAATAAAGGTAGAAATAGAGAAAGAGAAAGATTAAGTAAAATATTTCAGATCTTCATCATGTTTTTCTAAACAGAAGCGTTCCTTTTTAATTCAGAGATTGACGTCAAACAATCGCCTTCACCATATTTCTCGAAAATGGTGCGAGAGAGATCGTGTAAATTAGGATAAAGAACTATTCTCTAATAGACAAAACAAATTTGTTGAAGGTGAAGAGAACCCTTTTCGGTTTAAAGATTTTTATAAAAGCCGAGAAAATCCCAAGACAACTAATTAGGTATTCTATTTTTAGACTCAAAAGTGGATAAACCAATTTTATTTTAGTCACAAACGTGTATAAACTCATTTCTTTCTTCTGTTGTAATAATTGTTTTAAAAAAGTAAAAAGATGTTTGGTTGGTTGGTTGGTTGATTTTATGGCATATCAACCTTTGTTGGTGTTTGACGCCAAATCTATGGTTATGAAAATAGTTCTATTTCAAACTATTCAGTTTAGTATAAGTACGCAGTTTAAATGTAAGTACAATTTGATTAAGAAAAACATTTCAATTTCAAGCTATTCAGTTTAGTTAAGCAGTTCTAATTCAGTTTAGTATTAGTACAGATTTTGCTTACACACAGTTAAATATCAAAACAGTTCTTTATTAAACCATTCAGTTTAGTGTAAATACAGTTTCAATGTCAAAAAACAGTTCCATTTAAAATAATTCAGTTTAGGATGAGCACGCAGTTTAAATCTAAGTACACAGTTTGTTTTTTAGACAAACAATTTAATTCAGATAATTCCCTTTAGTATAATTACAGGTTTTGTTGGCACACAGTTAAATGTCAAAACAGTTCTATATTAAACAAAACAATTTAGTCTAAGTACAGTTTCAATGTCAAAAAACAATTCTATTTCAAATAATTCAGTTTAGCATAAGCACGCAGTTTAAATGTAAGTACGGTTTAATTGTCAAAAAGATTTCTATTTCAAGCTATTCATTTTAGTCAAACAATTCAGTTTAGCATAAGTATGCCATTAGTTCTATTTAACCCATAGATAGGGCCCTATCAGGTGCTATCATTCCGGGCCAGAGTGGACCTGGGATCGATGCCAATAAAGGGGTGCTCCGTATTCCGCAAGGCCCCAGCATTACTGGGACCTCACCATCTAATTGTTTAGTGTCATATCCAGGGCTCTCATTGGGCGAGAGCGGGTCTTGTCTTACCCCTCTACAGAGGTGTAGTCGGTGTATTCTACAGCCCCAGCCGACAGGGCAAAAGTAAAAAAATTCTTGTTGAATATTCAGACTTTCAAATGTACGAGGTGCATACGATAAGTTACCAGACTTTTTTCGTATGGGCATTTAAAATTGTCGTTGACGCTTGAAAATTCACTATGTTATTGCTATACACCTTATGAGATGACTGACGAATTTTTATGATTTCAGCTTCAAATGAACACCTACAGCAGCAATTGGAATACACCCTACTAAAGCCTGATTGTCACAGCTGGTGAATTTCAAAATAGCAATCTGACACTTTAGAAGAACGATATGCAATAAAATTCTGTTTTAAACTTCGAATAATAGCCACAGAAACGTATGGAATGCTTCAGACTGCTTTTTGGCCATCTTGCATGAATCGAACATCAGTTTTTGAGTAGCAAAAGAGATTCAAGGAAGCCAGGGAGTCTGTGAGGGATGATGAGAGGTGTAGGAGGAGTAAGGAAGTCAATACACCAGAGTTAATTGGCCAAAGGGTTAGGTTTAGGGCTAGGGTTACTATGTTGAGGTTTTAAGGGAGTTCAGGAAGAGATTCCTAGGGAAGGGGCCAGCACTCTTCAAATCGGGTCAGTGGTATTTCCACCAGGACAATGCACCAGTCCACAACTCCATCCTTGTCACAGACTATTTGACCAAGATGGGCATCAAGACAGTTACTCAGCCTCCCTATCGTCCAGACCTTGCTCCCTGTGACTTCTGCTTATTCCCTAAGCTCACAGGCGCTCTTTATGAGACAATTGAGGCTGTGATGAAAGAGGCTGTGACGAAGGTCATTGATACGCTCACTCATAGAGCCCTATCAGGTGCTATCATTCCGGGCCAGAGTGGACCTGGGATCGATGCCAATAAAGGGGTGCTCCGTATCCCGCAAAGCCCCAGCATTACTGGGACCTCACCATCTAATTGTTTAGTGTCATATCCAGGGCCTTCCAGAAGTTGTTGGAACGGTACAACAAGTGCATTGCAGCCGGAGGAGATTACTTCGAAGGGGACTAGAGTTTCATGTGTGTACTATCAATAAAAGTGCCCATTCGAAAAACGTCTGGAAACTTATCGTATGCACCTGGTACGTTTAACGAAGAGTGTGCAGTTTCAAATGCGAGTAAAATGGATATGAATTGATGAATAGTAGGCATATTCACATATTATCCTTCAGTGTCAGAGGTTTGTATTCAAATCCTCTTGACATAATGTCAAAGGATTAATTATGGCTGGTAAATAACAATTTAGTGTATGGTGTGAATTAAAAAGTTACTTGTAGTTTCAACGAGTTAAGGCCTTTTACACACACGCAAATTCACAAACATACACACACACACTCTTTCTATTTATCCATCTCTCCCTCTTTCTTTCTCTCTCTCTCTCTCTCTCTCTCTCTCTCTCTCTCTCTTACACACACACACACACAAACACACATGCACACACACACAAACACTCACACATATACATATATCATCATCATCATCATGTCGCGCTGGTAGCACGGATATCCCCGATCCTCTCTCGCCACTCCTCCCTATCGTTCATCGCCCTAGGTAGGTCTTCAGGACAACATCCCGTATCCTCACATAGCTGCTGAATGTATGTTCGTGCTGGTCGTCCTGCTTTTGCACGGCCATGTGTGGGGGTCCATAAGAGTACATCTCTTATGAGTTCGTCCCTGCTTCTCCAGCAGTGTCCTGCATGTCTGAATGTTTGATTTAATAATAAAGTCTCATTTTTATGTATATAATTTTATTAGGATCCTTTCAAGTTTCCTGACAATTCTTTTGATTTTAAGTTGATTTTATGTCAGTTTAATCCAACTATATATTTACGTTATTTTTGCTATGTTATAAACATCTTCAAAACTTTAAAAAACTATCTTTACACTTGCAAACAACTGATGATGGCCTATGAAGGGTCTGAAAGCGCTAGGGATAATTTTGATAAATTCATCTACCAACTCCAACCTAAAACCAAAACACGAGTCAGGAGACTTGAAAGGATCCTAATAAAATAAATCAAACATGCTTAAATGGAGGATTGCTGCTGAACTACTCATATGTATATATGTATATATATTCAATGCACAAAAATATTCATTTCTTAAGACTAATGGTGTAAATTAATCAGAGTGGGAATTATATCAATTATTTTATTGATAATTTATTATAGTAATTATTTTAATGGTGTAATGGTCATAGTCTTAGGAAATGGACACGGCGACACGAGTTCAAATCCTGGACGAGACTGATTGCATTTCACATAGCACTAATACCCTTGGGAAAGGTATGAATCCAATTATTCTCCCTCCAGCTATGGGTAAATAGTAGGACAGACTGGGTTCTTCAGCCTTGATGAGGCAACTAGTCTAGGAGAAGGAAAACTCTGAATTCAAACCTGTTAAACTCCGCTTAAAAATTGTCCGTGTGTCATATCCGGCCCGAGCGGAGGGGTTAGGTAAATAGGATTATAGCAATTATTCTATCATTTAGTTTTGTGAGGTTGTTGACTGGTAACGAATCTTTGAGTGTAAGTGTTGGTTCTCGCAAAGGTCAAACGCCTGCACAGGTAGTGACCAGGTTTAGACAATCTCACGTCAAAATAACGTTGGGTAAGACAAGATATGGATAATAAACAAATGAAGTCTTGTCAACAAGTGTGGAGGAAATAAAAGTTAATGACACTTGTTCTAATATGACTTGCTGATGCAATAATTAAGATATTATATAAGTAAATATAATTTTGGATTCAAGGGCAGTTGAGTTTAGAACCGCAAAGAAACAAGTTGAGTGTGACATAGGAGTGGGGCGGGTCATTTTTGCTGCAAGCAAGATTCGCTCATAAATCTTTTGAAGGTCTTCCTTTCTCCTCGTGTTTGCTTCGGACTGTTACACAAAAATGTAAACAGTCTGTATTTATACTTTTCCGTATTTCGAATGACAGGGTCGTCTTATTTTCGAGATTTTAATATTCAAGGTAGTCGGTCGTCTTACAGTGGAATCTTTGTTTTTATCACGAGCCATTTTTATCGCTATCTGTTGAATTTTCATTTATATTCAAAGATTTATTTCCTTTTTTTTTTGTTACTCCTGAGAAAGGAGTGAGTTTCCCACACATCACGTGGTAGTAGTAAATGAAAAAATGTAAATAAATCATTAAATGTAAATGAAAATTCAACAAATAGCGATAAAAATGGCGAATGATAAGAACAGACATTCCGCTAGTCTTAAGGAACCAGATGTGATGCAGAAAGAAAAACAGTAACTCCAAAAGGGAAAAAAATATCAATAAATCGCCCCCCAAAAAAATCAATACACAAAGCCTGTTCGAAATAAAGAAAGGATACCCACAATTTTACTAAGTTAAGACTAGAAAAATTTCAAGGCGTAAGGATAACACTTTTTTTCTGATTCAGAAACTCACATTATCAAAATCCTACTAGCATAACATCAGATATCCATGAACATTATCATCATCATCATCATGTCGTGCCACCAGCATGGATATCCCTGACCACTCGCCACTCCTCCCTATTATTCATCGCTTCTGGCAGATTTTCAGGGCTACATCTCGTATCCTCACAGCGCTGTTGTATGTATGTTCGAGCAGGTCGTTCTGCTTTTGCTCGGCCATGTGAAGGGGTCCATAGGAGAACATCACTTATGAGCTCATCCCTGCTTTAACAGCAGCGTCCTGCATGTCTGGTTTGTCTAACTTGGATAGTTTTCGTAATGGGAGGTAGGTGGCCGTACAGCTGCTGCTTTGTGGGGTGTTGCCTCCAGGACTTATTCCAAATTGCTCCCAGCATTCATAGTTATTGAAATAAAAGTCATCCTACCCAGGCTTGACACTGAATAACAGTGTCTGAGAGAGGAGAGAATTATACGAGCCACACAATGGTATCCATCGGACGCAGCATGGTAGATGTGAAGTTAGGCTGATGAATCCAAAATTAGATCAACGGCGTGCTTCACTAGGTCCTTAGCTTACCTGAAGTTACAGCATCTTGCAGCAATGTATAATATAGATATTCTATGCGTAAAAGAACAGTGATAATGTCATAGAGAACTAGAACTAGAATATCGTGATACTGGTAATGAATGTTACGTGGTGTTTGGAAGAAATCCAGGAAGCAGCATCCTACTAAACAACAGCTGTGCGGCTACTTTCCTCCCATCACACAAAACATCCAAATAAGACTAGACATGCTGAGTACTACTGAGGAAGTAAAGGCGACGTTCTCTTATGGACTCATACACGTGGACACACCCATGTTGGCTGACCGACAAATAATTATATGCATCAGCTCTGTGCGGACACTGAATGCACACTAGAAAACCAGCCAAAAATGATGGACAATGGAGACGAATGGCAAGTTAGAGTCAAAGGAAGTCCGTGTTATCAGTTCGACTTTATGATAGCATATATAGTAAAGTAAAGTTGGCGACCGTATTCGAGGGCGACCAGAAGTCTCCCTTTTCAATAGCTACTACACCGAGGTGTAGGGGAAGGCGCTACTCCTTTCCCAGGATTGCTCTACTTTATCCTTGATACGTACCTTATATTGTGGAGTGTTAAGCAAGGAGGTATCAAGTACCACTTTTAAAGTCTTTGGTATGACGCGACCTGTGATTGAACCCAGGTCTCCCGGACCATTGACGAACACTCTACCCACTAAGCGAATGAGCCTATAATAGCATATATAGATATATATAAATTTTCTTTCGTTCGAATTTCCAGTTTACTAACTCTTAATTACTTGCTGGGGCTTCAGAATACACCAATTGCATCTCTGTAGAGAGGTAAGACCCTCCAATGAGTGCCCTGGATATGACACTAAACAATCTGATGGTGTGGTTTCAGTAATGCTAGAGCTTTGGGGAATGTGGAGTACCCATTTATTGCCATCGCTCTCTGGTCCACGGTACACTGGAGAGGTAGTACCCGATAGAGTCCAATCTATTGGTCAAATATAACAGTTTGACATTTAAACTGAGTGCAAACAATTGACATATGCTAAATTGAATTGTCAGGAATAGAACTGTTTGATCATTGAACTGTTTGTAAACAAATGACTGATGTTTAATTGAGTTGTTAGTTATTCATTACAATACTTAGAACCCTTTACCTTTCCTGACTCATGATAAATTGAATTGTCAGCAGTAGAACTGTTTGATCATTTAACCGTGTGTATGTAAAAAGTATGTTGACAAATTATGAATTCCATTATCATCAAGTAGTTTCATCAGCACGGATTTCCCTGACTCTCTCTCGCCACCCCTCCCTATCGCACATTGCTTCCGGCCGGCCCTCCGGGATGCATTCCGTATGTAGGTTCTAGCTGGACATCCAGCCTTTGCTCGTCCATGTGAAGGGGTCCACAGGAGTTCATTACTTATTAGTTCGTCCTTTCTTCTCCAGCAGTGTCCTGCATATCTGGTTAGTCTAATTTTGATAGTTTTCGTGATGGGTGGTAGATGGCCGTGTAGCTGCTGCTTTGTGGAGTGCTGCCTCCATGACTTGTTCACTATTGCTCGGAGCATTCTTGTGTAGTTGCCGTCAAGCTTTTTCCCCGTACGTTTAGTTAGCGTCCATATAGTGCATCTAAACAGCAGTATCGACACGACCACTGCTTGGAAGAAACTGCGTTTTATTTTATCGGTCAGGTACCATTATGTATTTAATATATATGCAAAAACAGGATTTGGCATTAAATAACCAACACTGGTTGATATGCCTTAAAAGCCAACCCAAACCAAACCTAATTACGTTATGCTTTCGTGTAAATTTTTCGTGTAGTAATACTCTATTAAACGACTAAACCTTACGCTATGTAGGGCTAGGCTGGCCACTTTTACTGCACGACCGTCTGAAGATTGTAGAGAATACATGACGGATTTTTTGTGTCCGTAATGATTATATTCATAGGTTTATATACCTGCTCTACATCGAGCACTCTTTTAAAGTAAAAGTTATCTTATTTTCTTTTTTCTACCTTCATATATATATATATATATATATATATATATTGAATAAAGGAGTAAATAATTAAACAAAATAGCGCTCCCCTTTATTTGTTTAAATTGAATGAAAATGTTTGTCGAAATGCAGAAGCTACTAATTCTTTTTTTTAAAGAGAAGATATTAATCAGAGCTTGAATATGTTCCAAGTATTTATTATTAGAAACATTCCTACATGAAATATGCCAGTTTGTGTTTGTCTAACCCTAGTGAATATATTTGTTGTTAGTAAAAGATCTTTATAGGAATATATCACTATGTAAGAGAGGAAGTGTATTTATTTATTTATAAGTACGCGGATGTCGGTAGAATTTTTATCTGCTGGTGAAAGATTGAAATAGCAGTACGAATGAATCTATGCAAAAAATAGTTTCATTCAATTTAGATTAATCAACTGATGTCGAAATGCATACTTGAAGGAACTGAATGTTTGATTTTCACTCAGAATAAATAAAACCTAAAGTTAAGGAATAGACCGTAAATCTATAAAATATATATTTATTTTATTCCTTAGTTATAAGATTGAAACTAGATAATTGCCCAGTCGGCTGGAGCTGTAGAATACACTGACTGCACCTCTACACAGGGGTAAGACCCCCTACCCAACGAGTGTCCAGGATATGACACTAAACAATCTGATGGTGAGGTCCCAGTAATTCTGGGGTCTTGGGGAATATGGAGCACCTCTTAATTGCCATTGCTCCCAGGTCCACTCTGGCCCGGTGTGGAAGCACCTGATTGGGCCCTATCAATAAATTAAATACAACTAACAGCATACTTATGCTAAACTGAATTGTTTTATTAAAATGAATAGCTTGAAATCGAAATGTTTTTGACAATTAAACCGTACTTACATTTAAATTGCGTGCTTATACTAAACTGAATTATTTGAAATAGAAATGTTTTTTGACATTTAAACTGTATTTACACTAATCTGAATATTTAACATAGAACTGTTTTGACATTTAACTGGGTGTGAATGAATCTGTACTTATACTAAACTGAATTAGCTGAATTAGAACTGCTTGACTAAAGAGAAAAGCTTGAAATAGAAATGTTTTTCACGATTAACCTGTACATACATTTAAACTGCGTGCTTATGCTAAACTGAATTATTTGAAATTGAACTGTTTTTGACATTGAAACTGTACTTACACTAAACTGAATTGTTATATATAACTGCTTGAATAGTTTGAAATAGAAATGTCTTTGACAATTAAACTACGTACTTATGCTAAACTGATTTGTTTTAAAAAGAACTGATTATTTACATAAAAATGACTTTGGCGTTAAATAACCGACAAAGTTTGATATACCATCGTGACTCTATGGAGTGTGTGCGCCAAGCAGACGATCTCTTTGTTTTGGTGCGAAACCAAACAAAGTCCTGAGCTCGAGATCTCCGACGAGAGTGGAAGTGGGGGAGGAAAGGCAGGTCCGAGTGAAGCGAGAGGGCAGTTGGCGAAGGAAGACGCAGAGGGGCAGTTGACAACGGAGGGGAGAGGAGTGCGGTCGGCTTTGAGTGGACTGTCCAGAGAATGACAGAGTCAACAGAAGTCAGAAAGGCGACTGCTAAAAGCTGATGAACTACACAGAGGCCGGGCTAACCAAAGCTAGAAGATGTCAGCATTGCTGGAGCATTTTGTAGAAGTTTCGCACAAAATGCAAGCCATTGTTAGTCTACAGATGCACGGAGAATGCAAAGTGTTACACATAGACTTTCTCCTTCTTGCGCTTGGAGTTGACCCAAGTCCATGTTGTTCGTTGTTCTCTTTTTCTCTCTCTGACTCTCGGTTGTATTTCTTTTGTGGCCGTAAAGAAATGTGAGATACCCCAGAAGTTGATGTATTCGGGGCGACCGAATGGTGTATCACACCATAAAGCCCAACAAACCAAACCAAACCAAACTAGATAAATAAGTTGAAGATTTATCTATGATTCTAATTGGTTAAAAAAGTATTTTTAACATTCTCGGAGCGAAAATATAGTTGACTGCGAAAGTCAAAGAAACTAACACGCAGCGCAAAAATACAGATACAAAATTTTCACAAAAATTGGATTTTTTTAGTATAGAAATCAGTTGATTTTTCCATCAACATATATTGTTATTTTGAACACTTGAAATCCTTTACATAAAGTTTTATATATTGTTCACAATAATCGAACGGAAATGGGAAAAAAAGTGGCTAATCTACTGTACAGTCAGTTTGTATTTAGAGCAGTCCAAAGGCAAAATAATTTTTTGAATCTTCCAGGTGATAACTGACACATATCATATAAATTCTTAGATATCAAATCGCTTTTTTTTTTCAGCATTTTGTTTTCTATTGGTTCAAGGATATATAAATTGTCTTCCATACATAATTTGGCTGCCATACATAGACTGTAGCTACTCTCTTCTCCTTTCTACGTTTGTTTTGTTATTTGTTTTTTCTCAATATCCCATTTTATTATAGGAGATTTTCCCGTTCTATCACTGATTTACCCTATATATTTGGAGTGTTCGCTAATGGTCCGGAAGACCGAGGTTCAATCCCAGGTCGTATCACACCAAAGACTTTAAAAGTGTTACTTGATACATCCTTGCTTAACACTCAGCAATATACAGTAAGTATCAAGGGTAAATTGGAGCAATCCAGATAAAGAAGTAGCGCACCTCGGTGTGGTAGTTATCGAAAAGGGAGACTTCTGGTCGGCCTCGACTACGGTCGCTAACTTTACTTTACTATTTAGATAGACTTTTACTGTTGATATAATATTGGATCGTCAAAGACATTATAGCGATTAAGATGAGCACAAACGCAGACTCCACAATATTATTAAGTAAATATGAGTTGAATGTTTTTTCTAAGATAATGCAATTGCTCTAACAAAAGTCTCGCAGCAGTTGGCCATTTGTTCAAAAGTCAGATAATTATTATCTAGTTGAATGTACAGTTGGAATGTTCACTGAGAAAATATAAAATTTCTTTTTACGTGATACATTTTAAAATTTTGGATTAGAGAGAAAGAAAGAGGGAGAAAAAGAAGAGGAGTGAGGGAGAGGTAGGAAGCTAGAGAGAAGTAGCAGGAGGTAGAAAGTGGGATACTGGTAGGAAGAGAGGAAGCGGGGAGAGAAAGAGAGAGAGAGAGAAAAATGGGAGGGAGAGACAGATAGAAGGAGAAAAAGGGAGGGAGAGAGAGAAAAAGGCAGAGACAAAGGAGGAGACAGAGAAATAAAGCGGGAGGTAGAGAGGTAGGAGTGAGAGAAAATGATGGATTAAAAGATGGAGGAAGAAAGGAAGAGATAAATAGGAGGGGAGGCAGTGGTGGGAAAAAAAGGGAGCGAGTTAGATATTTTAAATTTACTTCATCAAAGAAAATATTGAGAAAGACACCAAATTATTTTGCGTAAATTGAAAATAACTCATTTCAAGTCTTTTTGAGGTCTTCAATTAAAAAAGAGGCATTATTTTATTGAAATATTGAGAGACAGGGGAAATTATTTGATTCGATAAATCCTGCGTTTACTCTTAAACTTAACACAAGATAGAGAATCTCTGTGGGGTAGTGGCTAACGTGCTGGACAGTGACATCGAATTCTAGTCGAGGTATTACATTCAATTTTACAGATTAATACCTTTGGGAGAGGTATGAACCACCTTATCCTAAGCTATGAATTAAAAAGCATCTCTACCGTTCTTCAATAAGGATGCCTTTGGCATTAATAACCCGTGAAAGTTGATAGTCCTTTAAACAAAGAAATCAAGGCAAATCATCAACACAAGATGACACTAGTGCATATTGGCGCCTCAGGCCTAAATTAATTAAAAAAACATTTCGCATGGATAAATGTACGTCGGCTTCCGTTAAGGGGATGAATTTTTAAAAAGTTCAGTGATTAACTCGAAGCACGTTTCAGGATGGAATAAGCCACTGGTGCCGAGAGCATAGTTTTCAGTTTTCCTTAATCCAGATTTGCCATCAGAAGTGTGAGTCTGAATCAAATTTAGACACATTTGCCACAGAAATCGATGCCATTGTATTAAGGTGTCCATATCGAAGCTGTCAGACAATTTATAAAATGAAGAAAAGCTTACGGCTACGCTTGTTTTCTATATTAGGGTTAAGGGGATTTGTGAAACCTAATAAAAAACGAAATCACATTCTACATGCAACCACCCACAAGAATAGAAGAGACAGATAAACTATATATATATATATGTACACATATATATATATATATATGTGTGTGTGTGTGTCTGTGTATATATATATATATATAGAGAGAGAGAGAGAGAGAGACTGCCGTGGATTTGAGAGTAAACATTTAGTGAGTCATATGTGGAAAGCGAGCAAAGAAATGTCACACAGCATGTAGAAAAAAAAATTAATTCTCATTTCTCTTACACAACATACCGAGTTCATAAACAATTTGATGCAAAAAATTAAAAAGAAAAATAGATTAAAAAGAAGATTGTACCCGTGAAATGAGTCGCTAACCAAAGTGGTGTGGTCGTTCCTGTTTCAGGTCAGGAAGGAACTGAAGGTCTTTGACGGGTACGTGACAACGATAGTCAAAAAATAGAAACGTTTTCAGCAATAAGACGTTGAAAATACGTCCGAATTCGTCCAGTAGTACTGAGGACCAAAACCTCAGTCACGACTTTCATCATAACCTCCGTAACCTTAACTTTGACCTTAACCATCACCTCAAACATCATCTCAGCATTACAAGTCAACGAGAGCTATTGACGAGTATATATTTATCCCACCTCCACCTTGGGAAGGATGTAATATAAACACAACTTTTAAGCGTAGTAAAGCTGGTTTGATATTTTCTTTCTCTTAGGCTAGTTGTCTAACCAAGGCTGGAACCCAGTCTGTTCTATTATTTACCCATATTTCGAGTGGAAAGAGGATAAATGTATTGTAAATGCTAACTGCCTATTCCTGGCTCTAAATATCATATCATAAGGAGTGGCTCAAGAGAGATTGCATCTTTTCCAACAGAATGCTTTTACTAGTATAGCCCGTGTAAGCCATGCAAAACTATCCAAGAATTTTTGTGATCATGTAATCTTGAATATGTGGCTTCTTTTCTTTCCTTATCGTTATTATCTCTGACGGTTCATAAGTCTGATTTTTAAATATTCTCACTTAATTTTATTTACATGAATGATGTAAGCTCTTAAAAGAGAATGACTTGAAGGTAAATGCCGACATAGATGGCTTTAAAATAAATTTCGCTAATGCTTCACTATAGTAAGACAAAGGCTGATTTGATTTGGTTGGTTTTTATGGCATGTCAACACTTATAGGTTATTTAATACCAAATCCTCTTTACACATATTATACATGATTTGAAAACGCATAGTTTGAAGATAACATTTGTAAATGAGCCAGAAAGCATTTATTTGTATACAGTTAAATGGTTATACGAGGAGCATTCAATAAGTTTCCAGACTTTTTTCGTATGGGCATTTAACATTACCGTAGACTCTTGAAAATTCAGTATCTTATTGCTGTACATTTTATGAGATGACTGACCAATTTTTATGATTTCAGGTCCAAATGAACAGCTACAGTAGGAATTGGAATACACCCTACTAAAGCCTGATTGTCACTGCTGGTGAATTTCAAAAATACAATCTGAAACTTTAGAAAAACGATACGTAATAAAATTCTGTTTTAAACTTGAAAAAAAGGCCACAGAAACGTATGGAATGCTTCAGACTACTTTTGGAGCATCTTGCATGATCGAGCATCAGTTTTTGAGTGGCATAAGAGATTCAAGGAAGTCAGGGAGTCTTTGAGGGATGGTTGGAGGTATGGGGGGAGTAAGGAAGTCAATAGTTGATTAGCCAAAAGGTTAGGGTTAGGGATAAGGTTAGTATGTTGAGGTTTTAAGGGAGTTCAGGAAGTGATTCCGTCGGAAGAGACCAGCACTGTTCAAATCGGGTCAGTGGTATTTCCCCCAGGACAATGCACCAGTCCACGACTCCATTCTTGTCACAGGCTATTTGACCAAGATGTACATCAAGACAGTTCGTCACCGTCCCTATCGTCCAGACGTTGGCCCCTGTGACTTTTGGTTATTTCCTAAGCTCAGAGGCTGTCTTTATGAGACAATTGAGGAAATAAAAGAAACTGTGACGAAGGTCATTGACACGCTTACACAAGATGACTTCCATAGGGCCTTCCAGAGGTTGTTGTAACGGTACAACGTGCATTGCAGCCGGAGGAGATTACTTCGAAGGGGACTAGAGTTTCATGCGTGTACTATCAATAAAAGTGACCATACGAAAAAAGTCTGGAAACTTATCATATACACCTCGTACATATGATTATTAAGTCAATAGTTTGTTGGTAATTTTTTTTAATGAATTAGAGCTAATTTGTTTTCACGTAAGCATTACAATTGTTTGCCCACAGTTTAAATACTTTTTTAAACTTATGGCCTGCTGACCCATCAAGTTGCAAGAATGTTGATTGAGCAAAGAGAGATCGCATAGTTTTATTTAACGTAGCCAAATAGAATCCTGATATTGGGATGTTCAAACGCGATACAATTTTTCAATTCTCACTGAAATTTAGTCTGCCCTGTTGGTATGGTTTAGAATATGCTGATTGTCTCCCTTGAACAGAGGTAATACCTCATCTTAAGGGGAGTCCCAAGTTTGACACAAAACTGCATTTGATGTTGAGGCTTCAGTTGTGAAGATCTAGGGAGTGGGGAGTATTCTTTCATTGCCATTATTCTTTTCCTGTAACCAAGAATAAAAGTACCTATAAAAGTCCCATCTATGACTAAAATAGATCTGTTTCAGAATTATTCTTAGGAATACTTGATGCCATATAAATGGAAAATTATTTTTACTAAGAAAAGCTACTTAAAGCTAGAGTTGTTTATCATCGTGATTTACTTAAAAGTATATAACTGTATGCAAACAAATAATAATTATTTTTTTTAATTTTTTAAAGTTGGCGACCCTAGTCGAGGACGACCAGAAGACTTCGTTTTCAATAGCTACTACACCGAGGTGTAGGGGAGGTCGCTATTACTTTCCCAGGATTACTCCACTTTACCCTTGATATATACCTTATATTGCTGAGTGTTAAGCAAGGAGGTACCAAGTACCATTTTTAAAGTCTTTGGTATGTCAAAACAGTTCTATTTCAAACAATTCAGTTTAGCATAAGTACACAGCTGAGTTCTATTTAAAAACAGTTCTACTTCTAAGTGTTCAGTTTAGCATAAGTAAATTTATTTTTGTCAAATGTAAAACCAGTTCTATTTCAAACAAATCAGTTTAGCATAAGTATACAGCTGATTTCTATTTAAAAACAGTTCTACTTCTAAGTGTTCAGTTTAGCATAAGTAAATTTATTTTTGTCAAATGTAAAAACAGTTCTATTTCAAACAAATCAGTTTAGCATAAGTACACAGCTGAGTTCTATTTAAAAACAGTTCTACTTCTAAGTGTTCAGTTTAGCATAAGTAAATTTATTTTTGTCAAATGTAAAAACAGTTCTATTTCAAACAAATCAGTTTAGCATAAGTACACAGCTGAGTTCTATTTAAAAACAGTTCTACTTCTAAGTGTTCAGTTTAGCATAAGTAAATTTATTTTTGTCAAATGTAAAAACAGTTCTATTTCAAACAAATCAGTTTAGCATAAGTACACAGCTGAGTTCTATTTAAAAACAGTTCTACTTCTAAGTGTTCAGTTTAGCATAAGTAAATTTATTTTTGTCAAATGTAAAAACAGTTCTATTTCAAACAAATCAGTTTAGCATAAGTATACAGCTGATTTCTATTTAAAAACAGTTCTACTTCTAAGTGTTCAGTTTAGCATAAGTAAATTTATTTTTGTCAAATGTAAAAACAGTTCTATTTCAAACAAATCAGTTTAGCATAAGTACACAGCTGAGTTCTATTTAAAAACAGTTCTACTTCTAAGTGTTCAGTTTAGCATAAGTAAATTTATTTTTGTCAAATGTAAAAACAGTTCTATTTCAAACAAATCAGTTTAGCATAAGTACACAGCTGAGTTCTATTTAAAAACAGTTCTACTTCTAAGTGTTCAGTTTAGCATAAGTAAATTTATTTTTGTCAAATGTAAAAACAGTTCTATTTCAAACAATTCAGTTTAGCATAAGTACACAGCTGAGTTCTATTTAAAAACAGTTCTACTTCTAAGTGTTCAGTTTAGCATAAGTAAATTTATTTTTGTCAAATGTAAAAACAGTCGTATTTCAAGCGATTCAGTTTAGCGTAAATACATAGTTTAGTACTATTTGACCCATAGATAGGGCCCCTTTCAGGTTTAACCACCCTGAGCCAAAGAGGACCTACGAGGGATGGCAATGAAATGGTACTCCGCATTTCCCAATGCTCCAGAATTACTGGAACCTCATCATCAGATTGTTCAGTGTCATGTTCAGGACCCTCGTTTGGAAGGGGTTTACCTCTCTGCCGAGAAATAGTCGGTGTATTCTGCAGCCCCAGCCGATGAATGAATTATGCATCATGCAACTAAAATATTGCAGAACTTTTGATTCACCAAATCAATAATTAGTATCTATTATAAGATTATGATATACGGGTCGTTTTCTTTTTCTGAGTAAAACATCGGTATTTTGACCTTCAATTGTCGAAGGTAACATTTGAAACAGTGCACCTAATTGAAACCTTTAACAATATAGAAAATTCCAGATGACACGAGATTCGCAGATGGAGGGTTACGTTGAACCCTTGATTTAAGACGACGCGTCTTTTCTGTATATCCATGTTCAACATAGAGTTTAAAGCGGCATCTCAGATCACAGCAAATATTAATTTGATAGAACAGCTAGATATGAATGAATCAGGGTATGGCTGTGTTTTCTGGCTTCCGTATTTGGCTATCTTCCATCGGGGACAGTGTTCAGTGCTTAAGTAAGGATTTTCAACGCTGATTTTCAAATCAAGATGCCCACGTGACTTTATTGATTGGAATAACGCTGCCTTCTCATGACTATACAACCAACTTCCAAAGATAACATTATAATATATCTATTTATTTCAGTCTGTTAATTATCTATCTTACTAGCTCGCTTGCTAACTATCTCGCTCTGTTTATATCTATCTATCTATCTATCTATCAATCTATCTATCTATATCACAGTCTCTTCATGTCTATATAACTGTATTCATATACATAAACATTTCCTTCGGAAATCATTTCATACGTCTTGCTTGGTTTGGTTTGGTTTTATGACATATCAAACATTGTTAGTTATTTAATTCCGAATCCCGTTTTTACATATATATTAAATATATGATTTGTAAACACATTTTGTAGATGGGGGTGTCCTCGTGGTGTAATGGTTAAAACAATGGACTGTGGAATCGTAGTAAGCAAGTTCGTACTCCAGTCGCGCTATGACGTTCACTTTCAGACAAATACCCTTGGGAAAGGTATGAACCCCTTATCCTCCCAGCTATGGGTTAAAAAGTACCACTACTGTTCTTCTAGGAGAATTGCATTGGTATTAAATAACCTACAAAGGTTGATATGCCATTAAACAAAGAAACCAAACCAAACCCATTTTGTAGATACAGAGAGTTAAATGATCAAACAGTTCTATGTCTAACAATTCAATTTAGCATAAGTCAACAAAGTTAAATGGTTCCAAGTATTGTAATGTATCACGAATTATTCAATTAGATATAATTCACTTGTTTACAAACAGTTAAATGATCAAACAGTTCTATTTCAAACAATTCAATTTAGCATAAATTATTTGTTTGCACTCAGTTTAAATCTCAAACAGTTCTAGTTAACCGAGAGAGAGAGAGAGGACCTTTTTAGGTGCTATCAAAACGAGACAGAATGAACCTGGGAGTAATAGCATTGAAGGGGTAATCTGCATTCTCTAAAGTTCCAACATTACTGGAACCTCACCATCTGATTGTTTAATGTCATATCAAGAACACTCCTTGTAGGGAGTCTTATCTATCAGCAGAGATGTAGTTAATGTATTCTACAGTGACAACAGATGGGGCTACACTTCATATGCATATTTACCTTTGTTTATCTGTTTATCTATCTATAAATCACTCTTTCTGTTTTTCTGTCAATCCCCGCCTCTCTCTCTCTCTATGTATATATATATTACATTTAGTATGTTCAATCCCAGGTCGACTCATACCAAAGAGTCAAAAACTGATACTTGATGCCTCCTCGCTTAACACTCAGCATTATAAGCTACAGATCAAGGGTAAAGTGGAGCAATCCATGGAAATGAGTAGCACCCTACCGTACACCTTGTAGTAGCTATCGAGAAGGGAGACTTGGGGTCACCCTCGACTACGGTCGCCAACTTTACTTATTTACTTATATTATTTATTACGGCGTTGTCTTTTAAACTTTCATCGTTAATATTAGATTTAAAACTTGTAATATTTCCTAGCATAATCCTTGTTCCTGTTTCTTATATTATCATCATCAAATCAGTAATTTCATTGGGACTTTGATCTTTTTCTTTTTTTTTTTTTTTTTTTTTGAAATCTAATTAGCTCCCTCGCTACTGCCATACTTTCCAAGAAATATATGAGCCATCATTTTTATTTTCTTTCACAGAAAATCATTTACACGAGCGATAGAGAATGAAATACAAAAAAAAACAACAACTTATTCGCTTTTATTTCCCTTGTGATAGTGTACTAATTTCAGTATTTATAATCCTAACCTTTCATATCGTTGAACACTCCGGCCTTCTTCAGACACATGCAGACCAATGAATATAACTGCAGAGAGGGTGTGACACCAAGAACATAAGTGGGTAACAATAATAATTACTTAAAAAATTCTGTCAAAAGTATTTCTATCTTCATTTACCATTCCAATGCGTTTTTGTTGATATGTTTATGGTCGCTTCAGTCTTCGGCCTTTCTGCATCCTCATATGTTCACAAATGGAGTAGTTTCCTTATTCTATCATTTTTCCGTTGTTGTTTTCATCTGTGTAGTTGTTAGATAGAATAAAATAAAACGGGAATTCTTCCAAGCTGTAGATATGTCCGTAATACTGCATCGTTGCACCACTTGAACTTTAACAGACGTCTGGAGAAAAAGCTACATCGAAGCTACACAGAAATTTGCGGTGGCGCTCGTAGTGTAATGGTTATCATCGTAAGAAAATGTACACGTTGACCAGAGTTCAAATCCAGTAGAGGTTGTCTGTATTTCAAATAGCACTAATACTCACGGGAAAGGCATGAGTTAAACCATCCCCGATCCACCTATGGGTAAAATTGTGGGGCAGATTGGGCTCTTTACCGTTGGTATGGCAACCGGCCAAGAAAAAGGAAAACTCTGAATTCAAACCCGTTAAACGCATCATAAAACACTGACCTTGTGTCACATCCAATTCATGCAGAGCGGGTTCGTTAATATGTACACAGGAATGTTGCGTAATCGAAGCGGCAGCCAACAAACCAGCAGCTTTATGGCCACTTACTTCCCATCTCACAAGCCATTAGAGTAAAACAAGCATGACAGGCTGGGCGCTGTAGAAGAAATAACGGCGAACTCATCAGAGACGTTCTCCTATGGACTACTACCCATAGACACATCAGTACTGGCTGACCAGCCAAGACTAATATTCATTAGCTCTGTGCAGTCACTGAATGCCGTCGAGGAGATTGATAGGGACGGATGGTGAGACAGAGTCAAAGGAATCCGTGCAGTCGGCACGCAATTATTGATGATGATGAACTTCAGGCTTTTTGAATTGAGTCAAGTTCTGAGCTAAAGAATAATCATAATTCCAGTTGTCTTTTTTTTATTTTACTTTTTCTTTTGTCTTCCGTCGTGTATGCTTGTGTATAAGTCGATTTCGTGTATAGGTCGACCCTTGATTTATTGTCACAAAATTTTTAATCCATGGAATTTATTTTTGAAGGCAAGAGTTGCTCCTGGTCCTTTTAATAATACTTGCCTACAGTATACACTAGTGTATAAGAGGATTTATGATCACAAAATCATTAATTTTTGAAATTAATCTTTGGAGCCAAGTGTTATTATTAGTTTGAAATTAAATCTAACAAAATTATAGCTTATATATTAATAGGCCCCTGTTTTATTTTATTTATTTTATTTTATTTTTTAATATTAGATATTCAAAATTCAATCTATTTATGTGGCCCTCGTGGTGTAATGGTCATTGTCGGCAACCCGAGTTCAAAACCTAGACGAGGCTGTCTGCATTACACATAAAGCTGATAAAACCTGCGAAGTATATGAATCTAACTAATTTCCATTTAGCTATGGATAGATAGTAAGGCAGACTGGTTTCTTTAAATTTTAATGGCAATCGGTGTAGGAGAAGGATAACATTGAATATAAACTCCGTTTAAAACTGACTTATTGTCGCATCCTACTCGTGCGGTGAGGTTGTACACACACTCATATGTATATACATTTATATATATATATATATACGGTTATAGTTGTGAGGTTGAACACACACACACACACACACACACACACACACACACACACACACACACACATATATATATATATATATATATATATATATATATACGGTTATAGTTGCGAGCTGGCAAAGTCTGAATTACTCTTTCTTACTATATTAATGCACATCAACTTACAGCATCTATTAAAGAAAAACAAACGCAAAAGCCCTAAGCAGTTTTTTTTTTCTGACAAAAACTAAACGTAATTCGCTTTCATGTCTCGATGCTATGACAACGATGCAACTAACTGCACTGAGGATGGTATCAGTTATAGGAATCATTGTCATCTTCTAGCTTGCTTTTAAGAAAAAGAAAAAAAGACAAAAAGACAATTCCCTTCTTTTTTCTTTATTATTATTCTGTTCTTTTTATTCTTCCATCAATGTCATCTTGAATTCTTTCTTTATTTCTTTCATTCATTTCCCCGTTCTTTAGTTATACCTTATGTACTCGACATTTTTTTCTAACAATAATTCTATTTTTATTGCTTAACTATGGAAGCCGACGGTCACATGGATACTACTTTTAGTAGTCTGTAATTTAGGCGTGAATCAAGATAATGATAGCATTAACAGAAACCGAATATCTAGAAAAATAATATTAGTCTGGCCTCCACTAATATAATTTACACTTGTTTATATTCTTATCCTCATCGTAATACTAGATTACTGGAGTAGATAATGATTGTCTTTGAGTGCTTATAAGAGTGGTATAATTGGTAAGTTTGTCTCACGAACCAATTTTCGAATCTATATAATTCGATCCTCCCGTTGTGCCCTACTTATAGAGTCTTGTGCCACACTATCGTAAGCTCTGTAAATAACAGTACTGAGTTTTCAATTTCACAGAGAACGTATTCTATAGAACCACCATTCTGCGCTGTTTCCTTGTTGTCGGAGATTAACGACCCGAGAGGATCCAGATAGTTAAATTAAACTAAAAAAGATGAAAGAAAATACTTGTCCAAATTTATGTTTTACAGTTTTTCATCTTAGGATAAAATTCAAAAGAAAAAACAGCTACTAATTAGTAAGGTTTTTTTTTGCAAACCAATTTTCAAGAGAAAATTTCAAAAGTAAAACGAAAATAAAGATTGAATAAAAATGTTGATGAAAGAAAATACAAGTTCAAAATAATAATCTACAATTTTTCATCTAAAAAATAAATGAATATAAGCTGCAACTAATAAATAAAATCTGTTTCTAATAAATAAAAGCTGATAGAAATACTATTCACGTAAAAATAAGAAATAGTTCTCCAGAAGACAATGAAACCTGAAATAAACGATAGGTTTTAATGACTATATTTCGACTTGTTCAAACCGATAATTTTACAATCATAAAGCAAGGGAATTGACCAATATCGCTTATCAGTGATAGTGTACGGTATTCAAAGATGATAAGAACGACAGGGTGTAACCCTTGACATCAAAAATTTATTCAAGTGAGAAAAAATCAAAAGTCGACCAATGCACGAGATCGACTTATACACGAGTATGCTCAGTATTAACTTACTCGCATGGATAATTTTCTGATCAAGAGTAAAGATAGTAAAGCTGCAATAAATTCAAGTGAAAGAAGAAGTGAAAAGCTCCAGATTTCAAACCATTCGATGTGCAAATGATCAAACAATAAACAATCAAAAAGGTATTGATTATATAGAGAAAAGTGCTTATTATTTCGAGTTACTTGATGTTTAGATGAAAAGGAACAGAATCTAATGTGCATCATGTGGGATGAGAAGTTATCAAATAAAAACATTATCTCCTTAAAGCTTCAACAGCACTTTTCTACAAGACACTATAATCTTAATGACAAATCTATTGAGTATTTTAGAGTTTCGTTGAAATGATAGAAAAAAAACAAGTACACATTTTCTTACAATATTCTGTTAAAATTATACAACTGCTGAACTTATTGCGAAAGATATCAAACGATTCACAGCTGCAGAATCTTTGATTCTACCTGCTTTCAAAGCGTATCTACGAACAATGGTTGGTCCAGAATCTGAAAATGGAATTGGTAAATTCCATTATGTGATAATGCCATAGACAGGCGTATAACAGATTTGTCTAAAAGTATTGACAGTATAAAAAAATTTTTTTTCTTGAATTGCATGTTACGAACTGATGAATCACAAGAAAATAAAGGAACATCAAACTCGTCGAACTCGGGAACCTACAAGGAACATAGAACAACGTCCTTTATTGAATCCACGGGAGTCGCCTGTTCTGATTCCGTTAGCCATAACCGGGTACAAGTGTTAAGTATTTCTGTATGGTTACTCACCTGCAATCAGGATTGAACCTGCAACTTCCAGATGATTGGCAATCCTGACTGCGGGCGAGTAACAATACAGGGATACTTAACACTTGTACCCAGTTATGGCTAACAGAATCAGAACAGGCGACCCCCGTGGATTCAATAAAGGACGTAGTTTGAAGTTCCGTGTAGGTTCCCGAGTTCGACAAACAGCTGAAGAAGGCCAGAGGACATATCAGCTGAGACGTCGTGGAAATAACAATAAAGATGAAGACAATAGTCCGAAAACCCTTAAGGATAAAAATCATCAAGCTTCGTCTCAGAAATTTAGACGACTAATATCAAACTCGTTGTTATTTGTTCGCTTCATTCACGAAAGAGGGAATATAAAACAAATTCTTTTGCACACATGTACTCTTTATCTTTCTTTGAATCCTGGAACCTCACTTTTGAACCCCCTGAGAAGATTTGAAGACCTTGAGATGAGAAGCAACCGAAAGATATTGAACATCTTATACAGAGACCACATCACAAATGAGGAGGTCAGAAAAAGAATAACGACAGCCTTCGAGTCACATGACAGCCTGTTTACCAAGTGACAAATGTAGTGATATGGATGGATATGTGACTAGATCATCAGGTCTGCCGACTAAAAAACCCATCCAGCAAGACACAGTCCCGGGAGGAAAACGAAAAGGCTGAGAGTGGAAGAGGTGAGAAAATAATACCTCGGAATGGAAAGAGTCGCAGATTACAATTTATAACCGAGGTAGATTGTTAGTATCTTATCATGCAGGTTGGGGGGCTGAAGACAGAGTTTTTCTCCTCCTAGCCCAGGAGAGTCTCTGTGGTGTTGTAGCTAAAGGGATAAACTGTGACATCGTTGTGTGCGAGTTCGAACTCTAGTAGTGCTACATATTTCACTTTTGTGCTAATACTCACGGGAAAGGTAAGAATCCCTTTACTTCACCAGATTTTTGTTAAATAGTACTACTACTCTTCTTCAATAAGTGTGTCTTTGGCATTATATAACCCACAAAGGTTAACATTCCATTAAGCAAAGGTTAAATACCCAGTTTACTTTATCATTTACACATGTCTGAAGAGGGAAAGATGACTTCATGCCTTTCTCAAAAGCATTAACTCGAAATGGAACGCAAAAAAGCTTGGCTAGGATTTGAACTTGGCCCGCGGCGTCCATTTTCTACAACGTCTTGCAACCATACCTCATCATCATGTCCCGCCCGCCAGCATGGATCTCCCTGAAACTCTCTCTCTCTCGCCACCCGTCTGTATCGGCTCAGAGCTGTTATATGTAGGTTCTAGCTGGTCGTCCAACCTTCGCTCGTCCATGTGAAGGGGTCCACGGGAGTATATCGCTTATGAGTTCGTCCATACTTCTCCAGTAGTGTCCCGCATGTCTGGTTTGTCCATCTTGGATAGTTTTTTGTGATGGGTAGTAGGTGGCCGTACAGCTGCTGCTTTTTGGGGTGCTGCCTCCTAGACTTGTTCAATGTTGCTCGCAGCATTCTTGTGTAATTTCTGTCAAGCTTTTTCTCCATACGTTTAGTGAGCGTCCATGTAGTGCACCCATATAGCAGTATGAACACGACCGCTGCTTGGAAAAACTACGGTTTATTTCATCGGTCCGGTCAGACTTCCATAAGACCGATAGTCTATCGTTAGCTATCCATGCCTTTGTTAGTCGCGTGTTGATGTCTTTTTCGGTTGATGAGACACTGCTTCCTAGGTAGGTAAACTTGTCCACTAGTTTCAGAGAACTACAATTTTGTATGGAGATATCGCCTCTTTGTTTAAAGCACATATATTTTGTCTTGTCTGCGTTGACATGGAGGCCTATGCCAGCAGCTGATCGTTTCAGACTATGTAGCTGGATTTCGGTTGTTTGGTTGGTTAGTTTTTATGGCATATCAACCTTTGTAGGCTATTTAACGCCAAATCCATTTTTATGCATACAATCTATTCTATTTCAAACAATTCAGTTTAACTTGATTACATAGTTTAATTGTCCAGAACATTTCAATTTCAAGCGATTCATTTTATTCAAACAGTTCTAATTCAGCTAATTCAGTTTAGTATAAGTTCATATTTTGTTTACACACAGTAAAATGTCAATGTCAATGTAAAATGTTCTATAGTAAACAATTCTGTGAGTACAGTTTCAATGTCAAAAACAGTTCCATTTCAAACAATTCAGTTAAGCAAAAGCATGCAGTTTAAATGTAAGTACAGTTTAATTGTCTATTTCCAGATATTCAGTTTAGTCAAACAGTTCTAATTCAAACAATTCAGTTTAGCATTAGTATGCAGTCTAGTTCTATTCATCCCATTGATAGGGTCCTATCAGGAGCTACCACTCTGGGCCAGAGTGGACCTGGAACCATTGGCAATGAAGGGGTGCACTGCATTCCCCAAAGCCCCAGCGTCACTGGAACCTCAGCATTAGATTGTTTAGTGTCATATCGAGGACACTCGTTGGAGTGGTCTTACCCCACTGCAGAGGTGCAGTCAGTGTATTGTACAGCCCCAGCCGACTGGGCAAAGCAGGGTTTCGGCTTGGGTGGGTGCGTTTGCTAGAAGTGCTATGTCATCGGTGCAGTCCGCACCCGTAATTGTATGAGCGGGGTATCTTCTGCTTTTTTCCTTTGTCAGCTCGAAACCGTTGTCTTTCATTTTATTAAAAGACGTTCTAAGCGCGTAAGATGATGATGGTATCGATTCACCCAATTCTTCGGCCAAATGGTAAGATATGACACAAGGTCATTTTTTGAAGCGGAGCACAGCTTGATTAAATTCAGAATGTTTTTTTCTCCTAAATTGATTGCCGAACCAAGACTAAAAAACCAAGGCTGTTCTACAACCCACGACATATTGATTTATGCCTTTTTCAAGGGCATTAGCGCGATGGGAAATGCAAACAGATGGAACCTAGAAATTGAACTCTGGTCGTCAATTTTATTTCCCACAACGATAACCGTTACGGCAAGGGGTTAAAGTTATGTAGTGGAAATATAGAAAATCATTTGAGTTAGTAAAAACTGATACTTTGACCTATAACGACCACAAGCTTTGATGTGGGTAAAATAGATTATCATTTTACTGAAACTTTTGCCCGCAACACTCATAATCACTTAAAAACATGTCCATTATCTAAGACCGACCTCTTCGGTATGTAAATCCTTCGACAAACAAGTCATGATACAACTTACAAACTTAGAAACATTATAGAAAACAAAACAAAACAAAAAAAAATCAGTCTGCCAAGATAATAGCTTTGCTGCAACTTTATACTGAAAAAGAAAAACGAAATGAGCCAAAAATAAAAAAATAAAATAAAAAGAATAGATACAAGAAACTATGTCATTAGGTTTTGGTTTTTGTCTCTTAAAATGACAGCGAAACTCCTTGGAGGTTTCTTGACTTGAACCCACGGGCGAGATTTTCATCTCTCTCTCTCTCTCTCTATCAGTCTCTCTCCCTCTCTCTCTCCTTTTCGCCTGCTGCTAATTTTTCTCTTTGGCATTGACATAGGCATTAGTGATAAGCAAGACAGGCCGTAGATTTTGTGAACGACCCATTGTTTCTTAATCAGATTCCATTGGCTGGAAAATGTCAAAATGTAAGAATCTTAATGTCACGTAAATATCCAATGAGCATATTTGTATCTTAAGTCCGTAACAAAGCCGTTACTTAGCACTGACCAAAATTTCGTATAAAATAAGACACCGAAAGAAATATGTCGGTATGTAGACAGCAACTCTGAATACAATAATGTCAATTACAAGAGTGAGTCAAAAGTTTTGCACTATTTTGGTAACGTGAAGCATGATTCGGTAGCTCCAGATGCTTTTTCCAAGGTAACGAACCACATTGTAATGTGAGATGCTAAGGTCGCTGGATTTTCTTATAAGGTTTCAAGCACAGTCTCAAAATCCTCGGTTTTAAGCCGAACTGACCTTGTCTGCTTATTGATGTTCTTATCACCGAAACAATGTTTTGACTCTTGTACTCGAGAATGCCTTTTGTATAGGATACGCACAAAGGATATTCATTAATTGATGGTAATGGCACGTCAACACGTCTAGCATTATTTTGTGCCTAAAGATTAGGGAATCACGTTCATTATACGTTCATTTGTACATTTTTCTTTAGTGCTATCTAAAGGGTTTTTTGCGCATGATTCTATCAAATATAAATAACTTTTAAACACATCTGTTTGACCCATAGATGAGCGCTTTAACAGTACGACCTCACCGACTTCTAAGTAAGGACAATGAATGAATACTCGATACTCTCCAAGTCTCAAGAGCCTCAGATTTAGTTTATTGTCCTACCCCAGGTTGTTATGACTTTAGCAACAGCCAAGATGAAAACAATAGTCTAAGTAGACCAGTGTATAATACAAGGGTGTTTCAATAATTATCAGTATGGTCACCCTCAAGGAAAGATAGTGATATATGAAACTCTAAAATACTATCTCAATCCTTATCGTCGTTGTATATTTATTTTTCAAAACAATTTTGTCATTAAAATCATTGCCATTTAAGTAGTTACTAAATTTACTTTAGTTGTGACATTCTCCCAGAAGTATGCGCTACACATTAAGAATTTATACTCACCAACAATTGTCTGCTCATCCAGCTTGATAAATATTTAATCAAGTTAGGCGTAAATACATATTTACCAACCCCTCCGCTCGGGCAGGATATGACACAAGGTCAGTTTTTAAGTGAAGTTTAACAGGTTTGAATTCAGAGTTTTCCATTTCCTAGACTAGTCGCCTCGCCAAGGTTGAAGAACCTAGTCTGCCCTACTATTTACCCATAGTTGGAGGGAGAATAATTGGATTCATACCTTTCCTAAGGGTATTTATGCTATGTGAAATGCAATCAGTCTCGTCGAGGATTTGAACTTGTGTCGCCGTGTCCATTTCCTACGACGATAACCATTACACCACAGGCACCTAAAACCCATCTTCTCAATTACAACCAGAAATCTATTATCCATTGATTTTGTTAACTTTTTTCTTCAGCATAATCAATTTCCAACAGTTTTAATTGATTCCCATAGGCCTACTTTGCTGCCTTCATATAATGTCATTTTTAAAATTGGCCACTGGTAAATTACCTACCGGATGTACGTTTGCAAATCAAGTATACGTAATATATAAATATATAAAATTTATGTAGGCTGGATTTGGACACACTCTAA
Organism: Sepioteuthis lessoniana; assembly: GCA_963585895.1. Classification (NCBI taxonomy): domain Eukaryota; kingdom Metazoa; phylum Mollusca; class Cephalopoda; order Myopsida; family Loliginidae; genus Sepioteuthis; species Sepioteuthis lessoniana. Next base: position 9,218,313 of record OY757914.1, on the reverse strand, counting down.
TCAGACAAATTAGATATATACATTTTTATAAACAATTTTATAACACATTAGGCGTAAATATAATTGTCCATTTTTATGAAGATGTTAATTGGAAAAACAAAAAGATTTTTGTCGATCAGGTGTAATAAGTTGTTTAAAATATTTTTTCAATTACAACTGATGTAATTACGATAAGCACAAGGGTTGTGCAGCTATATAATCAAACCAGGTTTTACTGGGCAACATCTTCTGAAGTCGGATGAATGAAAAGTTCTGGCTTACAGTGACATAAAGATTTACATGATTAGATATTTAACCCAATGGAGCTAAGGGGCCGTCAGACAAGGTTTAATCCCCAAAGGAGAAAAAATGAGTTAATATGGATTTTAGAAGACGAGAGAAAATACATTGTGAATGTGTTATAGCGTAACGGCTTTTAGATGGGCCGTGTAGAAAGAATCGCGTTGTTTATCTATCACGAAATTCCTGTTATGGAAAAAGGATGTACAATATTATCGATTAAAAGGAAGTGTTATGTGACGAAAGGGAATTACGGAATGTTAACATCTCAAGGTCATTGTGATGGAAAATAATGTATAAATTAAACAAATAATTTGGAGTTATTTCAACACATATTGTTAAAAAAAATTGTATTATGCTATTAAAATTTGAGATCCTTTGAACAAGAATTGATCAAGTTATTGATTTGATTTGGTTTGGTTTGGTTTTATGGCAAATCAACCATTGTTTGTTATTTAATGTCAAATCCTATTTTTACTCATATATCAAATATATGATTTCTTATCACATCTTATTAATACACACAGATGATCAAACAGTCCTATTTCTAACAATTCAAGTTATCATAAGTTATTTATTTTCACTGTGTAAATGTCATGCAGTTCTATTTCACCCATAGATAGGACCCTATCAGATGCTACGACTCCGGGCCAGAGTGGACCAAGGAGCGAAGGCAGTGAAAGAATACTCTACATTTTCCAAAGCTCTAACATTACAAGAGCCTCATCATCAATTGGGTGGGGGTATTCCTACCCCTCTGCATAGATGCTGTCGGTGTATTCTATATCTTCAGCCGGCAGGACTGGAGACAAGTTATCAATAAACGAAATGATGAATTTTTCTGAAGCATCTCAAATGACACTGAATTCTTTGAAACTCCTCGTAATTAAACGGGAATAATCAAAATTAATTTTACTTTGTGTTGTGGTCTTCATTTAAGACCGGTGGAAGAACAACTCAAACAACGGGTGATGGGTGAACGTATTGTATTAACAGAAGAAAGCCAGACACACTAAAGCAATACTAGCCGTTCTTGGTTCGCAGTCTGTCTGCCAAATGTCTCGTAAGAAACGAGAAGTTTTCTTCTCCGAGCGAGCTAAGCTCGGCGAATATGTTTAGGTTGGAACGAGTCCATCTTTGGGGTATTGTAGGATATGTCCCCATAACACTTTGTATGTTAGGGACGGACATATCGTATCTCTTGAAATATTAGTTCGTCGGAATACCATCTTAAATAATTCCTCTTCAAAACATCGACACAAAGAAATGGGAGTTACTTTGTTATGTCCACCTCTATGCTTAAAAATAAGACCACGCTAAATTAGCAATTATTAAAAGCTTATCTTATATCGAATGGCGTAGAAATATCTCTGTTAAACCTGCTATGATGAAAAAGAAAACAAACTGAAGACATTGTGAGTGGTAGGATACCTGCTAATCTCATTGAAACAGACACAATACATTTGATTCAGTGGGGCTTTATTGGAATAATATCAATTGAATTTCAAGTAAACAGCTGTAACAAGATTGGCAGTATCTATTAGACAAATTCTACTGATTCACAAATTGAAAAGTTGCATCCAGTCGAGTTTTGAGTTTGGCAAATCGAAAAAGTTAGAATTCAGACTAGCTTACTTACTTCGTTAATTTTTGTATTTTGGAGGAAAATATTTTTATGCATAATATTCTTTGAAAATTCTAATTTTATTCATCCTTCGCATTCAGGTCGTCACGATCACTGACAGAACTTGTCTAAGATTGAAAGAGCTGGAACGAGTGATGAAACCGGCACATCACTGTCGAACTTATTCGAGGCATCGACATGATGCATTTCTCGAGTCAGTGAATTATCATCAAGTTGCCAATAACCTTTAGCAACATGCTTATCATTATTTACTTCATAATTTAAAAACTAGAATGTTTGCCGAAGTTACAAAATCCTACCAAGCTTTATTTTTCGGAAATTTTCTTTTGGATGCGAGCAAAATCTTGAATTACTTGACACAGTCGGCTGGAGCAGTGGAATACACTGATTGCATTTCAGCAGAGAGGTAAGACTCTCCCAACGAGTGTCCTGGATATGACATAAAATAATCTGATGGTCAGGCTCGAGTAATGTTGGAGCTTTGGGGGAATGCGGAGTACTCTTTATTGCCATTGCTCCCAGGTCCACTCTGGCCCGGAGTAGTAGCTGTTTATAGGGTCCTCTGAATGGATCAAATAGAATTAAACAGTGCTAAACTGAATTGTTTGAAATAGAACTGTTTATATGTATAAAAGTGGATTTGGATTAAATAATCTACGATGGTTGATATGCTATAAAACCAAACCAAACCAAACCAAAATGACTTAATTCGGCGTTAAATGACCTGAAAAGGTTTGATACGCCGTAAAACAAAATAACCAGCCAATCAACATTTGAATATGAGTGTAAGTAAAAACAATAGCATTATATTGGAAACACATGCATTATTCGGCGGTCCCCGCTGCTTTTGCCCAAGCCGTAAAGATAACAAGACACAGGGGATTGTGAGATGTCTAGCTCGCCTGATACTCTTCGGGAACTACTTGCCGGATTTGATAATATGGCTTGAGCATGGCTTCGGAATCTACAGTTTTAGACCTTACAGCCTTTGCCTCAACGTTGACGTTCTTGCAACCCGAGCAAACTTTCACGAAGCATCTGGTTACTAAGCTGTAATTCCCAGCATTTTAATCTTTCACTTAGAAAAAATGTTTTTTATCACTTTCCAAAGTTAGATGATTACACGTTTTAGAGCTGTGCGGCTTACGGGGTGAAACAAAGTACAATATCGATGATCAGGCAAGGTAAGTTCAGTTTCAAACGGTGAATTTTGAAGCTGTGTTCCATCTACGATGAATAACAATCGGAGAGCATCAGGTGAGTTCAGCCTCTCAGAATCTAGTGTAGTTTTTCACCTTCATGACCACGTCAGAAGCTGCCAAATTGTACCTCATATTACCAAAATATTGCAAAACTTTTGACTCAACCAACTAAAATTGCCATTTACATTATGGGAAACTATCCATCATCACTTACCATGGCATTGTATTGATATGGTTAGCAGATTACAAACTGATCACCCAGTTAATCAGGATTTTTGAAGTATGTTTCTATCTTAGCCAGACCGAAACTCTTTGCTGGTCAATTATGGATCTTAACCGACGAGACGAAATTCCCTTCGACTCTACTTTGCTTTTTGTTAAAAACAAATACAGCAAAAACTTTGAAATGAGAATCAACATGTTTTACATTTGATCAATCTCTTTGGCTTGAAGCTGTTGACTGTATACAGTCAAAGAATTTGGATAGAGTCTTCCAATTAGGCAGCTTTCATATGAGGATAAGCTTCTTAGGAAGCATGGAATATTTTATGAATGCTTGTGGTCTCAATGAAAGACAGGAAACTTGTTATTTGGCCTGATTGATCATATAATCAGTGGGAAGGCAGTCGCTTGTGCTTTGCGTAGTCATCTTCTGTTATAATGAGAACGTTCCATGGTTCAATTTGTTCTTAGATTAAGTTATATAAAAAAAACACAGAGGGTTTTGGAAACAATGAGGAGGAAGTTAAAAATGATTGAAATTTGACGATGGGATATTACACAAACGAGGATCATTAAATAAATTTCCAGACTTTTTTCGTATGAGCACTTTTATTGATAGTACACACATGAAACTCTAGTCCCCTTCGAAGTAATCTCCTCCGGCTGCCATGCACTTGTTCTACCGTTCCAATAACTTCTGAAAGGCCCCATCGAAGTCCTCTTGTGTGAGCGTGTCAATGACCTTCGTCACAGACTCTTTCATCTCCTCAATTGTCTCATAACTACAGCCTGTGAGCTGAGGGAATAACTAAAAGTCACAGAGAGCGAGGTCTGGGCTTGAGGGAGGCTGATGCCCATCTTGGTCAAATAGTCTGTAAAAAATATGGAGTTGTAGACTGGCGTATTGTCCTGGTGGAAATGCCACTGACCCGATTTGAAGAGTGCTGGCCTCTTCCGACGGAATCTCTTCCTGAACTCCCTTAGAACTTCAACATAGTAACCCTAACCCCAACCCTTTAGCCAATCAACTCTAGTGTATTTACTTCCTTACTCCTCCCACACCTCTCATCATCACTCACAGACTCTCTGCCTTCCTTGTATCTCTTATGCCACTCAAAAACTGATGCTCGATTCATGCAAGATGGTCGAAAAGCAGTGTGAAGCATTACATACGTTTCTGTGGTATTTTTCCAGGTTTAAAACATAATTTTATTGCATATCGTTCTTCTAAAGTGTCCTTACGTCCAGATTGCATTTTTGAAATTCATCAGCTGTGAAAAAAAGGCTTTAGTAAGGTGTATTCCAATTGCTGCTGTAGCTGTTCCTTTGAACCTGGAATCATACAAATTTGTCAGTCATCTCATAAGATCTATAGCAATAACATAGTGAATTTTCAAGAGTCTACGGCAATTTTAAATACCTGTATAAAAAAGTCTGGAAACTTATTGAAGGCACCACGTACATGTAAAGAAACCTTTTTGGTCTATCATCAGGAACTTGATGATGGTAATTGAGCCAAAGAATATGTCAAATGATGATGTCCTTTTTATTTCAACAGTCATTCATAATTTGAAGTAATTTAATTCTTCTTAGACATCAGATACTTTTACAAATCTCCTAAAACACATTGAGAGCAGATCCCGAAAAGTAACGTTGTGCTCATAAAATCTGAAGTAGATTAGAGATTCTAAAACTATTTATCTAAGTAGAGCAAATAGGACACTGAAACTTATTTAATTGCTATTAAATAAATCTTAAACCTATTTGTTGAGACTGGATATTCTAATAACGGTAACTTAACTTGGAGATGATGAATAATTTACTAAAAACTCTTTTTCTTTTATGTGGTTAATTTGATTTCAAAAGCTTATCATATGATGCGATGCTATGAACCTTTGTGAGCTGAAATTTAGACAAACAATGGTGCGTTCTATCAAATCTAACAGACAACCTGTTATATATTGACCCTCGACCGAGCCGTCAACCAAGAGACGCACCTGTGTAAATAAGCGGAAGAACAGCGGAAGCAGGTGGATGTAAAAAATAATAAAACCGCGTGCCCGGGCGGTTCGAATAAATTGGAGACAGGATGCCAAACTGAGAACCAGCTGCAGACAGAGGGCTTTGGGCCCTTAGTAACCCCCAGTTGAGCAATCTAAGCCAAGATGCGAAAGAAGTGCAGCTATGGTCAAGAGAGGAACTTGGGTCAATATATTAGTCCATCTCTGTCTCCACTCATTTCTCACACACAACAAACATCACCTTTTCGAAAATAAAGTGGAGGGATTTATATTTTTATAAAGAGGTGTATTCGTTCGTTATTGAAGTCGTCATTATCAGTTGATTATGTTTCCGTGTATATTTGTATACGCGTAGTATACAATACAACAAACCTAACCAGGGTTATCATTTTACAAGGTCTATTCGCATACTCGGGGTCTGCAGTATCCATCTGCCCTGTCAGTGAGTCATAGAATATAGACTGCCTACTCTGCAAAAAGGTAAGTACCTGCACAAAAACTGTTGTCTTGGTTATAAAACTAAACAGCATCTGATGGTGAGGCTCTTGTTTTGGAAATCTAGAGTGAGAGTGAAGATTACCCTTTGTTGCTATAACTCCCAGATTTACTCTGACGTGAGTGGTAGCACCTGTCAGAGCCCCATTTATAGCTCAAATAGATGTTTGAAAATTGTTTGTATTTGATAGGAATACTTGATACAATACATTTGTAAATTGTTTCTATGAAAATTAGCCAATTGAACTATAATTGTTAAAAAGGATTATTATTATTAGTTACTTGAAACTGTATAACAATGTTAAAAAAAAACGATTAATATTAAATATAAATAATTGCTTAAAATAATTTAATTGTGTATAAGAGCGCTTCTAGTGGTATAATGGTTAGCAAGATAGACTAGCAAACCTACTCGAGTGAGTTCGAGTCTCATTGGGTGCCCCATTCAGATGGCCTTGTGCCACATCTAAACAAAAAACGTAATAAATTCCAATATAATTGTGTATAAATTGTTAGTATTAGAGAGAAATACATGAAACCATTCAACTGAATATAGATTGTTAGTATTAGATGGAAGAACATAAAACAGCTCATTGGCTTAGTGTGTAGAGTGTTCGCCAATGATCCGGGAGACCGGGGTTCAATTCCAGGTCGGATCATACCAAAGACTTTAAAAATGGTACTTGATACCTACATGCTTAACACTCAGCATTACAAGGTATGTATCAAGGGTAAAGTGGAGCAATCCAGGGAAAGGAGTAGCGCACTCCCCTACACCTCGGTGTAATAGCTATTGAAAAATGAACCTTAGAGTCGCCCTCGACTACGGCCGTTAACTTTACTTACTACATAAAACAATTTTACAGTAAATAAATTGTTAGTATTAGATAGAAATACTTGAAACCATACAACTGCGTACAAAATCTTTTAAGAAACAATTAAACCTACAAACATATAATGAACGCGATTCCGGAACCTTTGGGCATAAAAAACCCTAGTCGGGTTGGCATACCTTTAAAGTTAATCAATAATTTAGTCAATGGATTATTCATGGATATGCGAGAATTCACAAAGCCATAAATGAGCTGATCGGGTTGAAGCAAAGAGTTGATAACATGAATATAAAGCATGAATGCCCCGAAATGTCTTTTTTTTTTTTGTGTACATTGGTCGATTGGCTGAAAATAATATGGCCTATTTAACAGCTGTAATAGTATTTCACGTTCGATATCTTCTGGTATAACGGTCTCTGTTGACAATGCTTTAAACGATTATGATTGTACGAAGGAGGGAATAAAAATTCAAGTCTGTATTGGCGATACAGAATTCAGAGACATTTCTTTTGAAAGAAATTGATTGAGGGAAACACTAAACAATGTCCCAAAAATAGAATAGAAGTATGTCACTAAAGTGTATCCGGTTACGAGGCTCTGGTTCTGGAGCTCTGGGGAGTTTAGAGTACCTATTCATTACTCCCAGGTCAACTCTGACTCGAAGTGGTAGTACCTTTTAGGGCCCTGTCTTTGGGTCAATATTTGACCCAAAGATAGGACCCTAACAGGTACTGATTAAGAATTATTCGGATAAACAATACTGGTAAATTATTACTGCGTGAGCACATTTTGATTCTAGCCAAATAAAATTGAAATTTAAAAAGATACAATCTAACATTTAAAATAGAGTTATGATTTTGATTAAACATTTATAAATGTATCAAATTTCGGCTTTAAGTAGCCCATAAAGAGTTGATACGCTGTTGAACAAATAGAGAAAACTAACTTAAACAAATTAATCTGATTTTGACATTAAATAACCATAACAAGTTGAGATGCCGTTAAACAAATAAATCAAGTAAAAAAAAGCAAAATTAATTTATTTTAATTTCACGACTGATGGGCCGACTTGAGAAGTTAGAGAAAATGAAGCATAATTTTTAGAATACGTAAATACAAAATGACAGTGATTCGATTTAAAGACTCAAAATAAAGTCCAACAAAATTTTTTTAGGATGATATTCTAAAAAAAAAGGCGGAGGATTCTCTGCGGCTAACGTGTTTCGTGTGCTAACACTTCAATGAAAGTTTTCTCTTAAATCCAAATTTTTTCAGGAACAAGCTTTTACTTGAAATGTATAGAACTGCATATAACTCTAGTTATTTTCTTGTTTAATTAAACAAATAATGCTAAATTCAGAGCTGAAATTGTGCCATTAGTAAGTAAAGTAAGTTGGTGACTGTAGTCGAGGGTAACCTGAAGGCTCCCTTTTCGATAGCTACTACACCGAGGTGTAGAGGAGGGCGCAACTGGATTGCTCCACTTTACCCAAGATTCATACCTTATAATGATGAGTGTTAAGCAAGGCGGCATAAAGTACCACTTTTTGAGTCTTTGATAGGACACGACCTGGGATTGAACCCAGGTCTCTTGAGCCATTGGCGAACACTCTAACCATTATGCCAATGTCCGATGAACCGAAAAATTAACAAAGGAAGGTATTCAAGGATAAAAAAATCTTTTCAGGAACTTCCTCTTCTACTTGGCAGCCACCGCATCCCGTTTCAAGTACCAGCAATAGTAAGCGAGAAAGTTAACATTCCGCCGGATTTGGTAGTGCTCTTCCATAATGCAAATGTCTTGGTGAAAGCGCTTACCCCGCTCTTCACTCAAATCTCCACGGTTTTTTGGGATATATATATGTGACCGCAGAAAATGCAGTTTGACTGACATTCATGCTCCGAGTTGGCACAGACTCTTCAGTACCTCTTCAGTTTCCTTCCCGTATTCCGCACTCCGGTGGTTTCCCAGGAACTACTGACTTCAGTGACTGTGAGGCAGACAATTCAGCTTTTCTCAGTGCTTGAGTTCCCTTATTTGAGGGCCGTCAAATACACCAATTTTGAGTTTCTCCATTTTTATCCGTACAACTTCTCCTGGAGGAAAGCAAACCCACTGTCTTCCCAGTCTTTTGCCTTCACAAAGTTCTTCATTACTCTTTACTTGATATGTAAGGGTGGAAGCAGTATTTTGTTCATTTCAACGTGAGGATGAGACTGAACGTTATGCGAGCCGGGCTATAAGCCTTGTCTTAATGACCACTCTTGTCTGATATAATGTTGGTCGTCAGACCGGTTGTCCCGGAGACACAATAAACAAGGATACTTTGTGTACCCGTCTTAAAGCCCCAGGACCGGTCAAACCACCTAAAGATCTCTTCAGAACAACTATTTCTGCTCCTGTTAGTTAATAGCAGATTGTAAATGATCTTACATTTGTGCTGAATGCCGAATAGGGACAAATGTAGAATTATTCTCATTATATAGAACTGCTTTGACACTTCAGCTGGATGCGTCTCCATTCCGTAGGATCATACTCTGAGTCCATTGATTTGATCAATCCAGCAATGTTGTTTCAATAAACCAATGATGACTTAACAAGGAACGTGAAAAACTGTCCTAATTCTTTCTCAAGGTCTCGATACCAGAAGAACGTTGTTCCTGGTACCAACAGACTCTTTTGAAAGGCCCAGGTCTCGTGTCATGTTGGTGAGTTCTACTTGTATCGAGGGTACTGGTTGGTCGTCCTTTTTGGCTTGTATGCGTCATACCCGGCTACAACAGTCATCTCACTATGTTCAGAATTACAGCTATATTCCATGTTACCATATGGCTACGTAACAAGAAGGTCTGGGCAATGAATTATTGGTCTTGTGGAAGAAGGAACATCGGTATATTGGAAATGGTTCTTGTTCTTGCGATAATTTAACGGATATGTATTAAAACTTGACGTTGGTTTACATTTTACGCTAACGGAGACCGGGGATATCAATTCGTTAGATGAGCTTTGAATTACGCGAATGGCAACCGTTAATTCTTTCACGTGAGTGCTCAGCCCCCGGGGAGAGGGATTATATATATATATATATATATTGCAGGTTATTTGTACAATTCGAATGAAATTTTGAGTTTTAAAAAATGACGATGTAATGATTTTAAATCGATTAAAAGAAATTCTGAAGCATTTTTTAATTGTCACTTTTCAAAGGAAAATAATCGTCGATGAAAAATAATTTACGGATGAGAAAACGTGGGGTGTCATCTAAAAGAAAAGAATTGGATAAACATAACAAAAAATAGCAGGTACTGGTTGGTCGTCCTTTTTGGCTTGTATGCGTCATACCCGGCTACAACAGTCATCTCACTATGTTCAGAATAACATCTATATTCCATGTTACCATATAGCTACGTAACAAGAAGTTCTGGGCCATGAATTATTGGTCTTATGAAAGAAGGAACATCGGTGTATTGGAAATGGTTCTTGTTCTTGCGATTTGTTCATTTTAGATTTATCATGCAGAGATGAGATTCCGTAATGGGATTTTCCTTCCCTCCAGACGATTGGAATGACAAATAGTATAATATTCCCTTTACCATTCCTCCCATCTCTCAACTTCTACACACGTGTTTTACAGCAAACGTGGGGACTGAATGGGTTATCCCCTAGTTTCACTCTAAAACAATCACGATATACCTTCTTTACAAGGTCAGTGATTTTTGCTTGTCGGTTAGGAAGAACCACATTACCGCAGATATAACAGAAACTGTCAGCATTATTCTTACTCTTGCAATCCATTCTTACAAGAATACTAGTGTCAAAGTGAAAAGAGAAAAAATGAATCAGTACTCAGCTCGTCGTTGTCACCTGATACAGTACATTAAATTCATTTTAAACTGAGGGATTAGTCCCGTCTTCAGTACGTTTGAGGATGTTACTAAGTAGGGGGTATGCTATAGTTAGGTACACATACAACAGTATACTTATTTACCAACCCCTCCGCCCGGGCAGGATATGACACAAGGTCAATTTTTAAGCGGAGTTTAACAGGTTTGAATTCAGAGTTTTCCTTCTCCTAGACTAGTTGCCTCACCAAGGCTGAAGAACACGGTCTGCCCTTCTATTTGCCCATAGCTGGAGGGAGAATAATCGGATTCATACCTTTCCCAAGGATATTAGTGCTAGGGGAAATGCAATCAACCACGTCCAGGATTTGAACTCCTGTCGCTGTGTCCATTTCCTACGAGGATAACCATTACACCACGGGCACATACAATATTATATGCCGTACAAAAGCTCGGACACTCACAATCAGCAATGACAAGTAGAGTCCACTGGCTTTTGAAAAACTGTTATTATTGTGTCCAACTTGTTATGAAGTCTTAGAGGACATCTTCAAAACCAGACGTGACCAAACACAATGAATGGTATATTTCAATTCAGCATAGAATTGCGATCATATATCACTTGGTAAACCTTTGACCTTTGAAAAAAATTTAACGCAGACACGATAATCTTTAAACAGATTTACTTGACGCATACATAGGATATTAACAGGTACTAATCACTCCGTGTCATTGTTGACCTGGGAGTAATGGCAATTAAAAGGTACTAACTTTAAAAGTGAATATGTTCTCCTCTTCTGAGTTAACTAGGTACATCTTATCGTTTCTTAAAATCCACTGTTGACTTTTGAGCGCACTGACTACCGACAAAAGTTTGAGCCGCTATAACAATACATTATTAAGTTTCATAATCGGCAATGGTTTCTTTAGATTTTCCATCAGGACACTTGCGTGATGATAGGTGGAAAATGACTCCCTGTTGGTTTTTCAGTCGGGAAATTTGCCCCAACATCCGACGCCAGCTTAGGAAAATATGTACGATCTATTGTAACTGACTACATAACTTTACAAGTCAACTTCGCTACCCACACTTTTTTTCTCTACGAAAATATCTGCTAATAGCAATTCACCAAATGGGGTCTCTATAGAAAAGCAGAAATCTTCAATATAGAAATGCTGGGAAAATGGAACTTAGAGAAACTAACGGCCATTGGAAGATATCAAATCTGGAATTAGAGTGATCTGAAGTGAGCAGAGGACAACGTAATTAATGGCACGGAATCTTATAAAGTTTGAGGCAAATTCGAGGCTACGAAGGACATTTTTGTTCCTTTCACATGTCAAAGATTACATAACTCTTCTTCCAACAAGCGTTTTTATATAGGTAATCAATTATATTGAGGGATCTATTTATCTATGTTGCTATCAGGCTCTGAAGTATCTATCAATCTGTCTCAGTCTGCTCCTGTCTATCTCTCTCTCTCTCTATATATATATACATCAGTCTATGCGCAGATATTTATACATGCATCTATCGCGAACTGATTATATATATATATATTCCTCTCTCTATTTTGATATATATATATATTTCGGACTGTTCATATCATATATCTCTCTCTTTAGATATATGTATACAATATATAAACATATATCAGTCTATTCATAGGTATTTATATATCCATCAATCGCGAACTGATTATATATATATATATATATATATATATATATATATATTCCTCTCTCTATTTATATATACATATTGGACTGTTCATATCATCTCTCTCTAGATATATGTATACAATATATATATATATATATATTTATATTGTCATCTACAGACAGACTGTTTCATTGTATCACCAATCATCAGTGTGATTAGACACGCGAGATGCCTCGGTCTGCGATCGAAACCCAGCAAACATTACGTCAGCTCGATAACATAACATCACAGCCACAAGTTCTTTCGCGTGAGTGCTCAGCCACCGGGGAGAGGGTTTTTACATATATATATATATATATATATATATATATATATATATATATATATATATATATATATATATATATATATATATATATATATATATATATATATATATATATATATATATATATATATATATATATATATATATATATATATATATATATATATATATATATATATATATATATATATATATATATATATATATATATATATATATATATATATATCGGTTATTTGTACAATTAGAATGAAATGTTGAGTTTTAAAAAAAACGATGCAATAATTTTAAATCGATTAAAACAAATTCTGAAGCGTTTTTCAATTGACACTTTTCAAAGGAAAATAATCGTCGATGAAAAATAATTTACGGATGAGAAAACGAGGGGTGTCATCTAAAAGAAAAGAATTGGATAAACATAACAAAAAATAAATATCAATCATAGTTACTTCAATAATTCTAATTTTTATGTGAGCTCACTCTGTTACTGTCTCTGTCGCTCTCTCTCTCTCTCTCTCTCTATCCACATGTTCAGTTTAACGTTCAGAACGAGGCTGTCTTTGTCGGTTAAAGCACTAGAAGATAAACGGTGAGAAATGTCCGAGATTTATCTAATTCCATCTGTATACAAACATGTGTACGTCCATCCAGGCATTCATAAGCCCATGATTCCGCCATTTTTTTTTATCATTATAGGGTCATAAATATTTACTTAGACCCTTTTTCAGCCGAACGTTTCCCTGTCTTACACAAGGCCCGATTACAATATGATAGCAGCCTTGAAGTTGTCTCAGTGGCCAACGTTGTGTAAGTAGAGAGAGAGAGAGAGAGAGAGAGAGAGAGAGAGAGAGAGAGAGAGATCCCCCACAATTTAGAATTATGAAAGGATTTATCATTATTACTTCATAATCTTTTCCTCATTTCTGCTCCGATATCACAAGCCATGTTTTTTTAAAACGTTCTAGTTCTTAGTTGCCAACCTTTGTTTTCCTTTGAAAACTATCGGTTAGGATCGATTTTAGTCGTTTTTAAGTCCATTACTTATCAAAATCACATTTCCATTGTTTTAACTATATATATATATATATATATATATATATATATATATGTGGTGTGTGTGTGTGTGTGTGTGTGTGTGTGTGATTGCATTTCACATAGCACTAATACCCTTGGGAAAGGTATGAATCCAAATATTCTCCCTCCAGCTATGGGTAAAGAGCAGGTCAAACTGAGTTCTTCAGCCTTGGTGAGGCAACTAGTCTAAGAGAAGGAAAACTCTGAATTCAAACCTGTTAAACTCTGCTTAAAAATTGACCTTGAGTCATATCCTGCTCGAGCGGAGGGGTTGGTAAATATATATATATATATATATATAATACACCGTTTCTAGTTGAGGCCATCTTTCGCATCTCTTCCAAAAGTAATTCTATTTATCCGTTTATTTGTCAATTCATTCTCAAAAACTAAGAACCATTTTCTTTGTGGTAAGTAGTCGCTGTTCAAGAGATGGTCCAGATAATGTCCTAATTTGTAAAACTCCAGGATGACTGGCCACACTAAATACCTAGGGGAATATTGAATTCCAATAAGCGAAAATTCTTCGACGCTTAAACGAATTTATCTTTCAATCTATATTACCGTATCAGTTTGCTGAGAACTAGAATCTTTTTATTTGTCTATTTTCATCCTCTTGAAAACGACTGGATGACCAACCGAACACATTGCCACGTAAAGACAGTTGGAAACAATCCAGCTAAAAAGAAATTTATCTTCTTATTTCTTTTATTTTTTATTCTTAAAACAAATCTGCTTCGTGTCATTGCAAAAGCAATGAACGTGTTATCTTTGGGTCTCATATGACTTGAAAAACACTGCCAGTCTATTGCAGCCAATGCCGATTCGGCACGGTCGAGATAATCTCGTATTTCTCAACTTGTAAATCTTTTCCGTAATATCTGCTTTCGAGCGGAAATGACTTAGGTAAAAAAAGTAATCGATGGATATAAAATTACATGAAAAACTGTCGGTTTTGTCATTGACCTCTTCCTAATATATGTTAAGTGAGATTTGATGGGATTATCAGTAAAGAGAAACTGAGACCCCAAAGAAATTTGCTGTTTATCTTTGACAGAAGGATCAAAGTAAATGTTCGCACTAGTGCTCACCAGTAAAATGATACTCCAACATGTGAATTTTTGAAGCTACAAGCCGCTCAGACGATGACACCTGCAAACTTTCAAAGAAATTATTGTATCTCAAAATAATTTCTAATTTTTTTCATTGTTGTACAGAATTGTTTTAATCATAATAAATCCGTTTTTCCTGTTTCGTGGTAAATCTTTGTTGACAATCATATAGATAAAAATGAAGTCTCGTGGACACCCATATAAATAAAAATGAAATATCGTGGTCAGCTATATAACTAAAAATGATGTTTATGAAAAATATTTGATGAAATTCACATCCAATATTTACACTGAGTAATGAGATTTAGTGAGAGGGATGTGATTGCTTTGCTTGGAACAAATTGTCTATTTTCAGTGACATATTTTGACAAAGATACACGCAATTAACTATATACAAGTCTAAAACTGTATTCGGTTATTATCTTGTTAAGTGATGAAAATGTTGTTGAAAAGGTAGCAGCATTTTTACCACCTTTTTAGATAACAATGGATTCTCTAAAGCAACGTCAGAAAATTGTGAATGATTACAGTATAAACTGATTTTTCATTGGAGCGTGCACCTAAAAATACAAATTTATTGTTCTGTCGTAAACTGGATCTTATGAGTTCTTCAAGATACCCTTGCAGCGTCCGCTGATTCCTGTTATTGATATTGATAACATTCCTGTAGTCCCCGGACCATAGTTCTAAAACTTCTGTATTAAATAAAATGAAAAGGGGTAACCAACTCATCTTTCTCTTTTAAACATTGGTTAATGTAAAATATCTGCAAAGGAAAAATAATAACGAATGATTCATTTTCAAAATGAATTTTTATTTAGAAACATATTCATAGTTTTATTCCACAATATTTTTGGCGTATTCAGAATTCTGTGTTTCCAGATCTTTTTAGCTTTCAGACATAAGAAATTCCTATATATCTTTTTTAATGTTCCAATAATTAAAATTTATTTCTTCTAAAGAAGTAGGTATAGTATGTAATCAATGGCAATTAAAAATTGCAATTTATTGTAAATTGGTCCGATGAATAAAGCCTTCTCTGCCAAATTGAAATTGTTTTCCCGTTCACCAAATGGAGAATGTCTCCTTAGAAGCTTAGGGAACCAACGCCTATAATCGTTACGCCATGTGTCCTGCTGGAAAACTAAAAGTGAATTTTTGGGACTTAATTCACTCTGAATTGTCCAGCAGGACACATGGAGGTTGCAGGTTCAATTCTGACTTCAGACGAGTAGCAATATAGGAATACTTAACACTTGTTCCCGGTTATGGCTAACGGAATCAGAACAGGCGAGCCTTGTGGATTCAATAAAAACTTAGTTCGAAGTTCCATGAAGGTTCCCAAGTTCGACAAACACCTGATGGAGGCCGGAGGACATATTGACCAAAACGTTGTAGAAATAACAATAAAGATGAAGACAATAGTCCGAATACCCTTTATGATGGAAATCACCAAGCTTCGTCTCAGAAATTTTGACAACTTATATTGGGACGTATCCCAGTTTTTTTCCAATCTGACGCTTTTCCACAATTTCTGCTTTTAAATAAACTAATTAGAAGTTCAACTTATTCAAATCAATCGTTTGGTTATTTTTAATCTCACCATATAAACAGCATCCAGTTATTTAGATAAACACTGACGAAAGCTCTTCACAAAATAGGCGGCTGGTTCTACACAAGCCTTCACCTTTATAAACAAGTCACCTGTGTAGGTAGTTCAAACGTTGAGCCCCCCAAATTTATGACCAACGGAAGAATCCATCATATAAATAAAAATTAATCTCGAGAGGGAGATTTAAAAGTGTAGATGATATAAGAGATTCGATTTAAAAGAGAAGATTCAGAGATGATTAGATTAAAGGACAACTTGCTGGAAAATGTCCGCTCAATGCAAAAGAGACTATTCTAAAAAATCACCGTTTTATTAATTGCTCGATTCTGTCTTGGTTAATTCAGCTTCAGTATTGGTACTCTATAACACACGACATTCACACACACGCACACACACATATATATATAAGGACAGCGTAAACATAGAGTCAGCAGTGCTTGGTAACAGTCAGTTTCTCACCTATGAAAGAAACTGACTTAAATATATATGCTCTATCTATGATACTGAGCACTCTTCATTTATAAATATAGCGTGACTTTATAATCATAAAGTCACGCTTGCAGCACAGTTCCCTGACTCTCTCTCTCTCTGTCTCGCTCTCTCTTTCTCTCTCAATCTCTCTCTCTCTTTTTTCTCTCTCTTTCTCTCTCTGTTCCATCCATCACAATCATCAATTGTTTCTGACAGGTCTTCTTGACAGCACCCTCTAAAAACTGAATTTGGCATTAAATAACCAAAAATGGTTGATATGCCATAAAACTAAACCAAACCAAACTATCTTGCATGGAGATACATAAGCATCATATGTGTACGTCAAACGTCGTTTGATCTAATAAAACAAAATGGCTTTACACTAAGAAAAATGGCAAGAAGCAGTCGATTCCCGCAGAAACTATGACAGATGCAGATTACGCAGATGATCTAGCGCTTTCCGCAAATACATCTGCCCAACCCGAATCCCAACTGCATAGTCTGGTGCCCATCGCAGGAACTATTGGCCTCTCCGTGAAAGCAAACAAGTATCCTGTGTTTTAAACAAAAAGGTGCCATCTTTAGTCTCCTAAAATTAGTAGACAAGTTCAAACACCTGGGCAGCTATATCTCATCAACTGAAAGTGATTTTAAATTGTGGAATGTTATTGACAGGTTATCGATCATATGAAAATCTGATCTCCCTGACAAAATAAAAGTGTATTTCTTCCTAGCAGAGGTTGTGTCAGTACTACTGTATGAATGCACTCCCTGGACACAAACGAAACACGTGGAGGAAAATGTAACGGAAACTACATAAGAATACTACGTGTTCTTTTGAACAATATCCTAGAAGCAACACCCTACAGAACAGCAGTTGCGCAGCCACTTATCTTTCATCCCACATGCTATCCGAGTAAGACGAATAAGACATGTGCGACACAGCTTGGGAAGCAAGGATGAACTCATGAGTGAAGTTTTCTTATGGACTTCTATGCATTGACGGGCCAAAGTTGGACGACCAGCAAAAATTTACATCAGCTCTGTGTGGACTCTGTATGTAGTTCGAGAACCTACCATAGATGATAGAGATGGATAGTGAGAAAGACTCTGGGAACTCCGTGCTTTCTGCTCGGCTTGATGATATATATATATATATATATATATATATATATGTGTGTGTGTGTGTGTGTGTGTGTGTGTGCATTTGGACTAAGAAGGTAAAACAATTACGAACATATGATTAAATAAGTGTTTCTTATTTGTGAACAAAGGAATATAAATTCAAATGATTTTGACTAAGTCTCCAGGCATTTTAACGAATGGTACAATTTTTCAGCGATTAACAAGATTAATTTAAATTGACTTGAGTAATTGAAAAAATAGTGCAAATTGTTGGGGGAGTTTTTTCACATTTGCTTTAAACGAAGTAGACATTGACCCCTGAAGATTGGTTAGCAGTTACAATTAAAACGAAGTTTAGGATGACCATCGATGCGCCAGATGACGTCACGCCAAAATTATGAGAAACATTGGAATTCTATTGACAACATACATTTAGAACTTAGCAAGAATTTTTTTTTTATTTATCTTAAAGGCCTCGAATATTTCGAAATATTTCCAGGCATATCACTTGAAATACCATTTCAAGGTATTGTCAAAAACTTTCGGTTATTACATAAGACCAGGAGTAAAAGAAAATATCTCGCTACTCTTAACTTTTGCTCGATGAAGTTAATCTTCTAAATACCTAAAGTCACATAAGCTTAATGAGTTGCAAACTTGTCTGATAGGCTTATTCCAAGGATAAGGAGATTGTTGCCTGATTGCTGTGGTTTTCATTAGGCTGAGATTTTTAAGTACATTATACGTTTTGTCCAACTTGCTAAAGGGAGTTAACTCAGAATAAAAAAAAGTCTTTTATTCTAAGAAATCAAATATAAAAATAGCACAATAAAAAAATGCAATACGCAAACAGACATAAGCCGATCCGAAGAATTCTTTAAATCCGATAAAGAAATCGAGTCAATTAAAATAAAGCAATATAAACAAAAAAAGAAATATGATAATTATAGTATCTACATATATTACCGACAACATGAAATAATTTTCATAATTTCGTGAAGATACAAAAAAATGATGTTAATAATACCAATTGTAATTGGTGCTCTTGGAACTGCCATCAAAGGATTGATAGGGGGACTGGAGGACTTGGAAAAAAGAGGACGAGAGGTAATCATCCAAATGACAAAATTATTAAGATCGGCCAGAATACTGAGAAAAGTCCTAGAGACTTGAGGAGACTTGATGTCATACAAACTCCAGTGGAAGACCATCAGCTGATCCTGGTGGGAAAAATTCTCAAGGGAGTAAAATAATAATAATAATAATAATAATAGTAACAAATTGAAAAATATATTGTCGTGGAACCAGATGTATAGTTCAGTGAAAATTATAAAAAGTAGAATGATCAAACGTGTTTTAAAAAGTCGAAATTAAATCTTGTGAAATAATTACGTAATTTTTTTAAAAGAAGATGATGCAAATATTTTTAAAAAATGGTCCATATTCAGTTCACTTGACGGAATGTCAGTGTGTTGGCCGTGTAAGAGATTAAAAAAGGCGGGAAAAGTTGAATGAAATATGTCACGTGATCAAATGTTGTTTTTAGTTGATTGCTTTTATCATTGAGTTTCATAAAATCAGAAAGACGATGTTTTTTTTCTTTTTTTCTTTTTTTTTTTTTTTAATCTGTCCGGCAATTAAAGTCATTGAAACTATGGATTCATTTTAAATTGATTTCTTTTCTTTATTATTTTTGTTATTTGTTTTGTTTTGTTTCTTCCTTGTTTTTTTTATGATTTGTTTTTCTTTGTTCTTTCTTTTTTCCAATTTCCCACTCAAAATCTGAGTATGCTTTACAAATTGGCAAAGGAATAAATAGCCTCGTGTTTTATGCTTCTCGTGGTAAAATTAATTTCAGATTCCTTGCTAGTCGGAGATTCGTTTTGAAAGATTAAGTAACTGTTGAGGTGACGCCATTTTTTCTTTCAGCAGCTTGCAAAAGAAAGAAGAAATAAGAAGATATCTCAAGACAACAAGAAGTAAAAAAAAAAAAAAAAAAAAAAAAAAACCCATAAAGAAATACACTAATATCGTAAGAGAAGTTCTTCCATGCAAGAGATTTATTATGTACACAATCGGATTTTTACCTCTTTACAAACAATTTTATTATTAGCTGAGTATCAATGGAAAAGGCATGAACCCATCTTGCTTCCCTGCAGCTTTGGGTAAACAGTGCAGCTGATTAGGTCCTATATTTCTAGTATCTACCGGACATTGGCATAGTGGTTAGAGTATTCGCCAATGGCCCGAGAGACCTGGGTCGAGTCATACCAGGTCGAGTCATACCAAAGATTAAAAAAACGGTACATGATGCTTCCTTGCTTAACACTCAGCATTATAAGGTAAACATCAAGGGTAAAGTGGAACCATCCAGGGAAATAAGTAGAGCCCTCCCCTACACCTTGGTGTAGTAGATATCGAAAAGGTAGCCGTCGGGTCACCCTCGACTTTGGTCGCTAACTTTACTTCCTTTTTTTACTATTTCTAGTAAGTCCATTAATCTAAGAGAAGGAATACTCTCAATTCAAAGCAAATGGACTCCACTGAAAAATGACTATGTCATATTGTTATATAACATATGCCATGGATTTTTGGTTCGTTCCTAGTGACCCCGCGTGCTTTGACAAGCTGTAACGTTGTGATTAGTGAACAAGGCAATCGGGTCAACACAGGTGTGTAACCGGAAGGAGCCCTAGTGATGAGAACCATGCGATCAGATTTAGACATATTGCAGAGAATCGGAGTCGAGCGAGGGACACGCAGCCGATCTGGTCGTCTCTGACGAGCTTGCAAGGGAGTGCAAGCCTTGGCACCCCCTGGCTCCCAGAAGAAGATATGGGAAGAAGAAGTCCTCTCTCTGAGTATATCTCTCTCCACCCATTTCTCAAACACCACAGAAACATCAACCCTTTCGAGAATAAAGTGTCAGAGATATATATTTTATAAACAAGTTTATTTCTTTCGTTTATAATTTTTATTATGTTTCCGCTTGTATTTGTATTACGGCTATACAACAATATTCTGCTTGTGGTGAAGGGGTTCATTAAATACTTTCACACACACACACACACACTCACACACACACACACATATATATATATATATATATAATGTTTATCAAATAATGATGGAGTAATTAAAGAAACATGAGAAATGATGCTCCAAGTGCATTGAACTTTGGAATGAATGTATAATAGCACGTATGTTCCATAGTTTTAGGGCATTTCCTTCCTGGTTTGGCCGAGCGGGTGTCCCCATGGCGTAGTGGCTAACGCACTGGACTGCGACATCATAATTAGTTTGAATTCGAATCACGCTGTTATATTCACTTTTGGACTAATGCCCTTTCGGGTAAAGCAATGAATTGCCAACGATCATGATATTTCTGAATGCATATACGAGGTCCATACGATAGGTTTCCGGACTTTTTTCGTATGGCCACTTTTATTGATAGTACATGAAACTCTAGTCCCTTTCGAAGTAATCTCCTCCGGCTGCAATGCACTTGTTCTACCGTTCCAGCAACTTCTGCAAGGCCCCATGGAAGTCCTCTTGTATGATCGTGTCAATGACCTTCGTCATGGCCTCTTTCATCTCCTCAATTGTCACATAATGACAGCCTCTGAGCTTAGGGAATAACCAAAAGTCACAGGGAGCAAGGTCTACACTATAGGGAGGGTGGGGAACAGTTTTGATGCCCATCTTGGTCAAATAGTCTGTGACAAGGATGGAGTTGTGGACTAGAGCATTGTCCTGTTGGAAATGCCACTGACCCGATTTAAAGAGTGCTGGCCTCTTCCCTAGGAATCTCTCCCTGTACTCCCTTAAAACCTCAACATAGTAACCCTAACCCTAAACCTAAACCTTTGGTCAATCACCTTTGGTGTATTGACTTCCTTACTCCTCCCACACCTCTCATCATCCCTCACAGACTCCCTGCCTTCCTTGAATCTGTTATTCCAATCAAAAACTGATATTCGATTCATGCAAGAGGGTCGAAAAGCAGTCTGAAGCATTCTATACGTTTCCGTAGCATATTTTATAAGTTTAAAACATAATTCTATTGCATATCGTTCTTCTAAAAGGTCCTCGCGTCCAGATTTCATTTTTGAAATTCACTAGCTGTGACAACGAGGTTTTGAAAGAGTGTATTCCAATTGCTGCTGTAGCTGTTCATTTGAACCTGAAATCATAACAATTCATCGGTTAGCTCATAAGATGTATAGCAATTAGATAGTGAATTTTCAAGAGTCTACGACAATTTTAAATGCCTGTACAAAAAAAGTCTGGAAACTTATTGAATTCACGGCGTAGTACCACTGATGTCTTCTACAAGAATGATTTTGGCATTAAAATTTTCTCGTAAAACAGATACCAATATTTTGTTCTCTTAAAACATGATACAATTAAAACGGATATACTTATTCATTATTTATTACCAAACTCTATTGCTCTACTGATATGGATATATGGCATTACAAGAATAACAGCACCTCTACGTAAAATTTAAATAGTAGAAATATATTTTAAAAACAAACCTGATTTTTTTTCAAGATAAGTTTCAATGCAGATTCATTTAGTGGAAGGAAGTTGATGGAATTGAACTGTCATTTACCCATATTTCTAAAAGTCATGACACTATGGAAATATTCTACTGAATGAGAAAATAGGAGGGTGCCACCGAAGCGTAGTAGCTGGACTATGATATCTAAGCGAGTGAGTTCAAACTCCAGTCGCACTATTACGTTCACTTTTGTAGTAATACTCTTAAGAAAGCTATAAAATCCCTAATCCTTCCAACTCTTGGTTAAATAGTACCACTATCGTTCTTCTATATGCTTGCTTTTGGAATTAAATAACCCATGAATTTTGATATGCCATTAAACAAAAAGAAAGAATAACAGCAAGGATACGATTGAACCGATAGCTGGGGGTAGAGATAAGAGGGTTTATACCTTCTCAAGGATTATAGTTCAAAAGTGAACGTACTAGCGAGGCTGGAATTCAAACTTGCTCACATAAAAGGTGCAGACTAACACTTTAACCATTACTCACAAAAACAAAGAAAGAAGCTTTAGGTAGTTTTCCTTTTTATGGCATATCAATTATTGTTGGTTATTTAATGCCAAATATTGTTTTTACACATATATTGACTATTCAATTTTGTAAAATATTTTGTAGATACACACAGTAAAATGATCAAACTGTTCTATTTCTATCAATTCAATTTAGCATTAGCCAACAAAGTTAAATAGTTCCAAGTATTGCTATATACCGCAAACAATTCAATTAAACATCATTCATATGTTTACACGCAGTTAAATGACCAAACAGTTCTATTTTTAGCAATTCAATTTAGCATAAGTCATTTGTTTACACTCAGTTTAAATGTCAATCTGTTCAATTTGACACTATCAAGAGCTACCACTCCGGGCCAGAGTAGACATGGGAGCGATGGTAATGAAGGAGTACACCACATTTCCCAACTGTCCAAGGCTGGAGCCTAACCATCAGTTTAATGTCATTTCAAGACATTCATTGGGTGGTGGTGGCGGGTCTTAACCCTCTGCATAGAGGCAGTCGGTATATTCTACAGACCCAGTCAACTGGGCTAGATTAGTTTCTTGAAATAATATAACTGCTTGCAAACACAAACAACCGAAAAAAATGTGTGATTATTACAGCGCGTGACCCAATGGCGTAGTGGTCAATGTTCTAGACTGTGACATCATAGTAAGCGAGGTTGAACTCCAGTCACACTATTACGTTCACTTTCGGATTCACTCATTTAGGAAAGGCATGAACTCCATTATTCCTGTTGGCCGGTCAGCTGAGCTGTTGAATACACTGACTGCTCCTCTGCAGAGGGGTAAGACTCCCAAATAAGTGTCTTGGATATGACACTAAACAATTTGATGGTGATGTTCCAATAATGCAGGGGCTTTGGGGAATGTGGAGCACTCCTTAATTGTCACTACTCCCAAGTCCACTCTGGCCTGGTGTGGTTTCACCTGATAGGGCCCTCTCTATGGTTTAAATAGAAGTAACTGCGTATTTCGCTTGACTAAATTGTTTGTCTAAACTAAATTGTCTAAAATAGAAATGCTTTTCACAATTAAACCGTACTTACATTTAAACAGCGTGCTTATGCTAAACTGAATTATTTGAAAGGGAACTGATTTTTGACAATGAAACAGTAATTACGCTAAACTGATTTGTTTGATATAGAACTGTTTTGACATTTAACTGTGTGCAAACAAAACGTGTACTTATACTAAACTGAATTAGCTGGATTAGAACTGCTTGACTAAAACTGAATAGCTTGAAATAGAAATGTTTTTCAAAATTAAACTCTACTTACATTTAAACTGCGTGCTTATGCTAAACTGAATTGTTTGAAATAGAACTATTTCCATAAAAATAGATTTGGCGTTAAATAACCCACAGAGGTTGATATGCCACAAAACCCGACCAACCAACCATTATTCCTACAGCTATAGGTTAAAAATTACCACTACTTTTCTTCCATATGGATGGATTTGACATTAAATAACCGAAACTAAACCGAACGAAAATGTAAAAAGCGCAAATGTTTGGTGTGTATGAAATCTCCCTAACCAATGGCTTTCTTCTCTCTAAAGGAAAGTTAGCTGAGAATGTTTATAATGATTGGAAGATAACAGTCTTCCTGTTCTCCGAGCAGCTTATGTCTGGCTTAATACAACAGTGACGCATACTGGTTATTAACAAAAAAGGTTTTTAGTAATGATTTCACTTGGATCCAATAAGTCATAACGGATGATACGTATCAAGTCTTTCAGCAGATACATTGGAAAATATTCAGTCAAAGAAGTGCAGTTCGAATCGCTTTGACATAAGATGATGCTAACTATTGCTTTTTTGCTAGTTCTATTAACAACTTCTGTATCTCTCATCTCCCAAAAGAATCTGGAGAAAGAAAGAAAGGTTTTAATTCCTGCACAGCAGATTACTGTGAATGGTTGAACATTGTGATTGATTCCTCAGGGAGAGTTCAGAGGAAATCAAGATTCCGTTTTTAGATGTGTTGATTTTTTTTTCTCATATTTTTCTATTTTATTAAATGTCTACTGCTTTGAAGAGGATCTTCAAAGGATCTTTACCCGTAGTAGATTTTCAAGATTGTGGATTATCACTATTCAGTACTGACGCGCTCGACTTATTGACAACAAATGTATGGGGTGATGATTTTTCTAGGATCCACTGACTTTATACTTGACGATTCCTGTCATGTTTCCCTCGATGCATAGCAAAAAGGTTCCGTTGATAAAAATCTTAATCGGTCTGACATGGTAATGCTATGCATTTTTTTTTTTTGCCTTTGTTTTTCTTGACATACATTAGAAATACTTTGTTTCTTAATAGAATACAGCAACGAAGAAATTAATCTTGAGCAATTCTTGGTAATGTTATAGTTAGGAAGTTAGTATTTTTTTTACAAATTACGAGTGAATTTTGTCCTCACCGAGTGCTCGATTCTTGTAGATTTGTGCTAAATCTAAGCCTTGTATCTTTAAGGGATTTCTATCAAATTACACTAAAATGTTCGGTTTCGTTTGTTTTCTTCATTTAATGACATATCTACCTTTGTGGGTTGTTTAATGCCCAAGTTAGGGAGATAAGGTGTTCATAACTTCTCCGCGGACATGTGTTCGAATTTTTTAACTACGATATCACAGTCTATCACTTTAACCATGACCCTAACATAACCTGGTCCTGTTATATCATCAGTTAAGAAATCGTTAACATGTTCAGAACTTGGATGGGTAACCACTTTTTAAAAGATATAAATAACAAGTTAAGCAATAACGTGATTACTGAGCACCTAACAAAACATAGTTTTGTAAATAACAAGACAAGCAACGATGTGCTTACTCAGAACTAAGATGGGTGACCACTTAGCAACAGCAGGTACCGTGAGTACCCTGAGGCGTGTGGGTCAGACTACGCAAAACATAGGAAATAATTGACTTACAATCCTAGTTCCGCATAGTTCCCATTAAATCATCAAAGTTAAATAAATATAAACTTAGCATTAATTTTATTGCGGACTTTTGTCATCATCTCGGTATTTTTTTTTTTTGTTGTTGTTTTTCTCACTACGTTTCGGGCAAAAATTTCACCATTGGCCGTCTTCAAGTGATTAACCGCGACCTCGGATAGGAATGCTGAGCCTCGCAACCGTATCCGCAGTAATTACTGCCTTCCATAGTTGTTGTCTCTCGTACCACGTTTTGGCCGAAACTTAGTGAGAAAAAACAAAACAAAAAAAAAACCAGAGACAGAAGGTACTCGGTACCAGACTATGAAAAGTTAGCTAAATTCTAAAAATGTGCAGCTTTCGCTGATAATCGTAGGTTTGTTGTAAGTTGTTAAACAGTGGGCTTTATTATGTATTGATACTGATAGGGTGTAGAAAAGAGTGTTTGTCCTAAAGTGAACATAGTAGCGCGACTGGAGTTCGAACTCACTTCAATGTTGCAGTTCCCTGGAGTTAACATTCGACAGTTTTAGATTCTTTTGTCGAAATTGTGAATGTGAGGAACCACACTGGATTGTGACCGCATTTACATCAATGGCTTGGAATACGGCCCAGAATCCATCGTTTTCGGCCTACTGGATCGTCTATACTTGTCTTTAATTGGAATCATTTTGAGATGAGGCTTCTTAATCTGAGAATTAATTTTTATTGCGGACTTTGTATACACATTTTGTTGATAACATTCTTAAATGAGCCTGAGCTATTTTCTTTCACATTTAAATAGTTTCAAGTATTGCTATATAAGCCACAATTTAACATCAGTCATTTGTTTGCACACAGTTTGTTCTATTTGACCCCTAGGTAGGACCCTATCAAGTGCTACCACACTGGGCCAGAGTGGACGTGGGAGTCTTATTGATGATGGGATACTTCACATTCCCTAAATCTCCAAGGCTGGAGCCTCTCCATCAGATGGTTGAAAGTCATATGCAGGAAACTCGTTGGGGAGGTGGGAGGTCCTCACCTCTCTGCAGTGATGCAGCCGGTGTATTTTACAGCTCCAGCCGAATGAACTGCTTCATTGATATAGGGCCGGTTAACTTGCACTCACTAAAATATTACAAAACTTTTGACTCACTCTAGTAGGTATTTCTTTTGATACAGGATAATGGCAGGCACGAACACACACAAATTCACAAGCACACGCATTTTTTGAGAGAATGCGTGCGAAATTAAGAGACACGTGTCATGTGGTATAATGCACCACCCCCTTTCATAGTAATTAATCAATATTACTGAATAACGGTATCGTTCAGATTTGTACGAATGAATACACTGGAGAAAACTGATATGGTCGGCGTTGTGAAGAGTTCCCATGTCGCATTTCATGATGAACAATAATTAGTGTTGACGAACCAACTAATTCCATCTGACGTGTCTCAAACTAAAAAAAAAAACCCTAAACAATTTTTAGAAAGCTTAATGACTTAAAAAATAAATTATCCTAGCAACTATCTTTCACACAGCAAATAATTTTAAAGGTTCTTTGTTAAAAAATCATTTAGGCCCACCTTGTGATGAACAATTAAAAACTGATGAATGTTTTCCAGAAATGTCACTAAGAGGTATTCAGATTCGGTTGCTGTAATTAAATTTTCGGAGATGGCTATATACAGCATTGCAATGCTTCATGATTAACACAAAAAAGTGAAGATAGACCAGTTGATATGCTCAGTTGAATCTCTTGATGACAAAATGACAATTTGATGTAGATTACCACCAATAAATAAGTAGACTTCCTAATTTTAAAAGAATATGAAGATAAATCTTCTTATAACTAAAAAAAAAAACAGGATTTTATCATTTTTATACAACATTATTGAATTAAAACGGATATTATTTGATATTATTTATAAATGTAAGTAAGTAAAGTTGTCTCCCTTTAGTCAAGGGCGACCAGAAGGCTCCCTTTTCGATAGCTACTACACCGCGATGTAGGGGGGCGCTACTCCTTCTTGGATTGTTCCACTTTACCCTTGATAAAGTAAAGTAAAGTAGGCGACCATAGTCGAGGGTGACCCAAAGGCTCCCTTTTCGATAGCTTACTACACCAAGGTGTAGGGGAGGGCGCTACTCCTTTCCCTGGATTGCTCCACTTTACCCTTGATCCGTACCTTATAATGCTGAGTGTTAAGCAAGGAGGCATCAAGTACCATTTTTTGAGTCTTTGGTATGACTCAACCTGGGATTGAACCCTGGTCTCCCGGGTGATTGGCGAACACTCTAACCGCTAGGCCAATGTCCGGTTACCCTTGATACGTACCTTATATTTGTTGAGTGTTAAGGAAGGAGGTATCAAGTGCCATTTTTAAAGTCTTTTGTATGACCATTGGCGAACACTCTATCCACTAGGCTAAAATAATATCACCCTACCCACTGGCTCATTGGCCCAAGTAGAGTCATACGAAAGATTTTAAAAAGTGGTACTTGGTGCTTCTTTGGTTAACACTCAGCAATATAATGTACGGATCAAGGGTAAGTAGAGCAACCACGGAATAGGAGTAGACATCACCCCTACAATTCGGTTAATAGCTTTTGAAAAGGGAGCCTTCTGGTCGCCCTCAACAACGGCCGGCTAACTATGTTAACTAAACTTATAAACAGTTGTTAAAATATTTTGACTGCATTTCTCACGCAGTCTTGAAATTTTTATATACGAGGTGCATACGATAAGTTTCCTGACTTTTTTCTTACAGGCATTTAATATTGTCGTAGACTCTTGAAAGTTCATTATGTTATTGCTATACATCTTATGAGATGACTGACAAATCTTTATGATTTCAGGCTCAACGGAACAGCTACAGCAGCAATTGGAATACCCCCTACTAAAGCCTGAGTGTCACAGCTGGTGAATTTCAAAAATGCAATCTAACACTTTAGAAAAACGATATGCAATAAAATTCTGTTGTAAACTTGGGAAAAATGCCACAGAAACGGATGGAATACTTCAGACTGCTTTTGGAGCATCTTGCATGAATCAAGCATCAGTTTTTGAGTTGCATCAGAGATTCAAGGAAGCCAGTGAGTCTGTGAGGGATGATGAGAGGTGTGCGAGGAGTTAGGAAGTCAATACACCAGAGTTGTTGGCCAAAGGGTTAGGGTTAGGGTTACTATGTTGAGGTTTTAAGGGAGTTCAGGAAGAGATTCCTAGGGAAGAGGCCAGCACTCTTCAAATCGGGTCAGTGGCATTTCCAGCAGGACAATGCACCAGTCCTCAACTCCATCCTTGTCACAGACTATTTGACCAAGATGGATATCAAGATAGTTCTACACGGTCCCTATAGCCCAGACCTTGGTCCCTGTGACTTTTGGTTATTCCCTAAGTTCAGACGCTGTCGTTATGAGACAATTGAGGATATGAAAGAGGCTATGACGAAGGTCATTGACATGCTCGCACAAGAGGACTTCCATGTGGCCTTCCAGAAGTTGTTGGAACGGTATAACAAGTGCATTGCAGCCGCAGGAGATTAGTTCGAATGGGACTAGAGTTTCATGTGTGTACTATCAATAAAAATACAAAAAAAAAAATCTGGAAACTTATTTAATGAGCCTCTTATGTCATGATATTGCAATAGGACATGATATTGTAATAGGGCATGAAAAATGTGGTTATATCATGATTTTGTAATAGGACAATCCAATAAAGTCGAGGAGATATCTTCGTGGTGTAGTGGTTAACGTGCTGCACTGCGACATTGTAGTAAATGAGATCGAACTACAGTCGCCCGATCACGTTCATTTTTAGACTAACACGCTTGCAGAAAATATGGGACTCCTTATCCCACCCTCTGCAACGGGTTAAATAGTAGTTATCACAACTGTTGTTCTGCAAGGGTGACTTTGGTTTTGAATAACCCACGAAAGTTAATATGCAAGTAAACAATGAAAACTAATCAAAATAAACAATTTAAGCGCATGAGATTTTAAAAATCGATTATTCGATATATAATTAAAATAATCTTCGAAGCCAAACGTTGGTGCGGAGAATAATTGATATGTTTTGATGATTACGTCAAGTGTCACCCCAACGTAAAGTTTTAGAAAGAAAATGAAATAAAATTATCCGAAAGCGTGAAAATATCAAGTGACAAGATTTTTATTAAATATTAAAGTATTATTTCCCTTCATTATGTTCTTTCCATTATTTCGAGCTTTTCTGAAAAGAAAAAAAAAATGTGACCTAAAAGGAATACGAAATTGCATAAATTTATTTAGTCCTTCCAATGTACTTATTTATTTCTATTCATATTCATTTTATTTTAAATTTTTCTCGAAGTTATTTCTAATTAATAATGTCATTGGCTTTAAATTCACATACTTTAATCAGGACCAGAATTGAGTAATTAATGAGATAAGTTATTACTCAGTAAACACACACACACGCATAGATAGATAGATGCATGTATGTTTTGTCCTGTCTTGTAAGAGTCGACACACATTGAAGATATGAGATATTTGTTTACCCTATTTACCAACCCCTTATGATACTAGGATATGACACAAGGTCAATTTTTAAGCGGAGTTTAACAGGTTTGAATGCAGAGTTTTCCTTCTCCTAGACTAGTTGCCTCCTCAAGGCTGAAGAAATCAGTCTGTCCTACTATTTACCCATAGCTGGAGGGAGAATAATTGGATTCATACATTTCCCAATGATATTAGTGCTATGTTAAATGCAATTAGCCTGGTCCGGGATATGAACTCGTATCGCCGTGTCCATTTCCTACGACGATAACCACTACACCACGAACACCTCCATAAGAGATATTTGTTTACGGAGTGTAATACAGTTTGCCGTCTGTGTAAGCAACCTTAGTCGTTGTTGTCGGTGATGCAGGAAGACTATTGACTTCGTATTGATAGTAATTTACGAAGCTCTTGGCTACAATGTGGCACAAGGCAGAATGAATGGGGCATCCAATGATACTCAAACTCACTCGTGTAGGTTTGGTAGTCAATGGCGCCCTCTCACTTCTGTAATATAGTCCATTCTGTGTGGAGGGGTTACTGTCACCCCACAACAATATATATATATATATATATATATATGTATATCCAACCTTCTGCCAGCGCCAAGTTGTGACATAATACTTTTTAAGCGAAGCACTCTAGGTTTGGATTTTCCTTGTCATTAATTGGTTTTCTAAACGAGGCTTGAAAACCCATTCTTTCCTATGATTCACTAACAGTTAAGGTATATATATAAGATACACTGTCATTTTTGATAATCTCTAGGGTTTCAACTTTGGCAATATATTTCCCATGGGCCGGTGAGTTATGATATCCAACAAGGGGCTTTTCGA
Source organism: Sepioteuthis lessoniana (assembly GCA_963585895.1). Lineage (NCBI taxonomy): Eukaryota > Metazoa > Mollusca > Cephalopoda > Myopsida > Loliginidae > Sepioteuthis > Sepioteuthis lessoniana. The sequence continues at coordinate 9,187,008 of OY757914.1, read as the reverse complement.
TGATCAAAAAAATAAAGCTTTGCAATGTATTGTACTCCAAGTGACATAAAAAGAAAAAAAAAGGTACATCGAAACTTGATGCCTTAACCCTGAAATGTTACCATACGTTTGGGATTCAGGCTGTTATTGAATTGTCAGTTACTCACTATGAGAATTATTATGGAACTTCAAAAATACTCACGAACAATGATTTGCTTGTCAAGCTTGTTAGCAAAAATATTACGTAAACAAATTCTTTATTTGAGGTTAGACTAGCAAATTTCTCCACCTTTTCTCTCTCTCTCTCTCTCTCGTTATATATATATATATATATATATATATATATATATATATATATATGTATTCTTCAGTCCAGTAAATCCAGAGTAGGGAGTAATTTCGTCAGGACATATCATTTGAACTGCGAATATTTCAATATTAGTAAAGATCTCAATGTAAATGACATCATAGAACCACAAATAAATTTATATTCCTAACTGCCAATTCACACATGACTCCTCGGAAGCATTTATGACCCTTTTACTTCCTTCAATTTTTTTCTTTATGAACAAGAGACCATCAAAGAAGTTGTATTAATTTACGTTATGTGAAATATACAGTTGGCCTTATGTTTGTTGGTTCGGTTTTTATGTTTTAATGGCATATCAAACTTTGTGGTTTATTTAATGCTCTTTGTAGCACAGCAGTGATAAGCCATATCTGCGAGGGATTGGGATTAACTTACGTGAAGTATGCAATTTACCAAATGTGGAACATATTTAGAATTTATTAGTATATTATGCAATTATACGGTTTTAGAGAAATTTAAAAAATCATTTGTGCTGAGATGTCAACTCACTCGGATAAAAAATGATTATAGAAATTGATGTGTTTTTTTTTTTTACTTTTGTAGTAGAATTTACATATGTACAATATTTTCCCGCCATTTTTCTTTTCATTTTTTACACTTTATTTTTTTTCTTTCATCTTTTTTTTTTACCGTTTAATCTAACAAGAAACCATCTTCTCACTCTTTCCTTCTTATTATCATTCTTTTATTTAAAATTTTTTTTTTTTTCATTTTTTAATCTTTTATTTAATTTTTTTCCTTATGATGCCATTTGATGCCATTTCATAGCCAGAAACACCGAATACTATTTTCGGTTATCCTCGATAGTTTCTTGATCGTCTAATGAAGAGCCAGTCTGTTGATCCTCAAGTCTTTTAGGAACTTAATGTTTGATGTAGCTATAAACCCCCGACAACCAACCACCATTAGAGAAACTTTCGTCTTCCTTCTTTTGTTTTCTATTTCCTCCGGTAACTCCGAATATTTGGTTTTCCTTTCAAACATTTTCAAAACTGACTGTTCCCAAGGGACTGTTAATTCACCCACGTACACCTGCATAGAACTCTCGACTACAGGACCAGATCAGGCCTCAAGTTGATAATGACTAAATGATGGCTAAACAAACCTCTGGTCCATATCTACAAGCATCTGCCAATCCAGGGCCGCTTCAAGATAACCAAACCTGGAGTCAGACGAAATGCATTGTTTCACCCACAAATGAAACTTGCTTCTTTGAACGAATCTCCTTACGTAAGACATTGATAGATGCTCTGCTCATCTCCCGGGCAGCAGCAAGAGACCTTAATAGTTGATTGTATCTCCTCTTATTTCATTTTGAGAAAAGCTTCTTCCGATGGTGATGTGTTTCATTTTAGCAGTAGTTGCACATGGGGGACATGAGAGATCCTCGCCCACACACTGACTCAGTTTTTTTTCTTTTTTTGGAAGTAGGTAGAACATCCTAAGTTGATCGGATAAAAAAGCTTATTCTTCACGACTTCGTATACCACGTCTCTCCAGTTGATCTGAGCCCAATTGGCTGTATAATATGCTGACTAAACCTTTGCAGAGGAGTAAGGACCCCACCACAAATGAGTGTCCAGTATATGAGACTAAAACGCATCCAATGATGAAACATTAGTCCTCAAATTTTAGGGAATGTGGAATACCCTTTCACTGCTTTTTCTTCTTGATCCACCCTGACCCGGAGTAATACTACCTTTTAGGGTCCCATCTATGAGTCAAATAGATCTATTTAATCCTTTACTATACTTGACACTACTTATCTGTGTCCAAACAAATTATTTATATTAAATTGAATTATTAGTATTTGATGACAAGACTTGAAAACCATTTAATTATAGATAAACGAATGAATGATGTTCAATAGAAATATCAATGTTTGACAGCAATACTTGAACCTAGTATGATTGGTATGACATAATTTGCATATGATGGTGAGGCTCCAGTCTCGGAGTTAGAGGAATGTGTAGTTCTCATTCATTACCATTAGGTCCACTTTGACCCGGAGTCGTAGAACTAATAGGATCTCATCTATGGGTCGAATAGAATTGTTCAATATCTTACTGCTGATTATCATTATTATTAAATAGAATTATTTGAGTTAAAAAGCAATACTTGAAACTATATAACTGTGTGCAAGCAATAAATAACAACAGTTGAAGCCATTAAAACTGTACAAATAAATGATTAATATTAAATAGAATTTTAGAATTAGATAGGAATACTTGAAACCCATTAAAATGTTTGCAAAGAATAAATAAACATACTTGAAATCATTTAAATGTGTGCAAACAAATGAGTTTTTACACGTTTCAAAAGAAAATTCCCCACATACTATTTCCTGAAAAATCATATATATATATATATATATATATAGATATATTTTTTCTTTAAGATAAAAACAAAGACCGGTTAATTTAGGATTATGAATTTATTTCCATCCTGTTTTTCAGTTTCTGGTGTGAACCAAAAACACGAAGAAAAAAAATTATACTGGACTTCTTCAGATCCAATGGATAATTATCAAAACAGAATAGACACGTGGGGTGGAGTGGGGGGGGTAAGAGATTAAGGAGTTACCTCCTCGTTTTATTGAATTTCCGTTTTATTTTAATTTTCAAATTTCTTCTGTCAGTTATAATTACGGTAATTTAACTTTTTTATTTATTTGTTTAATTTATTTTCTTTTCATGTTATGTTCGATAATTAACTTTTAAGAGAAATAATAATGCTTATATTAATTTCGATACCATTTAATTAGCTACCTATTTTTTCCTAGTGTGTATGTTGGATACGTTTTTTTTCCTGGTTCCACAATTTATTTCTATGTTTTTAAATTTTTATAGTTTAAATTTAGTCTTATGTCTACATCTAGCTATTAGTTCACTTCTCTTATTTAATAACTTATCAGGCCACTTATGTGTTAAAATATAGATTTTCTCTTCTAAGCATAAATTGCATCTACCGTTAAAACTATTTCGAGTATTTGATTTTTTCAAAATAGACCATTCTATCTCAGGGGTTAACCCTTTGTTTTTTAAACACCAGAATTGTTTTGATAGTGCCGTACGGTGTTTTAGGTATTCGTGGGAGAAGGTAAATTTATGGTTAAAATATCTCTCCTTCCATCTAGTGGATGCCAATCCGATATAAGTTTTCTTATCTGTAATATTCTCTTTAGGGTAAATTATGGCTTGGTATATTACATTATTTAAATTACATGGTCCATTCATAGGACAAATATCTCGAGGTTTACAATTACATTCTTTTTTTTATACCGTTATCATTATTATTATTATTTATTTGATCCTGAAAATCTTTAGTTATATTTTTATTATGGCTATTAATTATTTGAAAAATATTTTTCGTGCAAGAGTAGCATAATTTTAACGTTTTTCTGTTAAATATTTTATGTAGTTTATTTCCGTGTTTAAAATGTTTATCTACTAGTTTCAAAAAATATGTTCCTATATTTATATTAGTTAACCTACAGAACGTGGGGTTGAACCATATTATTTTCCTTTTTCAACCCCACGTTCTGTAGGTTAACTAATATAAATATAGGAAAATATTTATTGCTCTGTAATAAATTACATTGAGCTCTCTACCAGGAAAATTCAAATGTTCGACTCTTGAATGATTTTCTTGTCCTGAAGGAATTACTCCAAACTCTGGTTTAACTTGACCGAATAATACCTATATATATATATATATATATATATATATATATATATATATATAAGTTCGCATAAAATCCATAAAAGGTTATTATACCATTAAATCAAATGATTTAACTTAGCCAGTTGATTTTTCTTTTTTCCATGCCTCCTATCTTATCCCTTGGCTCTGTTTAGCCTGAAACAGAGCCCAGGTACACCTTATAATTTCCTCTTGTGTGTGAATCTCATCTACAAACAGTTTTCGCCTCTTTGACCAGGATTCTTGGTGCCACGTATGTCGTTTGTCCACCATACCTCTTTCTTTCCTGGACATATATAGTCCATGTCTTACCTCGGATACAAAGCCATGTGCATCGTCATTAGTTTTCTTGTTCTCTGGTCCATTTGTTCTTCTTTAGTCCACTTTACAAATGGTCCAAAGTATCTTACAAGTAGGACAGCCCAGATGTTTATCCCTTTCATAAGATTTCTGCTATATAATTTGGTATCGAGTAGTTTTCTCATCCTCCTTTATTTTTTTCTTCTATCACAATTTGTTTGATGGCTTTCTCTTCCAATATTCCCAAGTACTTGTAAGTTTCTTTTTCTCCAATCGTTCTCTTTTTTTTTCTTGATTTGGTAATTTTATTTCTTCCGTCATGTATCGTTTTCTGTTTCTCCTGATTAGCCTGACACACGATACAATGCCAAATTCCATCCCTATATCTTGATTGTTTATCCTCATTGCCTTTATTAGGGTTTCCAAATCTTTCTCATTTTTAACAAATAGTTTGATATTATCCATGTAAATTAGATGATTAATATTTTTTTTAGATTTATGAAGTTTTCAGCCGTCTGCGCATATCCTGATTATATGATTAAGAGGTATATTTTGATTGTTTGGAGAGTTTTAACTCCATCATTAGCGATGGTTTCTCACTGAGGCGTAAGTGACAGCAAGTCTCCTCAAGTCTTCAGGACGCTTCTCACTATTCTGGCCGATCTCAACAACGACGTAGTTTTGATAGTTTCCACTCGTCCTCTTATTTCCAAATCCTTCGGTCCCTGTACCAATTCTTTGGTGACTGTACCGAGTGCAACAGTTACAATTGGTGTAACGTAATGGCCGAGGGATTACGGTTCATGTCTTTGAGTTTAGTTAGGCTGAGAACCTTTCAGCTCAGCACATGGATGCAGGTGTTAACGCAGGTTAAAAATTATGACTTTTTTTTGTATAACGATAACTTTATCATTAAATAAACCACAAATGTTGTTATGCCATCAAACAAAGAAACTAAATCGAACCTGTTTTTCGATCAGTGCCAGAAACCGGGGATAAAGAGCCACAATTTTGAATGTTAAATTTCAAATTTTGAATATTGACGAAAGACATTCTTTCAATTTCACCCTACATTAATTAACTTTGACATTTTTTCGGCAATGTAATGTTTATCAAGCAACACTGATCCTGAATGGATGTCTAGTAATGAACTAATGTAACTTGGTGCCTGTTTAATCAAGCTTTCAAAATTTTTGTTTCTACACCAGATTTTTTATGAGCTTCAACCTAATTGACGATTTTTTCTTCACTTAAAAAAAAATTCAATGATTAGGAAAGTTAAGCTCTGATATTCTAATCCATATGAATTAACTGAGATAATGAGGCAAATTTGAATAAATACATAGGTTTGAACTAACTACTCTATATATTCATACATATATGTAATTCGATGGATTGATCAATATCAACAGACTGATAGATAGATAGATAGATAGATCGGAACAAACTGAGATAGATAGATAGATAGATAGATAGATAGATAGATAGATAGATTCTTTTGTTTGGCATCCAGTGTAGAATTCGAATAACCATTAAAACGGTTGGAAAGATACGAGGGGTCAATTCAGTTTAATTGACAGATATTGACCTCTAGAAGCTGTTGAATGCTTGGTTGTTAATGGAGGATCATAAAGTTAGCAGACTAAATTCAGTTTAGAAGTTAGATTGCAGTTTTAAGCCAGTTAGCCAAGACCAGTCGAAGTAATAGGACCTAATTTTTCATTTATGGTTTACGCGCTCCCAACTTGTGCAAAGTAATATGCATGAAAAGAAAATTTGTATTTGTTATTTTTACGAGCGAAGAGAAAAGAGCAGCCAAGATGGAACAATGTTGGGGTCACGTGAACAGAATGGGGGCGAAAAGCTATGACAGGCTGAAGAAAAGCAAGATGGCTATCCAGCAATAGATAGATAGATAGATCTGAACAGAGTAGGATAGATAGATAGATAGATAGATAGATAGATAGATAGATATGAACAGACTAAGATAGATAGATAGATAGATAGATAGATAGATAGATAGATAGATACTATTTCATAATGAAGTGAGTTTGTATCTAACTAGGTTTACAGTTCATTCTTATTATTTACATCTTTGTGCATGGCTAAGTTATAGTCTAGTCATTTAGTTCATATGAGATTTATAGATAAATAAATAAATAAATAATAAGATATGAAGGATAGATAGATAGATAGATAGATAAAGAAAGAAAGAAAGAAAGAAAGAAAGAAAGAAAGAAAGAAAGAAAGCGAGATAAAACTATTTCTTTAAGTGATGATTTTGATACTCACAGTTAGTTTCACTTTCAGTCTTTTTTCAGATTAATATGTTTGACCAAGTTAAACATCAGAAATAATAACTTGGCGTTGCATGATATTTGACTGCTGTAGTAATTTCTACGCTCACAGTGTGACCCAACTTTACTGTGACAGGCTAAATGAATAATCTCTCTGTATTTTAAATGATTTCTTTGTTAAGATGTCACAAATGTACATCACCTTTTCAAATATAATCACTTATAAACGAGCAACTGAGAATGAAATTTTGGAATTGTTAATAATAAGCAGTTTATGGGAATCGTACACAATCGATAAATATTTCTGATGTGTTTGTGCAATTTTATGTTTAGTTTTTTTTTATGTTTTGTTTTTGGAATTCTTGTTAATCGGGCAGTTTTTTTTCCAGCCAAAAAGCAATCCAATTTTAAACTGAAATTACCAGTTTCAAGACGTATGATTACCACCTTGAAGAATTTAGTCAAATGTACTATAATCAATTCAATTCTGAAATAATTCGTCCTCTTCGAATCAGTAACACAAGTGGTTAGGTGATTCCAATCTAAGATCTTCCAATAAACAAGTCGAAGTTTAACCTATATACTGATTTTCGCTTCTATTTACTGTGATACAATAAACTATTTAGATGAAGACCCTTATCTATGTTATTTTGTCATTAGATTGTGATCTGTGAATTCTCCAACCCATCTCATCAATTCGAGAATCTTTTTTTCTTGAATGTTATTCTTCTGGGGTTTTGAATACGCTGAATGTATCCCTTGCAGAAGAGTAAGACCCTTTCACCCCCCCCCAAAAAAAAACAAGAGGACTTAAAATCACTGAAAAATCAAAGGCGTATAAAATCACTTACAAATGAAAGGAAAGTAAGAATTTTTGAAATGTAAAGTTATCAAAAATTGCATCAAAACTGCTTCAAAATTATAGGCGCTTAAAATCGCCTGCGAATTAAAGAGACTTAAAAATCGATTGAAAATCAAAGTGCGTAAAATCACTTACAAAAGAAAGTAACATCGAATCCTCTGTAAAAAGAAGGTGCCTACAATCTCTTGAAAATTGCTTGAATAAAATACGCGCCTAAAATTTTCCAGAGGTGATTAAAAATCGCTTGATAATCAAAGTTGTTGAAAACCACTTGCAAATGGAAGGCACTTATCAGTAGTAAGACAGTGGAATCACTTGCATTCAAAATGAGGCGTAAATGTTGTTTTGTTTTGTTTTTTTTTTTTTTTATTTATGTGACTTTGTTTCTTTAGATATGCTGTAAAATAAAAAATGGGAAAGATCGATGAAAATTTCAATATTAATTAGCATTTTTCTATTTTAATTAGGTTTATCAGTTCCACCCACTCAGTTGTGAAAAGATGGAAAACAAAAAAAAAGAGTACAAAATATATTCTCAGCAGACAACACAAACTCTAACTTTCCTACTTTAATCTGCAATGTTGATAAAGAAATTTACATTATCCAGGATTTATTTTATCCTTAACATTTTTCAGTATCAAACACCAGGGTGAGCCAGAAGTTTTTGCACAATTTGAAACGTGATAGATTGTGGCTTGTATATCACGTCACCAAAACAGCTCATGCTGTGGTAGATACTTGCCGTGGTTGATAGTATCGTGATAGTTAGTGGGCTAACATGTTATGCTTTGTTTAATTTCATGGGAGATTTGAAAGACGCATAAAGTAGTCTTATGCGGAAACTTATGATTTACAAGTCCAAACTCGGCAATAACGCAAAGGAATCAGCCAAACGTATTTGTTGTGTGAAAGGTGAACGAGCTATCGATCACAGCACCAGTAACCAGATATTTCAAGAAATTCCAGGCGGGTTTCAAGAACTTCGACGATCAAGAAATTTCAAGTAGATCTAAAACAGTTGCTCCCGAATTTAAAAACGTTAGGTACAAAAATTGTTTGTAAATCATATATATCTAATAGATATTTATTAACAGGATTTGGCATTAAATAACCTGCAATGGTTGATATGCTATAAAACCTAACCTACCAACGAACCAACCAAGCATTAGTGGCATATCTGGCGGGTATTACTTTGAGTGTGTCAGGAAAGCTCAGTGTCTCACACTTCAGTGTAATCCTTCACTTTCACGACCTCGATTTCAGGATCTGGAATTACTGAATCGTGCCTCTCGTTGGCAAAATATTGCAAAACTTCTGACTCACCCGAATATTGATTAAACCCACCCTTGACTAAAAGGGAGCACTCGTGTGTATCTAGTGGGAATTGAACTCACTCATAATGGACAACGAGCTTACTAAAATGGATACTACCTGCGGATAGGGTTATTTTTTTCTTAAAAGAGTAGCAGATGGATGACTTCATAGAACATGCAAAATAGGAAAATATTCCTTAAGCATAACTTAGTCCCATAGAAAATCTCAATAATGAAGAATAGAGTGAATGTCGGACACACTGTCTTAGCGAACAAATACAACATAGAACTTCCTTGGTACATATCGGCCGAAAAGTAAATAAAAGAAAACGGAAAAAGGAAATTAACAACGAACAAAACAATGATGAGAAAAAAAAAAGACAATAAAAAATATTGAAAAATCTGGAAAGTTATTCAAGGGTTGCTGAAAAGTTATCGGCCCAACCAAAAAGAATATAGCGTTCCTTAAAAAGATTTTTAGTTATCTTTTTAAGCAGATAAAAAAAATTGAGTAACGATATACAAGAATGTGCAGAACAGTGCGATGAATATCTGAAATAACACGAATGCTTCATGGTTATAGAACATTACATTCTTGGTTAGCACTTAGACATATATTTATAAGAAACTCTAGTTGGAAAATAATAACCCATAACGGACATTGGCATAATAGTTAGAGTGTTCGCCAATGGCCAAGGAGACCTCGGTTCAATCCTAGGCCGAGTCATGCCAAAGACTCAAAATGGTACTTGATGCTACTTTGCTGAACTCTCAGTATTATAAGGTAAGGATCAAGGGTAAAGTGGAGCAATCCAGTGAAAGGACTAGCGCCCACCCCTACACCTTGATGTAGTAGCTATCGAAAAAGGAGCCTTTCGGTTACCCTCAACTTTACTTACTACTTACTTTCAGATGTTAATTTCAACAATTGAATTAGAATAATGATATCTGAAAATGTAGGAAAGAAATATGTCGTTGTTGAAATGTTAAGTGTCAAACAATAAATAATATGAATGAGGACAAAGGAGTTAGCAAGAGGAATCAAACTAATCCATATTGATGGGTTCTTCCATATTTCAAAAGACTGTCATCGTGACTTTGTTGACTGACCGTTGTGCTCTAAAGTTTTTCCTTTACCGCAAAATCAGTAGGTGTCCAACTCATGGATTGTCTTTTTGATTCAAACTCAGAGAAGCTATCCCATAATTAATTCATTTGTAAACATTTTTTGACGAAAACCTGCTTTTCTGGCCATTTTTTTGTAAATTTCCCATGGTTTGCATTTCTCAGCCACCAAGAATTTGATGACAGCCTCAAAAAAAAAAAAAAAAGAAGAAGAAAATTCGCAGGATTAAAATAATTTTTGCAATTAAACAGTTTCAAACAATGCCGAGTTTACATTTAAGAAAAAATTCTAAAAAGAAAAAAAAATACTATTTCGCTTTTTTTAAGCTGAACCTCTAAAAATTCGCCTTCTGTCAAATCCTTCCAGTGACGGAGGGTTTGCGTGACTACATACGTTATTAAGAGAAAAAATCCGTTGCCAAAGATTTGACTTTATTTGCAAAGCATGATGTATAAGTAGTGTTATGTAGCAATTTCTAATGATACCTCTGACAGCTGGGGCTGTAGAATGCAACTACTGCATCTCTGCAGAAAGTTAAGATCTCCCACCAACGAGTATACTGACATGACGTTAAACAGTCTGATAGTGAGGTCTAAAAAGCTTGGGGAATCCGAAGTACCCAACAAATAACTTATGCTTAATCGAATTGCTTGAAATAGAACTGTTTGATCATTTAACTGTGGGTAAACAAATGACTGTCGTTTAATTGATTGTTAATGACACATAGCAATACTTGGAACCATTTAACCTTTTTGTCTGATGCTAAATCGAGTTATGAGAAATAGAACTGTTTGATCTTTTAAATGAGTTTACGATCATATTTTTAATATATAAGTAAAAAAATGATTTGGCATTTAATAACTAACAATGGTTAACGTGCATAAAGCCAAAGTAAACCCTTTAACATGTATATAACAAAAAGAATGGGTCACATATGCAAGGTAGCTGTGAAGGGGTTAATAATTTTATTCATCAAAATAAAACGTTTTATATAGCAACTTCCAATCGGAATGCTTATAAAAACATAGATTCTAATATTCAAATATCCAACGCAGAAAGTTATGCTTTTAAAGAAGTTGACTAAGTTTAAAACGAAAATAAAAGCAAAAAAAGAAAAAAAGATTGATTGCAAAAAGAATCGTTCGTCTGATTCTTCGAGGATATATACAGATATTTTCAGATTAAACGTGCATGTGACTTTCTGTTTTAAGGGTTACTTGTGTTCATGTCTATTGGCGATTAGAGGTATAGTGTTTTGCGATACAACTGAAAAAAATTGTTAATTTTATCTCGTTTCAAATATGATCACTTGTCGATTAGAAAACGCATAATCAAATGAGATTCCCCTAAAGATATTCAGAATAAAAATGGTTTATTTCTTTTCTTTTCTTTTTTCTTTTCTTTTTGTTAGTAAGTTTTTGCCAAAATCAAAATTTGAGAAATCTTTTTCGGACATCTTTTTCATTTTTGTTTTATTTTTTCTTACCGTGTTTTTTTTTTTGTTTTTTTTTGTTTTTTTTTTTTGCCTTACGCGCCTTTTCTCGTATTTGTGTTGGGAAGCGCCATCTTATGGACATCACCAACACAAAAAGAGAAAAAATATTTACACTGAATGGAAGGAATGGAAGGTATAGCGTGAAGAACAGACGTTAGTATGAAGCAAAGCTCTGCGTGGGTTTGGAGAGTGAGAAGAATATTTCGAAAAGCCTAGTTCTTTCACATTTTGGGGACGGAGGGGGCTTGTGAGTGTATGTAAATTTTTTGCTTTTGTTTTTCTCCTCAAGTCCTGCAATAACTCACCATCCAACTTCAGCTGAGAATGAAAATGGGTTAAGATAGCGTCCAAATCGACAGTTACATTGTGATTCAAATATTTTTTGCACATCTCAGAGTAACGTAAAATATCCATTTCTCTCTCTCTCTCTCTCTCTCTCTCTATATATATATATATATATATATATATCATTCAGTTTTTATCTATCTATCTATCTATTTCAGTCAGTTTATATCTAGCTATCTAGATAAAGAGAAATTGATAACAAGGTAATCCAAGTAGAATGAGATATTTATTGATTACCTTGTAATCAATTTCTCTTTATACATTGTCGGAATACACTCCATTACATCTATCTATCTATCTATCTATCTATCTATCTATCTATCTATTTCAGTTGTTTCCTAACAATTAACTTATCAGAGCAAAACTTTGCTAACGCCGAGGATCCAATAAAACAATGTGAAAAAAAACTTAATTTATTACCAAACTTTCTCTGTTAACGTATAATTAGACATAGTAAACCTGGTGCAGAAATAAACATTTTCAGAACATAATTATCTATCTATCTATATATATATATATATATATATATATAAAGATGGACGTTGTAGGTCCAAAGAAAGTATAAGGATATATTTTAAAATAAAAAAGCCCACAAAGAGATTTGTGTTTTTTGAATTCATTTATTTTGTTCTTACATACATGTTATATATATATATGTATGTTTCCAGCTTGTTGCTTTCGTCAGAGAACATAAGTGACACAAGGCCTTTTTAATAGGGGACTCAATGAGACTTGAACTCACTCTTGTTTCCAGTATAAATGACCTTTGGTTGGTCAAGCTGGTTTATATAGGGGTCGTTGTTCCTCTTTCTTGGAGTGTGTTTACTTTGGTCTGCTTAAAGCATGTTCTGTTAAAGACTGTAGATTGCTTTCTTTTCAAGATCTTCAAGTGAAGACGTTAAACCGAACATAAATATAGTAAACTATATTATCTATCAATCGATCTATCGATCGATCTATCATAAATAAGTTGGCTGACTGTTGTAGAGAGTGACCTAAAGGCTCCCTTTTCAATAGTAACGACATCGAGATGTTGGGGATGGCAATACTTCTTTCCTTGGATTGCTACATTCACCCTTGATCCATACCTTATGATATTGATTGTTAAGAAAGGAGACATCAAGTACCATTTTTGAATCCTTGGTAGAACTTGACCTTAGAGTGAACCCCACTTGCCCTGGGTCCTTCGAGGACACTCGAACCATATATATATATATATGTGTGTGTGTGTGTGTAGGTGTAGGTGTGTGTGTGTGGTGCGGAAGCACAATTATGAATTAATTTCAATTTAAAAAAAAAAAAAGAAGATAAAAATATAGACAAAAGCAGTAAATTTACTCAATATGGCCGCCGCTTTTTCAATTATTATATCAACACGCCTTCGAAACGATTTGCTTGCCTTCAAGATAAATTTTATTCCATTCCTCCAAAGTAGAAGTCTTAAGCGAACCAATATTTCGATGGGAAGTTGCATTTGTTTTGATTTCTAAAACGACTCATATATATTAATCAAAGGGGTTCAAGTCTGGGCTTGATTAAGGCCATGTATACACTCCATTTATTTCGGCATTTGTGGTGGGGCGGTAAGTAAATCATAAATTCTTTGTTGCTTTTTTTCTTGCACACTTATATTGGGCTGAATTTGAATGAAAAAGTGCTTGATTAATAGAGTTAAACATATATATATATATATATATATATATATATATATGTGTGTGTGTGTGTGTGTGTGTGTGTGTGTGTGTGTGTCGTTATATAGTCTGCTATATTCTTTAAAAAGTTCTTTCGGGAATTGGACAAATCAGACTAAAAAAATCGCTTACTCCCTATTTTGCTTCCACACCCTCTCTCTCTCTATTTATCTATATATATATACGTTTTATATAAAAATAATTTTAAAATGTTCTTTGATGTCATTATAAATTTATTTCTGGTCGTGATGACCATCATCAGATGTTACATGAAAAAATTATTTGGGTTTTCTTATATTGCTTCCGGTGAGAATAGGATTTGAAAAAAAATTATTTGATTAGATAATCTTTTAATTAAATTAATTTTTTAAATATACTATTTTCATATTATTAAATTGAGACATTTTTTTTACGGTGGAAATATCATATCTATTATTTTTGATACAATGATTATACATTCCTTAAAAAATAATCTGAATACTACTAAAAATTAAAAAAAAATAATTCCAGAAAAATTAGATAGTGTCGTGTGACTCATTTAAAATTATGGAAAAAATATACATTCATACTTCTGTTGAAACTGTTCAATCAAAGAATCTCTGATAAATTTGTTCACCACATTTCTGTTAACAGCAAATCCAAAAATCATGGGTTACAAGACTTTATCAAATAAATCAATTAATTGTGTAGGTCATTTACTAATCTTGGTCGAATGCAATGATCACCCTCGATTCCGATCAAATGATTATTTTATATATGTATATATATATATATATATATAGTATTCATAATATATATATATATAATATTCATAATATATATGCTCCCCTACCCCTGTATAGTTGATCTCTCTAGCGAGGGAAGTAAATGGTTTCCACTAGCGTAATGCAAGGCTCTTCATATGAATCGAGCTCTCGGTATCCGTTCAGCGGATATATGTAAACAAAAACAAATGTGATACATAAGCGTTTGAATTTCCTTCTCTTGCCCCTGTTTCCTCGTGGCTGAGTGGTAGAATCTTGGATTGGCGTTTGAGTCAACTGGGTTTCGATCCCAGCTTCGGGAATCTAGCCGGTCTAGCCACACTGAAGAGTTCTGATAGAACGAAACAGGTCTGTCTGTGGATGACTATATATATATATATATATATGTGTGTGTGTGTGTGTTGGGAAAATAATTAAATAAAAACGCACTTCTGCAAATTTAATACGTTATTTTTGTTTAACTTAAGTGAGTAAAAAATTTGTTGACTTGAATGAAAATGTAATGCCAGTTAAAATGCTAATCTGCTCCAATACGTTATTAAGAAAAATAGTTAAGTGCAATTAGATGATATATTTTATGCGTCAAAGACCTTTGTGTTTGTATATCACTATGTAGAGGCAAAGGGTATTTATACGCTAATATGCATGTATAATGCTAAGTTTAATCATCATCATCATCATGTCGTGCCGCCAGCACGGATATCCATGACCCTCTCTCGCTTCTTCTTCCTATCGTTCATCGCCTCTGACAGGTCTTCAGGACTACATCCCGTATCCTCACATAGCTGCTGTATGTATGTTCGAGCTGGTCGTCCTGCTTTTGCTCGGCGATATGTGGGGGTCCATAGGAGTACATCACTTATGAGCTCGTCCCTGCTTCTCCAGCAGTGTCCTGCATGTCTGGTTCGTCTAACTTGGATAGTTTTCGTGATGGGAGGCAGGTGGCTGTATAGTTGGTGCCTTGTGGGGTGTTGCCGCCAGGACTTGTTCAATATATCTTGCAACATTCTTGAAGTTTAATAATCAGCAATAATCAATGATATATCACACAACAGGTCTATCGAAAGTAAACAAAAAAAAATGGATATTTTTTATATAAATAATTATGTGATATTGAAATTAAATACATTCAGAAGGAAATGAATGTTGAAAAGTAATTAAAGTTAACTTTACAGAAATAAGAAAAATAATAAATAATAATAAATAATATTGAATAATAATAAAATTCATTCCACAGAAATTATGAATAAAATGAGTAGCGATAGAGAAATGTTCTTTTGTATGTCAGTGTTATTCTATTTTTTTTATGTGTTATCCTTTTGTTTGGAAGATTTAGATAGGCTCCAATTTAGATATGAATGGATTAATTTAACCATAATTCTAATTGGTTAAAAATGTATTTTTAATAATCTTGGAAAGAAAATATCTTAAAATTTATTTTGGGTTTCGATCTTTCTAATCTTGCAAAGCAAAACTAATATCATCGTCTGCAATCTCAAAGAAATGCCACGTTCCAAATGAGGAGGCTGATTGGTCAAGAAATTCGAAAATACTGATTCAATTTTTAACATTTCTGGAAGCCTGGTATTTAACCGCTCAGCCATTTCAATGACATACGTCAGCTCAGAAATAATTGCAGATATGTATAAAGCTTTCGTTTGTTTGCATTTTTGTGCTATCGGATACCAGATTGCCCAATTTGTCAGAGGGATTTTGCATTACGCGGATAGCAGGCGTTAATACCTTTAACAGAATGCTCATTAATATACATATATATATATATATATATATATATATATATATATATATATATATATATATGTATATATATTAGAATTATTGTGACTATAAAGTCCGGCAAACACCTACGTGCGACATATGGAACACTGAACAGCTATTTTGACCTTATTAGTTCTTATCAGCAGTGCACACTGTAATCTCCACCACTGGAGATCGAACCAACAACAACAGTATGCAAGAGCCGAAACTCTACCACTGGGCCACCGGTTCATATCACACATAAGCGATGCCGAATGACCTAGTCATGGTGACAATGAGCGACATAGAGTTCTCAATGCACGGCTATTTAATATATAGAAAAATATATAAAAATCACATGATTACATATATGTTTCTATATATTAAATTGTCGTGCATTGAGAACTCTATTTGGATTATTCTTTTTTTAAGTCTATTCACAGATTTAAAAGATATGGTATATATATATATATATATATATATAGACAGACTGACAGAGAGAAATCTAAAATTCCCTAGCATTAACCTAGAGTTACCATAGCAAGATAATGTCTAAGTGGGTAGAGTGTTCGCCAATGGTGCGGGAGAACTGGGTTCAATCCCAGGTCGAGTCATACTAAAGACTTTTAAAATGGCACTTGATACCTCCTTGCTTAGCACTCAGCAATATACGGTACGTATCGAGGGTAAAGTAGAGCAATCCAGGGTAGGAGTAGCGCCCTCCCCTACACCTCGGTGATGTAGCTATTGGAAAGGAAGCCTTATGGTTGCCCTCGACGACACTCGCCAACTTTACTTAGATCATCAGACCAACAGGCGTAATCTGAATATCTCAGAGGCGAGAAACTAGAAGTTACTAAGCCCTACTGACTTACTCTGTACAGTTTTGAAACTGAGATTTATTTGTGCTCTACCACCGATATTGACCACTCATTTTAAAAGAACATAGCAGACCATATAATTATATATATATATATATATAGAGAGAGAGAGAGAAGGAGAGAGATGGTTTGGTTTGCTTTCTTTGTTTAATGGCATATCAACCTTTTTTTAGGTTATTTAATGCCAAAGAAGAACAGAAGAGGGACTATTTAACCCATAGCTCGGAAGATCATAGGGTTCATACCTTTCCCAAGGGTATTTGCCCGAAAGCGAACGTAATAGCTCAAATGAAATACGAACTCGCTTACAACGATTCCGCAGCCCATCGTTTTAACCATTACACCACGCACCACCGAAGGAAAGAGAGAGAGAGAGAGAGAGTGCAGTGAATAATATAATCAATTCATTTTGATAATATGACCAACTCCGGAGAAAAATATTTTACAGTTATTGTGAGAGCAATTAACAAGAAGAAAACAAAATTAAAATATACAAAAGCTCTCACATGTGGATTGATAATTACGTTGTTGATGCTCAAATTTACCATTTTTTTCTAATTGTTTCCTTTTTCAGTTGTTTGTGTTTAATTGTTTTTAAGAATAAATGTTTATTTTCTTTTATATTTTTATCAATTGTACAGTGTGTGATGGATAAATAGTCGCCATTTTAAATTATTGATTTCGCGCATGCACTTTATTTCTTTCAAGTTTTGACTACTGTGCACCAAACTTGAGTTATGTGGGCATTATCTGTTAGGAAAGGAACACAATAATGCAATTCACTCCTCGAGAAAATAGAAAATGGCATTCTGTACTACATGGCATTCACCACGGAAGTTCCGATAGGGATATTTGTGCGTGTTTGGTTTTGGTTTAGTTTTAGGCATATCAACCATTGTCGGTTATTTAATACCAAATCCATTTTATTCATATAAACGGTTCTATTTCAAACAATTCAGTTTAGTATAAGTACTCAGTTTGAATGTCAAAACAGTTCTATTTTAAACATATCCGTTTTGCACAGTTTTAGTTCTATTTGATCTATAGATAGGACCCTATCAGGTGCTATTACCCCGGGCCAGAGTAGACCTGGAAACGATGGCAATAAAGGGGTACTCAGCATTTTCCAAAGCTCCAGCATTTCTGTGGCCTTAGCAGCAGATTGTTTAGTGTCTTACCCCTCTTCAGAGATACAGTCGATGTATTTTGCAGCCAAAGGTTACTGTACCAATCTGAGGACAAATTCCTATTCATATTGATAAAAAAAGCAAACACCCAGTTCCCATCATGGTATTTATGGTGGTCACTAGTGTTACATATTGTCCCTCGACCGAGCCGTCAATCAAGAGATGCACCTGTGTAAATAAGCGGAAGAACAGCGAAACAGGTGCATCCGGTCGAAGATATCGGAATATCACCTTGACCTATGGACGTGGTTGAATTCGGTGATAGTGCCAGATGCGTATGTCCACAGGAAGCAGGTGGATGTCAAACAAAAATATAACCAGATGCCACAGTCGGCTTGTGTCAGTTCGAGTTCCAGTTGCAGTTGGAGTCAGTTGGGGACAAGTTGCCGCATTGAGAGGCAGCGGCAAACGCAGGACTTTGGGCCCTCAGTGACTCACGGTTGAGCAACCCAGCCAGAATGCGAAAGAAGTGCTGCTATGGTCAGAAGAACTTTGGGCGAATATGTAGCAGTCTGTCCCCGTCTCCAACTCACCTCTCACACACAAGAAACATCACCCTTTCGAGAATAAAGTGTGAGAGGTATATTTTTTATAAAGAAGTGTGTTCGTTTGTTCATTGAAGTTTCGTCATTATTGTTGACTATGTTTCCGCTTATATTTGTATATGTATTGTGTTGTTGTATGTGGCTATACAACACTAGTAGTGATGATGACGTTGTGTCTCCAGTCATCTTCAGACATGGAGTCAGAATCTTCACGGGAGCCGACATGAAGTGTCTGGAAGAAGGAGTGCTGCCCTAAAACGGAAGAACCTTCATCTGGCAACAGAACTCTGCACCATACAACACAAGCTGGAGAACCCAGTGTTTGCTGTGAGAAAATTTCTGCAACGATATCTGGATACCTGACTCAGCAGATGGCAATCCGTTCGATTATGGGTGGGACACGATTGACTGTAGATACCAACAAAACTCCGTACAACATCAAAGATGATCTGAAGACAAAGACAACAGCAACATTAACCGATTTTTAAAAAAAAAGTGACCGTCAGAAAGGCTTCCAGTAGATTTCGAAATCGTTTGGAGTCTATGGTTGAAGTGAATAGCGATTTCTTTGAATAAATGTAATCGATAGTATTTCATTGTATTTTGATGTTATTTTGGTTAATATATCTGATAAAGTGAGATATCAGTGTTATTTTCATTTTAACGTCATTTCGACAGCAGTTTACTTATCGCATAGAGAATCACAGTGTATTAGTGTGTCTCAGTAACATCAATATAATCCCCAACGGTGACAGTGGTCGATGTTCGCATCTAGGTGCATAACGCAAGTACTAGTTTCTATTATTATACTGACAGTCTCACCCCCATTTGGCTATTTGGTAGATTTAAGTAAATCTTTCTACATTCGTTTTAGTTATATCTAATGTAATTATTTAAGAAAGAGAGACCGTTATTTAAAAATGAATGAAAGAAAGAACGAAAAAAATGAAATACAAAACTTATCAAACCGAACAGGAAATTTGTTAAGAGAGAAAAATAAAAAGAAAGAAGTAATGTAAGGTAGAAAGAATGAAAGAAAAACAAATCTAAGAAATAAAGAAAGTAAGAAAGAAAGAAAGAAAGAAAGAAAGAAAGTAAGAAAGAAAGAATGAAAGAAAAATAAAGAGATAAAACTTATATAACAAATAATAACCAAAAGAAAATAGTTATGTAAACAAGAAAAAAAGAAAGAAAGAAAGAAAGAAAGAAGTTAATGTAAGCAAACACGCAAGAGAGAAAGAAAGACATTATATAAGAAAGAAAGAAAGAAAGTGACCAAATGTAAAATAGAAAAGAAGAAAGAAAGAAAGAAAGAAAAAAAGTGACCAAATGTAAAATAGAAAAGAAGAAAGAAAGAAAGAAAGAAAGAAAGAAAAAAAGAAAGAAATTGTAAAATAGAAAGAAAGAAAGAACGAAAGAAAGAAGACAGAAAGAAAATGACCAATTGTAAAATAGAAGGAAAGAAAGAAAGAAAGAACGAACGAAAGAAAGAAAGAAAGAGACCAATTGTAAAATAGAAAGAAAGAAAGAACGAAAGAAAAAAAGAAAGAAAGAGACCGAATGTAAAATAGAAAGAAAGAAAGAAAGAAAGAAAGAAAGTGACCCATTGTAAAATAGAAAGGAAGAAAGAAAGAAAGAAAGCGACCAATTGTAAAATAGAAAGAAAGAAAGAACGAAAGAAAGAAAGAAAGTGACCAATTGTAAAATAGAAAGTAAGAAAGAACGAAAGAAAGAAGAAGGAAAGAAAGAAAGAGACCAATTGTAAAATAGAAAGAACGAAAGAAAGAAAGAAAGAAAGAAAGAGACCGAATGTAAAATAGAAAGAAAGAAAGAAAGAAAGAAAGTGACCCATTGTAAAATAGAAAGAAAGAAAGAAAGTGACCCATTGTAAAATAGAAAGAAAGAAAAATAGAAAGAAAGAAAGAACGGAAGAAAGAAAGAAAGAAAGAGACCATTTGTAAAAAAAAAAAAAAAGAAAGAAAGAAAGAAAGAGACCGAATGTAAAATAGAAAGAAAAAAAGAAAGAAAGAACTGAAGAAAGAAAGAAAGAAAGAAAGAGACCATTTGTAAAATAGAAAGAAAGAAAGAAAGAAAGAAAGAGACCGAATGTAAAATAGAAAGAAAGAAAGAACGAAAGAAAGGAAGAAGAAAGAAAGAAAGTGACCAAGTGTAAAATAGAAAGAAAGAAAGAAAGAAAGAATGAGGCCGAATGTAAAATAGAAAGAAAGAAAGAAAGAAAGAAAGAGACCAATTGTAAAATAGAAAGAAAGAACGAAAGAAAGAAAGAAAGAGACCGATTGTAAAATAGAAAGAAAGAAAAAAGAAAGAAAGAAAGAAAGAGACCGAATGTAAAATAGAAAGAAAGAAAGAAGTTATGTGAAAAGCAAGAATGAATGAAGAAAGAAAAGTAATAAGAAAAAGAACAGCCAAACGTAAGAGAGAAAAAGTCATGACATCATAAAAAAAAAGGAAAAAAATAATGAAGAAAGAAAATGACGAACGTGTTTTTTTTTTTTTTTTTTTTTTTTTTTGCTTTCCTTCTTTCTGGTGAGCAGATAACGCCATATTTTTAACCTTTAAGAATTCAACACACGGTCGTTTAGATAATCAAGGAAAATTGCGAAAATAAACTGTTTGTTGGACAAGTTATTTTGTACTCAACCAATCACGTCTCGCTCGTTGTTTGTTCAACAGATTACTTCGATTTGATCCTCTCCTTAAACTAGGTAGATAAACTGACAGGATATTTTCGCTTTTAGATAGATTTTACAAGTATTTGATTGATTGTCTGGAGTTGAATTGTCTTACTTTCAGAGTGATCACAGGTGTTGAAGTCAAAAGTATAAATCCTAAACCTTTTTTGTTGAACAGAACATTCCTTTTCAGAATATCTTGAACGGATGAAATTATAAGCGAAGTGGAACGTTTTAGACTGATCACAGGAAAAAAGAAGCATTTTTATTTAAATTCTATTCTTCTCTCCTTGTCGATATTATATTAATTATATATCTTTAACATAAGGAAAAAATTCTTTCATAGACACAAACATTTACTAAACTCAGCTTTGTCTGGCACAAGGCAAAAATATAAGAGTCTTAGAGAAGACCGACTTTGTTGCACGAACAGTCTGAAAGATATGTCTAATAACTGTTGCTCCATAAAGAGTGCATTGCGAAGGTGTTTTATGTATTGACCCACGACCAAGCCGTCAATCAAGAGATGCACCTGTGTAAATAAGCCGAAGAAGAGCGGAAGCAGGTGGACGATAAGAAAGAACATAGACAGGGTGCCAGCGGCCGTCAGTCAGTTGAGACAGGAATGCCAAAGTGAGGACTAGTTTACCGAGGGCTGGGCCCTCAGTGACCCACGGTTGAGCAACCCCAAGCCAAGATGCGAAAGAAGTCCTGTTCGGGTCGAGAGAAGAACTTGGGTCAATATAGCAGTCGGTCCCTGTCTCCGCTCATCACTCACACACAACAGAACATGACCCTTTCGAAAATAAAGTGTGAGAGATTTATATTTTTGTAAAGAAGTGTATTCGTTCGTTTGTTGAAGTCGTCATTACCGGTTCATGATGTTTCTGCATATAAGTGTATATTTGTAGATGTATACGTATAGTTGTATCCAGGTGGGTCAGTATGTAATTGTATATATCCTTGTGAATGTGTTTTTTGAAAATCTCCATCACTGTCAAGTTGGCACACAAAGTCAATACATCTTTGGTCGATTAGAAAAATACTGAATTACTCCAGAAACATTTTGTACCTTGTATTTTAGGGAATGCCAATAAGTTGTGGTGTTAAAATCTATCATAGAAATATTGAATTTTATTCTTAAAGTTCATAAAAATATGGAGTAACCTTGTAAGTAATATTGGGACATTTTTAATATAAATTCGATTCTTTTCTTCTTTTTGATATATCAATAAATATAAGTTATATATATATATATATATATATGTGTGTGTGTGTGTGTGTGTGTGTGTGTGTGTGTGTGTGTGTGTGTGTGTGTGTGTGTGTGTGTTTGTTTGATTGATTGTTTGTTTTGTTTTACGGTATATCAACATCATGCCGAATCAAGTTAAGGAAAATAAGTCTGAACAGAAATTCAATGGAGAGGTCTAAGGAATTAATGATAAACTTTAGATAATTAGTTGGTTATTTGTTTTGTTTTGTTTTGTTTTTTATTTGGAGTTTATTTGTAGGGAATCATGATCATAAAAAAAACAACAAAAAAAACAAACAAACTGTGCAGCAGGTTGGGGAAGGGATCAGTTCGTTAGAATATATCTTGTAAAGAAAGGGTTTATAGAAGTAATTTGGTCTTATTGTAAATTTCTTTACATTTTTGTGTATAACTTCACTGTTTTTAGAAATGATATCACATTATTTATTTCAATGTTTTGGAACAGTTCCTTCATATTGTTTGCATTATAAAAGGTTTTTCTTATATGGGATAGGTTGGTACATTCGATGAGAATGTGCTTCATGGTGTATTTGGTCTGACATGCATACCACATTGGTTGTTGTTTTCCTTCGAGTGAATAAGAGTGTGTTATCCTTAGACGACCTATCCGGAGTTTGGACAATGTAACCTCCTCTTTTCAGTTTTTCCGAAGCTTTGCTTCCATTCTCTCAGTGTGGGTTTAATTTCTAATAATTCATTATTTTCATTATTGTTCCAGCGTTGTTATCTTTGATGTAGTATGTATTTATTTATTTTCATTTTAAAATCTGCATATGGTATTTTAAATTTATTTTCAGTGGTTAGGTTTATGGTAGATATGGCTGCTTTATCCGCTTGGTCATTTCCACTGGTACCAGTATGACTTGGGACCCAATATATCTGTATATCATTGTCATTTGATAAATTATATATATAGTTATATAGTTATATATTTATATTTTATATATGTAGTTATATATTTTATATATCATCCGATAAGTAATATAAGAAATCTCATACCATCTGAATGTGAGACACGTCGTGAAGTTCTGGAGAGTATCGATTACCCCATTGTTGTCCTTACCCCCAGATTTCAATCTGATCCAGAATATTAATAACGGTGAATATCCCATCTATGGGTCAAATAGATCTTTTCGGAAATTATTAGCAATTTATCGGAAGGCTTGAAACCATATAACTGTGATTATGAATATTGGTTAGGGATATTGCTGCGTGTAAACAAATGATAATTATTATATACTATACTACTATTAATAGGAATAATTACTTGAAACCATATAGTTGCTCGAAAAGGCTGAATTCAGCATTAAATAACCCAATAAGTGTTGACATGCCGTAAAACCAAATGTGACCAGCCACTCAACCCAAATAGAAAAACATTGGATGCTATTTTCCTAAGATACCTAAATGTAACAATATTAGATAATGGTATGTATTACCCAACCTATTCGCTACGGGCAGGGGGCAATATAAGGTCATTTTTCTAATGGAGTCAAGCTTGTTGGAATACAGAGTTTTCCTTTCCTATACGGTTTGCTTTAGAACCCAATATGCCCTACTATTTACTCAAACAGGGATGAGAAGATACGACTTCATGCCTTTCCTAATAAAGTTGATACAAACACCATCGTTTAGGATATAAACTCTGGTCACAGATTCCGTTTCTTACACCGATAAACATTACGCCCATAACCGTTACGTTGGTTCCCTAAGCTTCTACGTGACAATCATCTTGAGGTTGCTGGTTCAGTTCTGGCTATAGGCGAGTAACAATACATGAATTCTTAGCACTAGTAATTTTTACGGTTAACTGAATCATAGCAAGCGACCCTTGTAGATTGAATAAAGGACGTGGTTCTTGGTTCCGTGTAGGCTCCCGAGTGCTAAAAGAAACACCTGAAGAAGGCCGGTGAACACATCGACCGAAACGTTAAGAATATAGCAATAAAGATGAAGAAAATAGTCCGAAAACCCTGAATGATAAAAATAATCAACAGGATCGTCCTGGATTTTAACTCTGGTCACAAATTCTATTTCTTACAAAGATAACCATTCCACCACGAACATTACCAACATGCCAAACCCTCCCCCATGAGCATAATTTAACACATGACCAAGTTTTAAGCAGAGTACAGCTGATTTAAATTCAGTTTTCTTATTCCAAGATTAATTGTCAAACCAAGGCTTAACAAATCCTGCTCCGTTATCAAATCTCGCCTTATTATCTCGCCACAACTGACAAAGATGAATAAATGGATTCAGGTCTTTCCCAACGGCATTAGCTCAAAGCAAAACACAGAAAACCTTGTCCAAGATTTGAACTCAGGTCACCGAGTCCATATTTTCCAACAATAACTGAAAATGCTAATTATATTCATGTGAATATTATTGAGTATATTTCATAATCTGATCTAATATTTTTTCGCACACACTGAAATGGTAACCAGTATTCAATATTAGTACTTCTTTTTATCAAGTATTCCTATCTAATACAAACAATTTGCACTCAGCTGTCTAGTTTTAAACAACTAATAATAAATATCTTTTATGAGTAAACTATTCTATTTGACCCATAGATGAGACAGGTACTCTCCCTCCAGATCAGAATGGATCTAGGAGTAATGGCAATGCAAGAGTACACCACACTCCCTAAAGCTCCAGGATTGAAGCTTGAACTTCAGATACAGTTTAGTATCAAAGCCGGACATTCATTTGGGAGCTATTCCCCTCCTCCTCCATGCAGAGAAGAATTCGGTGAATTCGGTAGCCTCAACTGGCATGGCGGTGTACACTTGTGGGTGAGTTAGTGAGTGGGTTTTATGATATGGATGTGTACACAGATGTATTCTGCGTATATGTCTATGTGAACATGTATGTATGTATGTGTGAGAACGTGAAGTCTTAGGTTGTTTTTTTGGTTTTTTTTGCTTTTTAGGGGTTGGATGTGAGCCTCGCTTTCTTGTTAATTGCTTGATAATTTGTGACAGTGATCGATTTCAGATCAGCCAAAAAATAAATAGATAACTGACGATAATCCTTCAATTTCTTTAAAAATAGTGACCACATCGATAGCAATCCGATTGTTTTTCTCAACAGATCCTTTTTTTTAAACTTGTAATTAATTCGACCATTATTAGTTACCCAAACGCGGTAAGTTTAGCTAAGTGTGGCATAATGTCAAGTGTGAATTGCAAAGAAACGGGGTAAGTTTAGTTTCAATCTTACAAGAAAACATTGCTTTGTAACTCAGCATCCAAAAACCAGGATGTAATCAGAGATCGAAACCCGACTCATTAATTGGAAGTATACACTTCTTCCAGCGTCTATGAAAAGCTTGAAAGATATTTTTTCACAAAACACTCTCTTTCTGAACAAATTTATTCAATACAAATCAAGATAAATTTTATTTTAGCATTTGTCCGTCTCTCTCGCATTATTTCCTTTTTACTATATCAATTCAACGTTGAATAAAATCTAGTCATTTTGATGATGTATTTTAAAATGATTATGATTTCATAGATATATCTCTATTCAGGTAAAGGATTATTATCATAATTTTTTTTAATGATTTAATGTATATTAGGGTTTTGGGATAACCTAGTCTAGGCTTATCTTATCTAACGCCAAATCCTGTTTATATATATATATATATATATATATGATTTGTAAACACATTTTTTGATAACTTTCTTAAACGAGCCAGAGTCCATTTGTTTGCACACAGTTAAATGGTTTCAAGTATTACAATATAACAATTACAATTTAACATAAGTCATTTGTTTGCACAAAGTTTGTTCTATTTGACTCTGGGTCAGAGTGGGTCTGGGAGCAATGGCAATGAATGGGTTCACCCTATTTCCCAAATCTCCAAGGCTGGAGCCCCGCCATCAGATTGTTTAATGTCATATCAAGACACTCGTTGAGAGGGGTTTTTACCCTTCTGCAGAGATGCTGTCGGAGTATTTTACCGCTCCAGCCGTCTGGGTTGTGTAGCACTGAGACAGCTTGCAAGGTTTAAAAGAGAAAACATTATTATTTTTCATAGAATACACTCATAATGAAGCCTGTAGATCAGATCGGCCGAAACAATATAGTTACAACATCAAAAACATCAAAAGCTTTTAATTGGCCTAACAAGATTCGAAACGTTTCAAGGCGCTCAGTATAGACATTGAAGATTGGGAGCAAATTGCGGTGAATCAGTTTACATGGAAGAAAGAGAACTATGAAATCTGTAAAATATTTGAAGCACGAAGAATCGAACACCACACAATAACTCCAGAAACAGGACTCGATCTTAGTCCATGACATTTAACAGTCAGAACATATTTGTAAGATCTGTCATTGGATCTATTGATCTAAAGCCGGACTTGCTAGTCATATATGATCTGATGACAGCAAGCTCTCAAAGAGTCACTTTACAAAAGTTTCTTTTCAGCTGCAACATTCTGATAATTCGTCTTGATTCTTTGACAAAATGTGTGAGTCTACTGTAGATTTGCAGAATATTATGAGAGTGCGCGGGAGCCCAGTCAATAGGAAAGATAACTTGGCCTGAGCAGTCGCACGAATTCCTATGAGTACTGAACGAATCCAGAAGATGACCTTCATCTGCAAAAGAGAGGTACAAACTATATCATCATCGTCATTATCCTAATCAAGTCATTATGATTGCACGGATTCCTTGACTCTCTCTCAACATTCCATCCCTATAGTCCATCGCTCTTTGCAGACCCCCTGACGGCATCCAGTAATTGTACACAGTTAATGAATATAGATCTTTAAACGTCAGCTAACACTAGTGTATCTGTATGTGGAGGCTAACAGGCGTGTTGGTTGTTTTATTATACGGCGTATCAAGGGTTTTCGGGTTATTTAACGCCAAATTAAAATTCACACTATTCAGTTATAGTTTTTGTTTAAAAACAGTTAAATGTCAAAATAGTTCAGTTAAAAGTCAAAACAGTTCTATTTCAAATAATTCATTTTAGCAAAAGTACACTGTTTACTTCTATTTGAGCCATAGATAGGAGCCTATCAGTTGTTACCACTCCGGGAGCAATAGCAATGGAGTACTCCACATTTACCAAAGTTACTCAACCGCAGGGTCAACCAATTTTTGAAACTGACCCTTGGTCATCTCAGTACTATTGGTTCGGTTCATCTCATAAAAGTACTCCCATCGAAGTTAGAACTATAAATTTTGATACTCCCATTGAAGTTAGAACTATAAATTTTGATACTCCCATCGAAGTTAGAACTATAAATTTTAATACTCCTATGGAAGTTAGAAATTTAAATTTTGATACTCCCACTAAAGTTATAACTTTAAATTTTAATACTCCCATCGAAGTTAGAAATTTAAATTTTAATACTCCCATCAAAGCTAGAACTTTAAGTTTTAATACTCCCGTCAAAGTTAGAAATTTAAATTTTAATACTCCCGTCGAAGTTAGAACTTTGAATTTTAATACTCCCGTCGAAGGTAGAACTTTAAATTTTGATTCTCCCATCGAAGTTAGAACTTTAAATTGTAATACTCTCTTCGAAGTTAGAACTTTAAATTTTGATACTCCCATCAAAGCTAGAACTTTAAATTTTAATACTCCCATCGAAGTTAGAAATTGAGATATTAACACCCCCGTCGAATTTAGAAATTTAAATTTTGATACCCCCATCAAAGTTAGAACTTTAAATTTTGATACTCCCATCGAAGTAAGAAATTTAAATTTTAATACGCCCGTCGAAGTTAAAAAATATAAATTTTGATACTCCCATTGAAGTAAGAAATTTAAATTTTGATACCTCCATCGACGTTAGAACTTTAAATTTTAATACTCCCATTGAAGTTAGAACTTTAAATTTTGATACTCCCATTGAAGTTAGAAATTTAAATTTTGATTCTTCCATCGAAGTTAGAACTTTAAATTTTAGTACTCCCTTCGAAGTTAGAACTTAAAATTTTGATACTCCCATCGAAGTTAGAAATTTAAATTTTGAAACTCCCATCGAAGCTAGAAATTTAAATTTTAATTCTCCCGTCGAAGTTAGAAATTTAAATTTTGATACTCCCATCAAAGCTAGAACTTTAAATCTAATACTCCCATCGAAGTTTAAATTCTTAGTTTTTAAGAGTACGAGAAAATTAATAAGTAGTGTAAAAAATGGAAAAGTATCCTTGGTATGACATTAAATCTTCTGAGGTGAGGCTAAAGTTTTGAAATTAGTGGAATGTTGATTACCCCTTCATTACTATTAATCTCATGTCCACTCGGACCTGGAGTCGTAGTATCTGTTAGGGTCACAGTATTGGTCAACTTCAACGGTTCAATATTTTACTTGAGATTATCACTAATATTAAATAGATTTATTACTTTTAAATATCAATACTAGAAACCATTTAAGTGTTTGCAAATGAATAAATTCTAACTTATTTTGCTGTAGAAAACACTAACTGCGTCTCTGTAGAGGGGTAAGACCCCCACACCAACATGTGTTTTGGATATAACACTTTGCAATAAGATAGAGTGGCTCCAGTCATGCTGGAGCTTTGGAGAATAATGTCTCTTCATTGGCATCGCTCCCAGGGGGTACTCTGGCCCGGAGTGGTAGCACCTGACAGGATCCTATTTATGAATCAAATAGCACTGTGAAGCATTTTAAATTGAGAGCAAACAACTGACTTATGCAAAATTGAATTGTTAAAAATAGAATTTTATTGATCATCTGACTGTGTATAAACAAATGAACGATGTTTAATTTAATTGTTAGAGATACATAGCAATAGTTGGAAATGTTTAATTTTGTTGACTTACATTTACAAATGATATATATCTAATATACATAAATTAACCGGGCTTTTGGTCTTATGAGTAGAGTGTTCGCAAATAGTCCGGGAGATCAGGGTTCAATCCCTGGTCGAGTCATACCAAAGACTCAAAAATTGTACTTGATGTGGCCTTGCTTAACACTCAGCATTATAAGGTAAGGATCAAGGGTAAAGTGGAGTAATCCAGGGAATGCAGCACCGCCTTCCCCTACACCTCGGTGTAATAGCTATTGAAAAGGAAAGCTTTGAGTCACCCTCGACTAAGATCGCCAAATTTAATTTTTTGATTATATATAAATTAACCGGATTTGGCATTAAATAAGACGCAATGGTTGATATACCATAAAACCAAACTAAACCAAACCTAACTTATTTTAAAAGAAAATCACCAACTAATTATTCGCTAACAAATCATAATATGCATAAAAATTAGATTTGGCATGAAATAGTGCCATAAACCCAATAACCAGACCAAATCCATCGATTGTATAGATTATGATTAGTTATTTGAAACTAAACACCAGTGTATCAGTTTTTTTCAAGATAATTGATCGATATAATTACTAGTGATTCATAGTAATACTTGAAGTCATTTAACTGTGCAAAAATAAATAATTAATATTAAATTCAATTATTAGTGTTTAATAGGAATACTTGAACCTATTAACTGAGAAAACAAATGAGCTCCAAGTTGTTTAAATATAGTCACCAAGAGACTATTCACAATCAAATCATATGTGAGCGTGTGAAAATGATTTGGCTTTATATAATCGACAAAGTTTAGTATTCCATAAAATACAACCAACTTACTAAAAG
Source organism: Sepioteuthis lessoniana (assembly GCA_963585895.1). Lineage (NCBI taxonomy): Eukaryota > Metazoa > Mollusca > Cephalopoda > Myopsida > Loliginidae > Sepioteuthis > Sepioteuthis lessoniana. The sequence goes on along the minus strand of OY757914.1, from coordinate 9,156,782 downwards.
AAAAATATTTATTTAGATAATGTTGCACGTTGTCTATGACTATATATATATATACAAGGATCATTAAATAAGCTTCCAGACTTTTTTCGTATGGGCACTTTTATTGATGGTACAAATATGAAGCTCTAGTCCCCATCGAAGTAATCTCCTCCGGTTACAATGCACTTGTTATACCGTTCCAACAACTTCTGGAAGGACCCATGGAAGTCCTCTTGTGTGAGCGTGTCAATGACCTTCGTCACAGCCTCTTTCATCACCTCAATTGTCTCATAACGATAGCCTGTGAGCTTAGGAAATAACCAAAGTCACAGGGAGCAAGGTCTTGACTATAGGGAGGGTGAAGAACTGTCTTGATGCCCATCTTGGTCAAATAGTCTGTGACGACGATGGAGTTGTGGACTTGTGCATTGTCCTGGTGGAAGTGCCACAGACCCGATTTTAAGAGTGCTGGCCTCTTCCCTAGGAATCTCTTCATGAACCCCCTTAAAACCTCAACATAGTAACCCTAACCCTAACTGACTTCCTTACTCCTCTCACACCTCTCATCATCCCTCGCAGACTCCCTGACTTCCTTGAATCTCTTATGCCACTCAAAAACTGATGATGCTCGATTCATGCAAGATGGTCGAAAAGCAGTCTGAAGCATTCCATACGTTTGCGTGGCATTTTTTCCAAGTTTAAAACAAAATTTCATTGCATATCGTTCTTCTAAAGTGTCCTCACATCTTGATTACATTTTTGAAATTCACCAACTGTGACAATCAGGCTTTAGTAGGGTGTATTCCCATTCCTACTGTAGCTGTTCATTTGAACCTGAAATCATAAAAATTGGTCAGTCATCTCATATGATGTATAGCAATAATATAGTGAATTTTCAAGAGTCTATGACAATTTCGAATGCCTGTACCAAAAAAGTCTGGAAACTTATTGAAGGCACCACACACACACACACACACACACACACACACACACATGTATATATATATATATATATATATATATATATGACTGAGACATTTTGCCTGGTGAAAGTTTTTATCACCAAAATTACAAATGAAACATTCTGATTATGATTTCATTTTAAATGTGAAAACTATACAATATCTACAAGATAATGAGATACCTTTACGTCCTTGCAATATGATGACATACGCTTATACAACTCTTGTGTGACTTTCTGGTTCTACCTATCTACAAATCAATGACTAGAATAGCAAAGTAACTAGTAACTATGCAACATCAGGTTTTATTTTAGAATCCTTTCTTTCGACCATTTCCCATCAAAGGATTCCTACAAGTTTTCAGACCTTTTATGCTGGAACTTCTTTCTCCAGTTTTAATTTTGGAGTTGATGTCTCCTAGCAAACTTGCATTCACCACGGTTTTATCTTTAGACTGGATCCCCTTCGACCCAGTTATATATCATCATCATGTCGTGCCGCCAGCACGGATATCCCTGACCCTCTTTCGCCACTTCTCCCTATCTTTCATCGCCTCTGGCAGGTCTTCAGGGCTACATCTCGTATCCTCACATGGCTGTTGTATGTATGTTCGAACTGGTCATCCTGCTTTTGCTTGGTCATATGCAGGGGTCCATAGGAGCACATCACTTATGAGCTCGCCAGTGTCCTGCATGTCTGGTTCGTCTAGCTTGGATAGTTTTCGTGATAGGAGGCATTTGGCCGTATAGTTGGTGCTTTGTTGGGTGTTGCCGCCAGGACTTGTTCAATAATCTTCGCAACATTCTTGTGTAATTGCTGTCTAGCGTCTTCTCCAGTCGTTTAGTTAGCGTCCATGTAGTGCATCCATATAGCAGTATCGACACGACCGCTGCCTGGAAGAAACTGCATTTCATTTCATCGGTCAGGTCTGATTTCCATATGATCGAAAGCCTATCGATAGCTGTCCGTGCCAGTTATATATATATATATATATATATATATATATAGCCTGTGTGAGTATGTGTGTGTAGAGAGAGGGATAGAAAATGAAGGATTTCATAAATATATATGGGCGATTTAAAAATGTTAACACATTTATGAATAAATGAGATTTGATTTCGAAAGTTCTACACTTGGACACAATATATATGAACACATTCTCAAAATCTTTTACGGTTGATTAAAAATAAATATAAGAACTTCTATGGGCAAATAAGATTCTCCTCTTCGCAAAACTTAAACAATTATCCTGATATTCATTCGATCTTTAAATAAATCTTCCTAATTTTCACCAAGCACATGTTTTTGTTGTTTTGTTTTTTTTCAAATCAAATGAAACTAAACTGTATCTGAACTAGTTTTGAATCTCTGGGCAGTGTGAAGTGCACCATCATTGCCATTACTCCCTGGTCCACTCTGACTTCTTCATTATGAATACTCACAAGTACTTTTTAGTTCTTTGTGGTACTACCGTTATTTGGTTTAATGGCATCTCAACCGTTGATCGCTATTTAATGCGAATTCTTGTTTTTATATATATTATGATTTGTAAGTCCCAAATATAATTGTTCAATCCATTACAAAGGATTATTATTTTACTTATTTAAGCGTTAACTAATGGTTTTTCACTGGAGTCTGACAGAAAGTAAGTCTCCTCAAGTCTCCAGGACTCTTTTCAGCATTCTGGCCGAGCTCAACAATGCTGTAGTCCTTGTCCTCTTATTTCCAAGTTCTCCAGTCCCTTTATCAAATCCTTTGGTGATTGTACCGAGCGCACAATTCACAATTAGTATCTCCATCACTTTTGTGTTCCATAGATTTTTCAGTTCTCCAGAAAGGTCTCAGTATTAAGTTTTCTTTTAGCCTTTTTCATTTTCATCTAGTGATCAGCCGGAGCAGCAATGTTCACAATTCAGGAGGTCTCTTTTTTTAAGGATTATTATTTTTTCAAACTATACAGATGTAAGCAACTTATTCATGTCAGATAGGAATACTTGATAAATAGAATTATTTTTGCTGTTGTTTTTTCACATAAGAGTTTAAATACAAGTTGTTGAACAGACACTTGCATCTTTTTATGCACTCAATAGAAAATAAATGATCCAAAAATAGGACAGGGAAAAACTTAACTTTCTTTTAATTTCTGAACGGCCATCTGTATACATATGATGTCAAAGACATTGTCTATTTTTATTTGGGAACTATTAACTTTTTTTAAACCTAATTGTCTTTAATTTAAAGTAGAACAGAGAAAACTATTAATAAACAGGCTTTCTGAAAGATCAAAACATGGCTGAAACAACATTAAGATCAATTCAAATCCGATAGAAAGAATAAGGTATTTGTTCTTATGTGTGCAAATAGAATTGTTAGTATTACACAGCAATACTTGAAGCCATTTTAGTGTGTGCAAATAGAACTATTAGTGTAAGATAGCAATACTTGAAGCCATTTAACTGTGTGCAAATAAAACTATTAATGTTAGATAGCATTACTTGAAACCATTTAACTGTGTGCAAATAAAACTATTAGTGTTAGATAGCAATACTTGAAAGTATGTAAGCGTATGCAAATAGAACGATTAGTATTACACAGCAGTACTTGACACCATTTAACCGTGTGCAAACAAACGGACTCTGGTGCGATTAAAAATATTACCTTAAGAATCATATCTATGTATAAATATGATTTGGCATTAAATAACGATGCAGGGTTGATGTGTCATTACTTCAAATAACTTCACTTCACTTAACCAACATTAACATGGCTGTCTTAGATTATGTATTTTTCTTAATGCATGACCCATGTCATGTCGGCCCATGCGCTCTCAAACCTATCACAAAAATTTCTGATAGCGTAATAAGAAATATTGTGCCATTAGCTGTTTGGTATATCTTTGCTGCATTTATTCAAATCGTTTCTTCAGTTTCCATCGGCAAAAATAAACTACTAACCAACATCCATATTGTCTGCTAAGTCCTAAAAGTCGGAGAATGCATATGTTCTATCAGTAAAACCACCAATTATCATATCCTTTTTTTTTTATCTTCCCTAAGGCCCGCACAGTTGTCGGAGGATAGAATATGCTGATTATATACCTTAAAAATGAGTAAAACCAACCCCAAAAGAGATGTCCAAGGATGACACTAAACTGTTGCCAAGTCGGTTGGGGCCGTAGAATACACCGACCACCCCCCTATGAGTGTCCTGGATATGACACTTTACAGTCTGATGGTGAGGTCCCAGTAATACTGATGCTTTGGGGAATACGGGGAACCCCTTCAATGCTATTGCTCTCGGGTCCACTCTGGCCCGGCGTGGTAGCACCTGATAGGGCCCTATCTATGGGTTAAATAGAACTAACGGCATACTTATGCTAAACTGAATTGTTTGATTAAACTGAATATCTTAAAATAGAAATGTTTTTGACAATTAAACCGAAATTACATTTAAACAGCGTGCTCATGCTAAACTGAATTATTTCAAATAGAACTGTTTTTTGACATTGAAACTCTATTTACACAAAACCTAATTGTTTAATATAGAACTGTTTTGACGTGTAACTGTGTGTAAACAAAATTCAGTTTAGTGTAAGTACAGTTTCAATGTTAAAAACAGTTCAATTTCAAATAATTCAGCTTAGCATAAGCATGCAGTTTAAATGTAAGAACAGTCTAACTGTGAAAAACATTTCTATTTCAAGCTATTCAGTTTACTCAAGGAGTTCTAATTCAGCTAATTCAGTTTAGTATAAGTACAGATTTTGTTGAATGTCAAAACAGTTCAATGTTAAACAATTCAGTTTACTGTAAATACAGTTTCAATGTCAAAAAACAGTTCTATTTGAAATAATTCAGTTTAGCATAAGCACGCAGTATAAATATAAGTACGGTTTAATTGTCAAAAACATTTTTATTTCAAGGCATTCAGTTTAAACAATCCAGTTTAGCATAAGTATGCCGTTAGTTATATTTAACCCATAGATAGGACCCTATTAGGTGCTACCACGCCGGGCCAGAGAGTGCCTGGGAGCAATAGCAATGAAGGGGTTCTCCGTATTCCCCATGGCCCCAGCATTACTGGGACCTCGCCATCAGACTGTTTAGTGTCATATCCAGTGCAGTCAGTGTATTCTACAGCCCCAACCGAGTGGGCAAATTATGATTTCTAAGCTCCAAATATAATTGTTCAATCAATTACAAAGGATTATAATCTTATTCATTTGAGAGTTTATCACATTAGCGTTAACTGATGGTTTTTCACTGGAGTCCGACAGAAAGGAAGTCTCCTCAAGTCTCCAGGACTCTGGCCGAGCTCAACAATACTGTAGTTTGGATGGTCTCCACTCGTCCTCTTATTTCCAAGTCCTCCAGTCCCTTTATCAATCCTTTGGTGACTGTACCGAGCGCACAATTTCCAATTAGTATCACCATCACTTTCGTGTTCCATAGATTTTTCAGTTCTCCAGGAAGGTCTCAGTATTAAGTTTTTTTTAGATTTCTTTCAGTTTCATCTAGTGGTCAGCCGGAGCAGCCACAAGTCCACAATTCAGGAGTTTCCCTTTTTTAAGTATTATTATTTTTTCAAACTATACAGCTGTAAGCAACTTCTTCATGTCAGATAGGATTACTTGATAAATAGAATTATTTATGTTAAATATCAATATTTGAAAGCATTTAACTGTGTGCATACAAACACAGGAATGGAGAATCAATCAGAATTTGAATATTGGAATGGTGGATCTTTCAGGATTGGGATATGGGAATGGTGCATTTTTCAGGATTCGGATTCTAAGAATGGAGTTTCTTTCAGGATTTGAATGTGGGAATGATTATTACGAAATAGAATTAATACATTTAAATAGTTATATTTGATACTATTTGACGGTGTACAGAGATATGTTTAATATTGAATAGAATCATTTGTGTTAGATAACAATACTTGAATATATTTAACTATGAACGAACAAATGAGCTCTAATTCATTTAAAAATAAACTTAACAATAAACCATTCGCTTTCAAATTACACACACACGCGTGCGCGCACACACACACACACACATATACATATATATATATGGGTGTGTGTGAGAGAGAGACAGACAGACAGACAGAGACAGAGAGAAGTGAATTCAATCCGACAGGTTTGGTTTGAATACAAAAATATTTTATCAAAATAAATTTATTGGAGAAATAATTATAACACATAAGTTTTTTTAAATTCAGTTTGAAGTCTTCATTAGGGCTTATAGATGTTATGGGAATAACGGATTGATATAGACTGCTATATTCTAAATACGTTATGTCAAATAATGGAATTTTTCTGAAAAGTAAATAGTGTTTTGTAGTTTGAGAAACGAATTTTGGATGTTTTATTACTTTAAATATTTAAAGAAAGGGGAACTAATCTTTTCTTTTTGTGGATTTTAAAATCTTTAAGAGGTATTTTCCCTAGAGACGGTGATATTAAAAAAAACCTTGTTGTTGTGGTAATGTGTTGTTCTTTCTAGGGAACATGCTTCAATTATTCTTCGTTTATTTTTGTCGTGGATGGAAGCAAATATAGCTGAATTTTGAAAATCGAAAGTGTGGTTGGTTAAAATATTATGAGAAACTAAAAAGTGTGTTGTGTTACCAATTTTAAAGGGTTTTTTTTGTGTTCATAGATTCTTTATTCAAATTTCTGCTCATTGCTCCTCTAACATTTACTGCAATTTAGGCAGAGAATTTTATAAACACTTCGATTGGTTAGTCAATTTGTGTTTTTGGAGTTTTTCTTTACAATTAGTTTTATTGTTTTTGTTGTGAGGGCTGTTGTTTTCATGCCTAAGTAATTTAAGTTTTTAAATGAGGGTAGTGGGATTTTGGAGTAATATTATGTGTCTTTATTGGTTTGATATTTGAATGTCGCCACAATAAACAAACCATCAAGAATATATCTTTTTTTCGTTTTTACCACTTTCTTCATACATACTTATATATATATATATATATATATATATATATATATATATATATATTTGAAGAGGATTTGACATTAAATAATCCACAAGGGATGATATGCCAGAAAACACCAAATATCAACCAACCAACCAACCAACCATGTCTACCCCGACCCAAAGTGATAGGTTCCTGTTAGAGCCCCATCAATGAAAAAAAAATGGAACTAATATTATAAATACCACTAATGGAACATCCCAAGAATATATTTTTAAAGGAGAGAAACAGATAAAGTTTTTGTAAATCACCTTGTATAATAACTTTAAAGTAAAAATTCTTAGAAAGAAATAGTTGAATTTTTAAATTGATTATCTTTTACAAATCCAGGAAAACGATTAGTAGTAGCTATTGAAAAGGGAGCCTACGGGTCACCCTCGACTAAAGTCAGCAACTTACTTATCTATAACAATTTTCCTTCAAAAGAATTTTTGAACAAGTTGATCTAATACCAACGCCACAACCTAATGAGCTTTCACTATTGACCACGTGGGCGGGCTTATCAGATACAGAGAAAAAAATTTCCAATCTCTTCATTCGATGTGTCCCAACGACTTCTCCCGTTTTTCTATTGTTAGTAAGAAATATTCAAATATTGGAACAAAATCCACCCTTGCTAACGAAAAGCCTCCGGTAGTTTTATTAATAAATTACATAGGAGAGATGGGCCAGAAAGCTGCAGAGGTGCCCTTGAAGTTCGCAGTACTTACACAAATCGCTAGTGGCTTCCCGCATTACCATGGTTGCCAGAGGTCAACCAATAGACGAACAAGTCTCTATTGATTGGTTGATGCTAATCTAACCATGCATACTAATTAATTATCATATCTGAAATTTAATTATCATTTTCTCAATCCAATTATCATAGGTAATTTAATTATTGCATGTACGTTTCAATTATAAGAAGTAGATATTTAAAATTGACTAGCAGGGTCACCCGCTTTGGTTCGAAATAAAATTGCTCCGGAATTGTATTTTGATATTTGATGATTGACTGTATTTTCTCTCATGTACTTTCTTTTGTCTTAAAAATTAGTTTATTTTGCAGTGGTTAAAGTATTTACATATTTCACTCGAGCAACAAAAACCAGTGTTCAAATACAGATAGCATATTCTGAATGTTAACTTTCTTGGTTGGCTTATGTTTCCAACTCGGATATTTTCGGAACATAATGTTCTTGGCACAATATCCCATTTAAATCTGTTTTTGTAACTTTATTGATAAGTAAATTGATATTAGTAAAGAGTGAAATGTAAAGTAAAACATCTTTATACCATTGGGGAATCTTTTCATCTATCAGCAATCACGGCATGCCAGTGATGAGATTTTGTCAAGACATCTAGGGATATGGTCCTGCACACAAAAGTAATTGATTCATACCTTTTACATATGTATTCGCATGAAGTCAATACAAAAACCTCAAGAAAAAATCAAGGTCTGTTCATCAATTACTTTGCTCCATATTCTAGCCATGTGCCAAATTAAATCAGTGTTTGAATAAGGATAACTTACCTTAGTAATTGACTGTTAGGGAATTTCACTGCGCCCTCCATGTTACTCGTCTTGGGTCAAACCATATAAAAATAGTAAATGACGAATAGTGAGTTTAATTCTCACTTGGTGCTCCATACTTCTGACCATGTGTCAAACCCAATAATAAGTTAGTTACTGGCAATTAGTGAGTTTGATTTTCACTGGGTGCCCTACGTTTCCGACCAATTACCAAAACAAATTAAATGTTGGCAAATAATTTCATGGTCACTCATCGGCATGTTTCTCTCTCCTCAGAGGATCAGAGTTGGATTGTCTGTCTGTCTGTCTGTCTTTGACTTATTCCACTCCCGTTTGTTCTGATTATCTGAAGTGGAAATTACCTCAAAGCCACTAAGTTATCTTTTTAGATTTGGTACATTTTCTTTGTCGCTCAGCAATTCAAGACTGTCCAGCTAAGATGACTGCAAACTTATAAGTTTTATTTTTGGTCAAACTTAATATATATATATATATATATATATATGTATAATATCCAGTCAGCGCCCGAAAACAGTGGGTGTTGATTATTCTTTTATAGAATATATGAGGAATATCATATAAATCTATGTGAGCGCTGGACGTATGGCTATTGTCAATCCCTTATTCCTTCGCAGGGATATAACAAAATTCACATTCAGAGCGTATTTTGTGTAATTGGATGGAAACTCAAACTTGGTTAAGTCGTCATTATAGATTTATTTCGGCAGAGAATATTACTATACTCTCTGCCTCGTCAGATGACTTTTTACATGCTTTTCTCGAAGTTGCAGACTGCAATTTCGAGTAAAGCTGACGAGACGTAGAGTATAGTAATATTCTCCGCCGAAATAAATTTATAATGACAACTTAACCAGGTTTGAGTTTCAATCCGATTACACTATATATATATATATATATATATGTGTGTGTGTGTGTGTGTGTGTGGTTATATATTGTATATATTGGTAACAAGTAATTGTTTATTCAAATTTAGTTTAAGATTATAGAATTTTCTTTTTTATGATCTATCTATATTTCTCTTGCTTTCTTACTAGTATTTGTATCAGGGTCAATTGAGAGGGAAGTTGCTTATAACCGAACAATACCTACAATCCCCCAAAAGATGATCAATCGATATGATCGAAAGCACTTGGGAGCCGAACTTTGCTGAACTTCTCAATCCATTGAACCCTGATAAAAAGAAACTAAGAAGAAAGCAAGAGAGAAAAAAAAAAAAGGAAGTAAGATCATACAATGGAAAGTCACGTGATCTTTAACCAAACTTGTATGAACAATAAATATTCAACTCGTGCCAAGAATGTTGTGTATCTTCATTCCTCATTTCAGACTGGAAACTTCTATGTTTATTTTCTTAATTCGTTTGCAAAAGAAATGAGAATGTTTAAATTTGGCTCATGCCGAATGATATTACAATTGGTCGTCTTACATTTAAGGCCAACTAAACGTGAGCTCTCATATGTCTTAAATATATTGTAAACAATTCATTTCGCAATTTGGGACACGGGTTGATCTGCAAAAAAAAATGAAAATTGTGTCAAAATAATTAATTGATTTACGAACTGATTGATTTCAACAGCATTTAATACAGTCTACGGTTATTTTCTGCCTAAAGATTAAGGAATCCTGTTCCCATTTTAATCGTTATTTTGCACACAATTATATGATATCAACTATTTCTATCGAGTGTAATGATTAAAGCAATAAACTGCGGAATCATAGTAAGCGAGTTCGAACTCCAGTCGCGCTATTACGTTCACTTTCGGGCAAATACCCTTGGGAAAGATATGAACCCCCTTATCCTCCCAGCAATGCGTTAAATAGTACCACTACTGTTCTTCTAGGAGAATGGCTTTGGAATTAAATGACCAACAAGGTTGATATGCCATTAAACAAAGAAACTAATCTATCAAATAATTAGCGCAGTTATATGATTTAGTTTGGTTTTGTGTCACATCAACCATTGTTGGTTATTTAATGCCAATTCCTGTTTTTACATATATTAAATATATGATTTTTAAACACATTTTATATACACACATATAAATGATCAAACAGTTCTATTTCTAACAATTCAATTTAGCATAAGTGAACAAAGTTAAATATTTCCAAGTATTGCTGTGTATAACTAACAATTGCATTAAAAATCAATCATTTGTTTTGCATAATTAAATGATCAATCAGTTCTATTTCGAAAAATTCCACTTAGCATAAGTCATTTTTTGTACTCAGTCTCAAATGTCAAGCAGTTCTATTTTACCCATCGATAGGATCCTTTCAGGTTCTACCACTATGGGTCAAAGTGGAACTGGGAGCAATAGGAATGGACGGGCACTCCCCATTCACCAAAGCTCCAGCATTACTGGAGCCTGACCATCAAATTGGTCCGTATCATATCAAGGACACTCGTTGGATAGAATGCGGATCTTACCCCTCTGCAGAGATTCAATCAATGTATTCTACAGCCCCAGTAGACTGGGCCAATTTATATTGTATCGAGTATCTTTCACCAGTACTAACATTCCTTAACATGTTCTATTTGACCTACAGATGGGCCCCTAACAAGTTACACCTGCCTGGATCAGAGATGACATGGGAGTGAGGTTCAATGGAGTTTAGCGTCATGCCTCGGACATCAAAATATCAAAAATCATGAATTATAAATCTTGCATAAAAATATGAATTCCGAGAAAAATACTTAGATGGTTTATTCATATAAATAATGAACACAGTCGTAAATATGAGTGAACGGATAATTTCAAATTGATTTATAGAGATTGATATTGTGTTGCAATATTGATTAATATACTGGCCTAAATAATCAATGTAAAATTGAACGGTATAAATTGACTTTACAGCTACGTAAAAAATACACACACACACGCTCGCACACACACACACACACACACACACACACACATATATATATATATACACACACACACGCACATATATATATATATACACATATATATAACACGCAAACACACACAATTATATATATATATATATACACACATACACAAATGTGTGTGTGTGTGTGTGTGTGTGTACCCTGTCGGCGGGACTTAGGGTGTGCTGAATGTATCCCCTACTGATGGTTTAGACCCGACCACATCAAAAAAGTGTCTTGGATATAATATTAAATGGTGCCCGATCGTAAGAGTACAATTCTAAAAATCTGGAGAGTGTGTCCAGAATCATTCTGACCTGGAGTGGTTGCACCTGTAAGAGTCCTGTGAAAAGGTCAATTAAATCGGTTTCATAATTAATTGATATTGGATAAGAATACATAAACCATATAATTGTGTGCAAATTATTTGTATTGAATAGGAATACTTGAAACCATATAATTGTGTAAAAATTTTTGGTATTAGACAGGAATGCTAACTACAATATAACTGCTTGTAAATTATTTTTGTTTTTGATACTAATACATGATGCCATAGAACTGTGTGTAAATTATTAATATTTCATAGGAATTCTTGATGACAGATTATTGGTGTAAAATATTTGTATTAAATAGTAATATTTAATACCGTATAACTGCTTGTAGATTATTTGTATTGTATATTGATTATTTGTATTAAATAAGAATACTTGATACTATATCATCATCATCATCATGTCGTGCTGGTAGCACGGATATTCCACTCTGTCACCACTTTTCCCTATCGTTCATCGCCTCAGGCTGGTCTTCTGGACAACATCCCGTATCCTCACATAGTTGCTGAATGTATGTTCGTGCTGGTCGTCCTGCTTTTGCACGGCCATGTGTGGGGGTCCATAAGAGTACATCACTTATGAGTTCGACCCTGCTTCTCCAGCAGTCTGGTTTGTCTAACTTGAATAGTTTTCGTGATAGGAGGCAGGTGGCCGTACAGTTGGTATCTTGTGGGGTGTTGCCTCCAGGACTTGTTCAATATTGCTCGCAGCATTCTTGCGTAATTGCCGTCTAGCTTCTTCTCCAGCCGTTTTTTTAGAGTCCATGTAGTGCATCCATATAGCAGTATCGATGCGACTGCTACCTGGAAGAAACTGCGTTTTATTTTATCGGTTAGGTCTGATTTCCATATAATCGATAGCCTAGTGATAGCTGTCCATGCTTTCGTTAACCTCATGTCGATGTCCTTTTCGGTTGATGCGACGCTGCTTCCTATGTGTAAAATATTTGTATTAAATAGTAATATATATATACTTAATACCATATAAGTAGTAGTTGTCCATCGGATCATGTAAGTGCTTGTAGATTATTTGTGTTGTATACAGCTGTGTGAAATTATTTATATAAGGAATACTTGATATAATATAATTGCGTGTAAATTATGATTTTTAGATAGGATCATTTGATACTATAAACCTGTGAGTAAATTATTTGTATTAGACAGAAATACTTGATACCATATAACTGCTTGTAGATTATTAGTATCAGATGGGAATAGTTGATACCATATAAATTTCTTTCAATTACTTCTATCACAAGTACTTACTTAAAATTATAATTGTTTACTTAGTCTCGTTATTATTAATTACTTGAAAGTGGATAATTTTTGTGAAAACGAAGGATTGTCATTAAATAGAAATAATTACTTGAAACCTTAACTTTGTATAAGCTACAAATACGTCAACACAAGGAACTGGATATAAACTGCCTGGAGGTGCTTGTGGTGTAATGGTTATCGTCGTAGGAAATGGACACGGTGACACGAGTTCAAATCCTGGACTAGACTGATTGCATTTCACATAGCACTTGGGAAAGGTATGAATCCAGTTATTCTCCCTCCAGCTATGGGTAAATAGTAGGACAGACTAGGTTCTTCAGCCTTGGTGAGGCAACTAGTCTAGGAGAAGGAAAACTCTGAATTCAAACCTGTAAACTCCGCTTAAAAATTGACCTTGTGTCATACCCTGCCAAAGCGGAGAGGTTGGTAAATAAAATAAACTGCCTTACCTACGACATCAGTTATGTTTTTAATAGTACTACTACTGTCCTTTTACAAGGATGGCTTCGGCATTGAATTACTCATGAAGGTTGATATGCCATTAAAAACAATGAAACACCATAAAACATTGTGCAAATTATTTGTATTTGATAGGAACACTTGATATCATATAACTGCGATAAAAATAAAATTCTCCAGAATCTACGCAAAAATGTAGACTGTACAGATTTCTCTAACCTCTCGGCATAAAATATCTCCAAACGGGTTTACATGCCATTAAAATCAATCAATAATATATATATATATATGTGTGTGTGTGTGTGTGTGTGTGTGTGAGTCTCCGTGTGTGTGTGTGTGTATATATATATATATATATATATATACTTGTCTATCTACCGAGCCAACATTCGTATACATCTTTAGACTATTTCCTAATTGACACGGACATAGATTCAAACATGAGAGGGGGTCTTTAAAATATCCATTTAACACAAAATAAGAGAAAAATAATATTCCCATAATAAACTTACATTATCTGTTGTTAAAAACATTTTTTAAATTTTTTTAGTGTATTTTGATTCCACATGTAGAATTCCAGAATTATATCTGCAGGCAAAGGTTTTCCAGTAATGGCTCAACATATCATTAAAAATCTGATATAACAGGCAGTGATATTCTTTACAAGCTATGAGAGCCCAAATTATGAAACTATTAACGCTATTTCAAAACCCAGTTCAACCTTGTTATATAACACATGTTCACAAGAGAATTGCATTGCTCAAATAACCAGGCAAATACATATATACGCACACGCACACATACATTCTCACACGTACACACACACAGGTACACACGCATACTCACGATTACTCACGAACATACACAAAATTGCACACACAATTACACCTACAGATACACTCACAAATACAGGCACTATTTATATATACATATTTGTCTTACGGTTCTCTTGAGGGAACAAAATTTTATTAAAAATAAATAGTCCCAAAGTTTTTTAAATGATAGAACTAAAAGCTTTAAAGCAAAAAACAAAAAAAAAAAAAGATGAAACGCTGCCTGACCGGTTTAATCCTCGCTCAACTGAGCTAAATCAAGGAAAATATCGTATACAATAATAAAACAAAATAAGGAAAATATTTATGATGGGGAAAAAGACTTAAAAGGATGAATATTAAATTTGATGTTTACTGTTTTTCTTACATTTTTTCCTTTCATAAGTAATGCTGCACAATCACACACACACACACACACACACACACACAAGCATATATATATATATATATATATATATATATATATATATATATATATATATAAATATATATTAAGAACCCAAAAAACTACATTATCCATATCATGATGCCCCACACAAAAGTAAAACTAACCACATGGGAAACTCTTAGTCTATTGATCCCATAGGTGTAAAAATAACGGTGAATATGTATCACTGACTCTGAATATACGTTATTCAAACTTGGATATCTATCTATCTAGCAAGCTAACTAGCTAGCTTGATTTTGCTTGTAAGTCGTCTCTTTTTTTATGGTTTGAAAAACATTCATTTAGAGAATTGATTTTGAGAGCCAAACGTAGTTTCAAGTGCTTCGTAATCTGTAAGAATTTCACACAAAAATATTTCTCACGTATAAGGGGATCCTAAATTTTTGCATTAAAATTAGACCTTCAGAACACTTATTATATATATATATATATATATATATATATATATATATATATATATATATACTGTTTATGTAGAACTTGTGTATATATATATATATATATATATATATATATAGAGAGAGAGAGAGAGAAGGAATTTAGATATGAAAATGAAAAAGAAAATTCCGTCGAACATGTGCTTGTGTGTAAAAGTCTAGATTTATCTCTGTGGTGTTTGTATAAAAAGACGGAAAGAGAGAGAATGAAGATGAAGAACGATGGAAAAAGAGAGTAAAGATAAACATAGAGAGAAAGAGAGAGACAGAGTCAAAGAGAGAGAGAGAGTGAAGAGATAGACAGAGAGAAGAGAGAGGTATGTCTGAATTAGTAAATTAATATGGGAAATCCGGTTTCTCGAACATTGACCTTGGTAGGAATGATTCAGCTATTTCATTCATAAAGTAGACCGTATCTATTTATCAAGATATCAATCTCATTCTGTTCCCATCTATTTGTATATCAATCAGTCTATTTCTTTATTTGTTCACATCTACACTATCGCCAATAAATAAGTACACACTTTTTTAAATAAAGAGTTAATTTCCTTTTAAATCATAGACATCGGGATTTTATTATCTTTCGTGGAGCATTTATGAAATCAAAACGGATACTATTAGGTATCTATTTCTAAATTAAGGGGGCCATTGGACTAATGAGTAGAGTGTTCGCCAATGGTCCGGGAGACCCGAGTTCAATCCCATATCGAGTCATACCAAAGACTCAAAAAATGGTGCTTGATACCTACTTGCTTAACACTCAGCATTATAAGATAAGGATTCAGGGTAAAGTGGAACAATCCAGGGAATGAAGTAGTGACCTCCCCTGCATCTCGGTGTAGTAGCTATTGAAAAAGGAGCCTTCGTGTTAGGTTCGACTATGGTCTCCAAATTTACTTATTTCTAAATATTGAAACTCAGTAACAAAAAAAAAAAAAAATGCAACACGTCGGCTTTTAAAAAGAAAAAAAAATACATATAAATAATATGGATGTATTTGCATTTCTCATAACAATCAGAAAGCTATCCTTCAATCTTCCCTCCAGCAATGGATTTATAGTATAGCAGACAGTGCTACACAACCTAATACAGAAGAACGAAAACTCTGAATTCAAACCTGTTAAAAATTGACCTTGTGTCACATCCTGTACGTGCGAAAGGGTAGGGACGAGGTGCATACGATAAGTTTCCAGACATTTTTCGTATGGGCACTTTTATTGATAGTACACACATGAAACTCTTGTCCCCTTCGAAGTAATCTCCTCCGGCTGCAATGCACTTGATATACCGTTCCAACAACTTCTGGAAGGCCTCATGGAAGTCAGCTTGTGTGAGCGTGTCAATGAGCTTCGTCACAGCCTCTTTCATCTCCTCAATTGTCTCATAACGACAGCCTCTGAGCTTAGGGAATAACCAAAAGTCACAAGGACCAACGTCTGGACTTGGGGGAGGCTGAGGAACTGTCTTGATGTCCATCTTGGTCAAATAGTCTGTGACAAGGATGGAGTTGTGAACGGTGGAAGTGCCACTGAACCGATTTGAAGAGTGCTGGCCTCTTCCCTAGGAATCTCTTCCTGAACTCCCTTAAAACCTCAACATAGTAACCCTAACCCTAACCCTTTGGCCAATCAACTCTGGTGTATTTACTTCCTTCCTCTTCGATTCATGCAAGATGCTCCAAAAGCAGTCAGAAGTATTCCATACGTTTCTGTGGCATTTTTTCCAAGTTTAAAACACAATTTTATTGCATATCGTTCTTCCTCACGTCCAGATTGCATTTTTGAAATTCAGCAGCTGTGACAATCAGGCTTTAGTAGGTTGTATTCCAATCGCTGCTGCAGCTGTTCATTTGAACCTGAAATCATAAAAATTGGTCAATCATCTCATAAGGTGTATAGCAATAACAGTGAATTTTCAAGAGTCTACGACAATTTTAAATGCCTGTACAAAGAGTCTGGAAACCTATTGAATGCATCATATATATATATATATATGTGTGTGTGTGTGTGTGTGTGTGTGTGTGTGTATATAAACATGATTTGGTATCAAATAACCTATAAGAGTTGATATGCCATAAAACTACAACTGACCAGTTCTATATGTGCTAAGAATTGCTTAACTACAGCCATAATAGTCATTTAGTCGGGATAAGCTGATTCACTCCAGTAAAAATTCCAGTACGTTCTCCGTGGCCATACAAATTTCAACAGTTATATTTATTTTCATGTAGTATTTTTATAGTTTTAAATACAGCCTGGATATTTTTTCAAGTAAGTGTTTCTTTTTCCAGTAAAAAAGATGCCTTTCACTAATGTCAACCTTTTTTTTTAATTTCCATTACCTCAAATTTCACGTCAGAATGGTTTACCTGAGGTAAATTTTTGCTTTAGAATATATTTAGTAAATATTCGTACAG
This sequence comes from Sepioteuthis lessoniana, assembly GCA_963585895.1. Taxonomy (NCBI): domain Eukaryota; kingdom Metazoa; phylum Mollusca; class Cephalopoda; order Myopsida; family Loliginidae; genus Sepioteuthis; species Sepioteuthis lessoniana. The sequence continues at coordinate 9,139,218 of OY757914.1, read as the reverse complement.
TTTCTAAAGAACTACATACATACATATATATATATATATATATATGAGCGAGCGAGCGAGAGAGAGAGAGAGAGAGAGAGAGAGAGAGAGAGAGAGAGAGAGAGTGTGTGTGTGTGTGTGGGAGAGAGAGAATGATAGACAGACAGCGAGAAGAGTGGAAATAATTATTAAGTGTTTTTATAGGTATACGATTCTCTCTACCTTTCTATATATCTGTCACTATTTCATTTCTTCATTTCTTCTATCGGTTATTTATGCATTTTTAAAAATTAAATCAGTAATGATTAGCCCTTTCCTCACCTAGAAGACAATCAGCATGACCTTATTTTCAGCCGCTGCTCCTGGAACGTTTTTTTTTTTACCGAGAATGTATGTCACTACTCCGTGGTCTTTGCCTTTTATATATGTTTAGTCAATTTGTAAACATTTTTTTCACTAAAATATGATTCTCTGTACACATCACAACTTTTTTCTGTAAATGTAGTATAGTTTGTACATCTCAGCAACCAACAATTTGATAACGGACCTCAGTTCACGCCTGAAGCACTCTTTTTGAGTTCCTGCCATTTTGAGTAGCCTCAGAACTAATATTCTGGGGAAATAAGTGACTTTTGTAATAAACCTATTCCAAACAAGGCAGACTTTATATGGGAAAAAAAACTCTGAAAAAAAATGGAATTTCCTTTTTTAAAAAAAACTTTCAATTATTTCTTGAAATGACATATAGTCCTAAGATATATCAGATGTTAATACATTAGACTACATGGTTATGATATTAACTGATTAATTCGAAGGCTAATGATTTTGTCAACATATTTAGCATTTTGAGAAGCAGAAAAATATATATGTATATCATCATCATCATGATGTCATGCCGCCAGCATGGATATCCCTGACCCTCTCTCGCCTCTTTTCCCTATCGTTCATCACCTCTGGCCGGTCTTCAGGGCTACATTCCGTATCCTCACATAGCTACTGTATGTATGTTCGAGCTGGTCGTCCTGCCTTTGCTCGGCCATATGTGGGGATCCATAGGAGTACATCACTTATGAGCTAGTCCCTGCTTCTCCAGCAGTGTCTGGTTCGTCTAGCTTGGATAGTTTTCGTGATGGGGGGTAGGTGGCTGTATAGTTGGTGCTTTGTTGGGTGTTGCTTCCAGGACTTGTTCAATATTGCTCGCAGCATTCTTGTGTAATTGCCGTCTAGCTTTTTCTCCAGCCGTTTTGTTAGCGTCCAAGTAGTGCATCCATATAGCAGTATCGACACGACCGCTGCTTGGAAGAATATTGTATTGTACGACATCGTCTTTAAAGTTTGAATTAGACGGTTAATAATTATAATATATGAACTTTTAAAAAAATGTAATTGAATAGATAATTAGGTTTCTAATTGATAAACTAAAAAGCTTAGACAAAATTTGAATAATCAAATTATGATAAAATTGGTTTTGAGCATTTAAAAAAATGGGAGATTCATTAAGACTTAAAAACATAGACTGTATTTTATCAGATTATTATTTTGATGTAACAGCAAATATTATAGCGGGATTAAAATTAGATTATATTTTATTGGGTTAAGATAACCTTTTTTTTTCTTTATTTTATTTATGAACTTTGAAGTATAAATATTTAGATGTTTGATTCATGAAAAAATTTCCTTTCCTCGGATGAGCTGTAATTCCCCATTGAAATCGTTCGCAATCTGATGAAACAATTCGAACTAATGACCTGTTGAAATAAATTCATAATGGCATAATATCTGTTATGATTTACTATATATATATATATATATATATATATATATGATGGCTGTCCTCTCGGTTTCGAGCGTGACCACGTTCTTTGTCTCATGTCCTCTCCCCACTTCCCTAATCCCCCCTTAAATTCTATGTGTTCGTAGGTGACTCTTCAGGCCAGCCAACCTGCGACAGATTTTGCCACAGAATTGGCATAACCGTTCAGTTTTTGCTTGCAGTGACATTATTTAGGTAAAAGATAGATTTTGCACTTTTACGCAGATGGCTTTTCAGATCAGCAAGAGATAGGCACAATTTTCAACATATGTCACAGTTAGCGTGGTGACTTTGTGGACCCGGTGCTGGACCCTGTTTGCCTTTGCGAATCAGACATTTGTAAGCGTTGTACTGCATACGGCTATTCTCAAAGGATTCTATGCTTTCATGAATCAGTTTCCGCAACTTACTTCTATCTGAAGCCATTTCTTCCCATTGGTACACAGGTAGTCCAGATTGTTTCAGGTAATATTTTATTATGTCCTTAAATCTCTTCTTCGGTTTTAATGCCCTTCCTTTCCTTCCCACATTTCACCATAGAATAATTGCTTCGGCAGACGGCCGTCATCCATATGCACAATGTGACCAACCCATCGGAGACAACTTTTCATTGCCGTCGACTGGATGCTTGTGTATAAAGTATGTGTTTTGACGGCCCTCCTGTATGCAAGCATGACTTGAACAATCTATAAATGGAAAAAAATATTTTTTCTTTTCCTTCTATATTAGGACAAAAATAAGAATATAAAAAAAAGAATAATAATAAAAGACCCCAATATTCGCAATCGACTTATTTTATTTTGCTTGGGTTAGGGTTAGGGTTAGATAAATTTTCTTGTCCTAAAATATATTTCAAAATGATTGTTACATACGAGGTGCATACGATAAGTTTCCAGACATTTTTCGTATTGGGCAATTTTATTGATAGTACACACATGAAACTCTAATACCTTTCGAAGTAATCTCCTCAGGCTGCAATGCACTTGTACCGTTCCAACAACTTCTGGAAGGCCTCATGGAAGTCAGCTTGTGTGAGCGTGTCAATGAGCTTCGTCATAGCCTCTTTCATCTTCTCATAACGACAGTCTCTGATCTTAGGGAAAAACCAAAAGTCACAGGGACCAACGTCTGGACTATAAGGAGGCAGAGGAACTATCTTGATGCCCATCTTGTTCAAATAGTCTGTGACAAAGATGGAGTTGTGGACTGGTATATTGTCCTGGTGGAAGTGCCACTGAGCCGATTTGAAGAGTGCTGGCCTCTTCCCTAAGAATCTCTTCCTGAACTCCCTTAAAACCTCAACATAGTAACCCTAACCCTAACCCTTTGGCCAATCAACTCTGGTGTATTGACTTCCTTACTCCTCCCACACCTCTCATCATCCCTCACAGACTCCCTGCCTTCCTTGAATCTCTTATGCCACTCAAAAACTGGTGCTCGATTCATGTAAAAGGCTCCAAAAGCAGTCTTAAGCATTACATACGTATCTGTGATATTTTTTCCAAGTTTAAAACAGAATTTTATTGCATATCGTTCTTCTAAAGTGTCCGATTGCATTTTTGAAATTCACCAGCTGTGACAATCAGGCTTTAGTAGGGTGTATTCCAATTGCTGTTGTAGCTGTTCATTGGAAACTGAAATCATGAAAATTAGTCATTCATCTCATAAAATGTATAGCAATAATACAGTGATTTTTCAAGAGTTCATGACAATTTTAAATGCTCATAGGAAAAACGTCAGTAAACTTATCGTATGCATCTCGTAATAGCTTTAAATAGACAAGATAAGTATAAACTTTATTTCAAGAATCATGTCATATATACATATATTACATAAAATCTATGTAATATATTCTTACATTGCATAAATTGTATATAATATATACATATATTATTATGTAATATACAAATTTAATATCATTATTCATTTTTCACCGGAAATTGACTCTAACTGAATTTTCGTAGCGGAATTTACCAGCTTGAAACTGATTCAGTGGAATTCGCCGTGGTGACTTCACCTACATCGTATGAATATATATGTGTGTGTATACATGTGCGTGTGTGTGTGTGTGTGTGTGTGTGAGAGAGAGAGAGAGAGAGAGAGAGAGAGAGAGAAAGAGAAAGAGAGAGAAAGAGAGAGATTAAAAATGTTGATACTTCAAACATCACTGACAGAAGAGAGAAAACCTGGCGATTTCAAGAATATATTGACAAATCTCTTTAACAGATATTAGTATAAATCTTTATATCATAAATTTATTGTATACAAAGAACCCTTAAAAGAAATCTACATCAAAATGCATGCAATTCCCTAACTTTTATGAATAAAATAAGCCTAGACATATTGACATGCCGTTGAAATCAATTGAAATGGAAATATACTATTAAGACAGATTTCATACAATAAATCGACAAACTTAATATATTTTATGCAAACAACACAAAATATTTTGGGAACTCTTGCCAAATCAGATCAAAGACAGTTATATTGTAAAAAAAATTAGATTACATCGTGTCAGAAAAAATAGTAAGAAAAATAATTCAAGAGAAAATTTTGGGGAACTATCGAATGTATTACTTCACTAGAATTTCATCTTTATATATCATGGGAATTGTGTATATATTCTGTATAAGTTTATTTTTTTAAAGATGCTTTGGAGAAGATAGTAAAAAGTTTAGATGATCAAAGAGGTATAACGAATAAATAAATGTATTTTTGATTCTATAATATATTGATGTTAAAAAAACATTTTATTTTGTAATATATAAATATAGTTATCATAGATAGACTGTTTCGTTGTACAACAACTCGTCAGTGTGGCTAAACACGCGAGCTACCTCAAGCTAGCTTCGAAACTAGGCTGACTTTACGTCAGTGGGATATCTTACTGCAGGACCATATATATATATATATATATATAAGTAAGTAAAGATGGCGACCATAGTCGAGGGTGACCCGAAGGCTCCCTTTTCGATAGCTTACTACACCAAGGTGTAGGGGAGGGCGCTACTCCTTTCCCTGGATTGATCCACTTTACCCTTGGTCCGTACCTTATAATGCTGAGTGTTAAGCAAGGAGGCATCAAGTACCATTTTTTGAGTCTTTGGTATGACTCGACCGGGGATTGAACCCAGGTCTCCCGGGCCATTGGTGAACACTCTAACCACTAGGCCAATGTCCGTTGTATATATATATATATACAGAGAGAGAGAGAGAGAGAGAGAGAGAGAGAGAGAAAGAGAAAGTCAGTCAGTCCTCGTGGTGTAAAGGTTAAAGCACAGGACTGCGCAATCGTAATACGCGAGTTCGAACTCCAGTCACGCTATTTCGTTCACTTTCGGACAAATACCCTTGGGAAAGGTATGAAGCCCCTTATCCTCCCAGCTATGGGCTAAATAGTACCACTACTATTCTTCTAGAAGAATAGCTTTGATATTAAATAACCTAAGAAGGTTGATATGCCATTAAACATTGAAAGCAAATGAATGATAGATGGATGGACATTATATATATATATATAATTAGATAGATATTAAGAAACAATAGGAGCTAGCTAGTTAATTTTTTATGCACTTGCCGCAAATATGCATGTTTGCATACACAGTGATTCACAGATTTTTAGCTATTCGATCTGCTAATGTTTTAGGTGGCTAGATTATGTGGGGAATAATGATTGATCTTTAATACTTTCAGAATGAATTTCTCCACGTGACATTTTATACAATTTTGAAGGAAGCAGAGGTGGGGAAGCACTTTCTCATTATTTCGGACTGTTTTCTTAATTATGCTTTCGTCAAGCAAACCGCTGCTAGCATACATGCAATAATTCAATCAAAATAATTGTCACGTTCATTCATATTCGCTGAGATGCCTGGTTAGATCATTTGTAAATTGAAGCTAGTTAAAGTTGTGAGCTGGAGTTTGTTCCTCAGGAGAGAGAGAGAGAAAGGTGCCTAGACGAGAAATTGAATCAAAAGACGTAAATTGTAATTTAAAAACCTATCGATCACGATTGCATGACAGCAATACGCTACTTGAAATCTCGTGCGTTTTTGGTGAACACTCAATATTGGTTGCTTCCCCTTTTTTTCAGAGGGGAGAAGCTATTTATTTGCAAATACAAACCGAACATAAAACTTGAGACAAGTTGAATTCTTTGATGTGAAAATGCTGCATCTTCAAATGCACAAAAACTTTAATGTTGTTTTTGAATAATGGTATTATTAATAATAATAACGGTGATACCAATTACAAATGGTGTGCTCGGAACAATCCTCAAATAATAATAATAACGATAAGTTGGCTACCATAGTCGAGGGTGACTCGATGGTTCTTTTTCATTAGCTGCTACACTAAGGTGTAGGAGAGGGCGCTACACTTTTCCCTGGATTCCTTCACTTACCATTAATCTGTACCTTATAATGTTGAGTATTAAGCAAGGAGCCATCAAGTACGATTTTTTTTGTCTGGTATGACTCGACCTGGGATTGAACCCAGGTTTCCCGAACCATTGGCGAATTCGCCAAAGGGCCGGGAGACCTAGGTTCAATCCCAGGTCGAGTCATACCAAAGACTTTAAAAATGGTACTTTATGCTACCTTGCTTAACACTCAGCATTATAAGGTATGGATCAAGGGTAAAGTGGAAGAATCCTGGGAATAGTGTAGCGCCCTCCAACACCTTGGTGTAGTACCTATCGAAAAGGGAGCCTTTGGATCACCTTCGACTACGGTCGCCAACTTTACTTATACCCGCAAGGCAAATGGATGGAGACCTTCGAAGACCTAAGTAAAGGAAGGTTCCGTGCCAACACGAGTCAGTAAGTTCTAAGAGGAGGGCAAAACTATTCCCGAAAGGCGCCGATCCGTAGGATAGAACATAAAGCATAATAATAATTCGTTGGGGTTTGGAAATGAAACAGATCATCTAACCTCGGCCAGATGAACAGACCTTGTGATAGTCAATAAAAAAAGAAAGAGAGCCTACTGAAAAGTGGATTTTGACGTTCCGGTTGACTATAGGGTAAAATTGAAAAAGAGCGAAAAGAGAGATTACTTAAACCTTGCTGGGGAACTGAAAAAAACTATAGGATATGAAAATGATGGTGGTACCAATTGTAATTCGCGCGTTCAATACTGTTACCAAAGAATTGGCACAGGGACTGGGGGATTTGGAAATAAGAGGGTGAGTAGAGACCATCAAGACTACAGCATTGTTAAGATCAGCCACAATATTAAGTAAAGTCCAGTGGAAAACAATCAGCTAACACTTGTGTGAAAAAATATCAAATGAATATAATAATTATAGTGTATGAAGCTATATGTAAAGTAAAGTTGGCGACCGTAGTCGAGGGTGACCCAAAAGCTCCCTTTTCAATAGCTACTACACCGAGGTGTAGGGAAAGGGGCTACTTCATTCCCTGGATTTCTCCGCTTTACCCTTGATCCATACCTAATAATACTAAGAGTTAAGCAAGGTGGCATCAAGTACCATTTTTTGAGTCTTTGGTATGACTCGACCTGGGATTGAACCCCGGTATCCCGGACCATTGGCAAACACTCTACTCATTAGACCAATAAAGGAGGGGGAAAATACTGTTAATCTATATATCTAATGTATATTTAATGCATAAAAATAGGAAGTTGGAGAAACGAAAAAAAAAAAAAGAAAAAAAAAAGAAAAATCCGTAGTCATGAGACGAATTTCAGAGTAAATAACAGTAAAATTCTGACCACAGCCAACAGATTAGCAGCAAGAATCAAATGGCAAAAGAAATACAACGGAATGCGATGTCCATTACTTTGAATAATGCATTGAGTTCATGATTTTGTCTTTGCCTTAACTATTTAAAAAATGTCGTGTTGACTGTTGTTACTATATTCTGTTGTCTGTAAATTTACTGTTACATAAAAAGATATAAATGGAGTAAACTTAGCATATATTTAATATATAAAGATACGAAAAAATAGATAAATTGACTTTAACTTACTTACAATTTAAGATATAAAAATGGGAGAAAGTATCACTGAATTGACATCATAAGAAGCCATAGGAAGCAGCATGGTTGATAGGAATGATGAATCCAAAGTTTGGTCAACTGTGTACTTCAACAGATGCTGGGCGGAAGAACTTTAAAGTTCAACGGCCAAGGTCAAATAGTTCAGTCAGGAAACTATTGCTATCCATCGATAAGTATAGCGCCAACAGATGAGGAAAAAAACTCCCAATTTTTTTGTGACCCGCATATGTATTTTCTTACCTAAAGCGTGCTAAGTCACATCTGACACAGGTGCGCACATTTTAAACAAGGTCTGGGTCTATTACAGCCGTAATATACTACTCAATATAAAAATGCCAAATCGAAACATCACTCAATGTGGGACCTAGGCAACAAGTCTGTGTGTCAAGATTGGCAGGTTCTTCCCTGATAGCCAATATGGGGGAGCCGATCGTCATCCTGCGAATGATGGCTGTTCTTTTTTCCGGTATATAAGCGATGACCTATGTAACCATACAAACCAGACACCAAGTCAGGAAATGAACTTGGGAAGACAACGAAATTGCATTTCACAATTATTTTAAGAGCAACTTTACATAAAGAGTGCATAGGAAAAGAATGATAGACATGTGGGAAGAATGCGTTAGATTTCAGTCAACAAGTCAAAAACTTGTTGACCAAGTTAGGACGTTAATAAAGAAAGGTTTGTTTTCTGACGTTGAAATATTAGAAATAGACAAGAAAATAGATTGGGAATCAAGGCAACAAGACCCTTATAAAATAAACCAGGCACCAAATAGTAAAAGAAAAAGAACAATCTAACCCAAATGAACCGCAAAGTAATAAAGATCGAAACACCACACAAACTCCACAAAACAAAAACTAACACAAGAAAAAATGAATATAGAAAAGTCAAAGAGAATTATGTCTGAAAAGAAGACTAAATTACAATCACTAAGAAACCAAGACTGGAAAACAGTCAAGGCAAAAACGGAAAAAATAAACAAATCATGAACACATAACTATACGAACATCACGGAATTAAACGAATTAATCTATGAAAGATCAAAAGTAGCTTAGAAAAAAATCGGTGTTTCCTAAAAAAACACGAACAGAAACTCAAAACCTATATGAGGGATGGAATTTGGCCTAGAAAATGTGCTATGCTAATAATGAAAAGCAGAAAATTATATATGAGGGAAGGAATAGAACTACCAAATCAAGAAAAATCAGAACGCTCGGAGAAAAGGAAAATTACAAGTACTTTGGAATATTGAACGCGGACACCATCAGACAAGCAGAAATAAAGGAAAAATTTAAAAAATAATTCCTCAGGAGAACGAGAAAACTGCTCGATAAAAAAAACTACACAGCATAAATCTCATCAAAGGGATAAATACTTCGGCTGTCACGCTCGTAATATACTCGGGACCATTCTTAAAAAGGGCCAGAGAATAAATCCAACACATGCACCAGAGAGCAAGAAAACTCATGGTGATCCATAAGGCTTTACATCCCAGAGACGACACAGATAGACTGTATATGTCAAAAAAAAAAGGAAAAGGAAGAGGACTTACCAGCATTGAAGACAGAGTTAAGGTACCGATATAACGACTCAAAGATTACATAAACGAGAGAGGAGGAAAACTGATCACTGTGATGAGAAACAACACAGAAAACCCAAGCATCAACAGAACAGAAACAACCAGAAAACAAAAATTGGAAAGAAAACAACTCTTTGGATACTTTAAGCGACAAATAAACAAAATCTTACACGAGAAAACTTGGACATAACTAAGAAAAGAAAACCTTAAGAGAGGAACTGAATCTCTCCTGACCGTACCACTGAATAACGTCATAAGGACTAACCATATCAAGGGAAGAATAGAAAAGATGCAGCAAAACAGCAAATGAAGGTTATGGGATGATTAAGACGAAACGATCAATCACATAATAAGCTAATTTTGTAAGATATCGCAAAGAGAATATAAGAGTAGATAAGACTGGGTAGGGAAGGTGATCCACTGGGAATTGTACACGAAATTAAAATTTGACCATCCGAACAAGTGGTATATGCACAACCCGAAATCCGCCCTGGAGACTGAGACGCACAAAATTCTCCGGGATTTTGAAATACAAATGGATCACTTACTCTTAACCAAACAAACAGACATTGTGATAGTCAACAAAAAACAGAGAACTTGCCGAAAAGTGGACTTTGCAGACCATAAAGCTAAAACTGAAGGAAGGCGAAAAGAGAGATAAGTACTGGGACCTTGCAAGGTAACTGAAAAATATATGGAACATGAAAGTGACGGTGATACCAATTGTAATTGGTGCACTCGGTACAGTCACCAAAAGGATTGTTAAAGGAATTGGAGGAAATGAAAATAAGAAAACAAGTGGAGACCATGCAATCGACTGCACTGTTAAGATCGGTCAGACTACTGAGAAGATACCTGGAGACTTGAAGAGACTTGCTGTCACTCAAAATCCAGAGAAAGGACCATCAGCTGATGCTGGTGTGAAAACCTGTCAAAGGAGAAAACTATTTGGATTATGAAAGAAAGTTAAAAAGAAACAACCGAAGGAAAAGAATTACCAAATCAGATAAACATCGGAACTCTTTGAGAAAGAAGAAACTTACAAGTACGTGTGAATATTGAAAACGCATTTCATAAACAAATGTGACAAAAGAAAAAGTTCGGAAAGAATAATAGGAAAAATTATCAAACCAAAACTCTACAACAGAAATCTTATCAACGAAATTACACCTGGGCAGTCCGCCTTGTAAAATACTCAAAACGATTTTTAAAATGGTCAAGGAGGCAACTCAGAAGTATTGACTAAAGTATAAGGAAATTTAAAACAATGAACAAAACCTTAAACTCGAGAAATGATATAGACATAATATATGTGTCAAGTAAAGGAGAGGTTGTCTGACATCCCACCCTATCAGAGAGTGACACAAGACCGTTCTATGGTGGTGGCCGAGCACGAATCAGGACTCATGGGTGGCAGGGGGAAAAAATTCTTGACCCCGTCGACATTCCCCTAATGAGGTGCCTCAAGCACCAAGCAGTTAACTTAGTCCCGCCGAAGCTGGCAAACACCTGGGGGTACGGGCCCCTGAGATCAAGGTGTCGTAGCAAGCACACAACCGCCGGGTACGAATGCCAGGTGTAGCTCGGAAGGGCGTGTGTCAAGTAAATGAGGAGGAAGAGAATACGTTATCGCTGAGGACTGCATAGATGCAGGAAATGGAGGACCCGAGAAAAACTCCAAAACAACAACAGAAAAACTAGTTACAGCAGCCAACACCAGTAAAATAATTTAGACGTAAATATTAAAACAACAAAATCAAGAACATAAAAACCCTCTATAGATTGGTCAAGGAACAAAAAAAAAAGAGATTGAAGCCGAGATCTGGGTAAAGTAAAGGAAGGGAAAACTCAAGAGGGAAACAATGTCTCAAGAACAGGACAAAATAACATGAGGACCAGTTAGTCAGGTTGAAAAAATGTACAATAAATTTTTTATATTATTTTTTTACATAATAGGCCACAAGGGCAACTTGGGTTTTTGTAATGGTTAGGGAGCTAGACTAGCAAGCTTTCACGAGTGAGTTTGAATCTCATAGGTGCCCCATTCATACGGCCTTGTGCCATATCTGAGCAAAACACTTACTAAATTACTACATAATAGGTCACGAGGTGTATCAAGTACAATATATACGAAAATGACCAGGAAACTTTCGGAGATGTGTCGTAATGGAATTTCCCACAGTCATATATATATATACAGCATTATACTTGTCCGTGCCCCGAGGCCGACGACATTAATTTGCTGTTAGCTTTGACCCTAACGGGCACTGTACAGCAAAGGCATTTGGCATTAAATAACCTTCAATGGTTGATATGCCATAAAACCAAACCAAATCAAACCAAACCTGAAATGTGTGTTGTTAGTTTGAGAACAATTGTTTCAAATTTTCGAAGATTTTGCTGTGAAGCAAATGAAAAGGTCGGTTTTTAACATTCACTACCCGATAATTAGGTAGATAAAAATGCTTTACTTCGGTGGAACAACTGGTATTATCCCTAATAATCGTTACGATTATTAAAACGCAGATAAAATTAAGTATTTTCTCCAACGTTAATTATCTTTGTCGCATTTAGAACAAAATATTATGTGAACCATGTCTGAACTGTCAGAAGTAAGAGAGTAGGGCCGAATAATGAGCGTAATAATTGAGATGTCAAAAGTGCTATCACTGTTGATATGCCTACAAACCTGGCAATGGGAATAATTGTAATTTAGTGAATAATGGGTTGAGGAAGTTTAGGCGATGTTAGTCGTGATTGCCAATTAAGTGGTTACTGTCTTACACTGGGTAGAGGTTCATGCATCATATTAGTGATATCGGAGTCAATTTTAAGATTTTGCAAGTCGTTTTTCGATGAAAGAGCTTGCTGATATGAAGATTAAATTAAACACTAACGGGATTTGAAAATTATCTTTTTTTTTAATTCTGTAAACCAGAAGACTGCGTGTAACGTGTAAATAGTTTTCATGAATTAATTGATAATTTTCTGGGGATAATTTCCTTTGAGGAAGTGGTTATCCAGATAGCCAATACATATGTATATAATAAAGTTTTGTGTCTGAATAAATTATTCCATCTGTGAATCAATCAAACGTTTTTAGTCTAGTAATTAACAACTATCAAAATGTAAGTAACGATAACTCTTTTATGGAGTGGTTTGGTTTGACTTGGTTTTATGTCATATCAACCATTATAGGTTACTTAATACCAAATCCAGTTTGGCATACATATTAGGTATATATGATTTGTAAACATGAATCAACAAAGTTAAATGGTTTCAAGTATTGCTACGTATCACTAACAATTCAATTAAGCATCAATTATTTATTCATACTCAGTTAAATGATCAAACAGTTCTATTTCTAGCAATTCAATTCAACATAAGTCAAACAAGTTAAATGGTTCGATGTTTTGCTACATATCACAAACAATTCAATTAAACAGCAGTCTTTGTTTACACACAGTCAAATGATCAAACAGTTCTATTTCTAACAATTCAAGTTGGCATAAATCAACAAAGATAAATGATTCCAAGTATTGCTACGTATCACAAACAATTCAATTAAATAGCAGGTATTTGTTTACACACAGTTAAATGATTGAACAGTTCTACTTCGAACAAATCAATTTAACGTGTCATTTGTTAGCACTCAGTTTAAATGTCAAGATAGATAGGACCCTATCAGGTGCTATCACTCCGGGCCAGAGGGGGTCTGGGTGCGATGGCACTCAAGAGGTACTCCGCATTCCTAAAAGCTCCAGCATTATTGGAGCCATACCATCAGATTATTTAGTGTCATATCCAAGACACTCGTTGGGGGGGGGAATCTTACCCCACTGCTGAAATGCACTCGGTGAATTCTACACCTCGAGCCGGCTGCGCTTTGTTGTAGAGGGTTGTACAAATATAATTGTTGGTGATCGACTTCCAGTACGTTCAAAAAACCACACAAACGTCAGATTATCAGCAAGACTTGATAGCTAACCTCTGATCTGAGGCGAGATTATCGATTAGTTTCATCTAATCGATCACAGGGCTTTTCATAGGTGGATCGACTTCTCTACAGCATAAACTATGATAAGCTTTTAAACCAAGAGATCTAATGAGTATTCAATGTTAACATCTATTAAGTTTAGCCTCATTAATTTACATTAAGGCTACAAGAAGGCTGATTCAGGGAGGACGATTGTTTTTACTTAACCTCACGTAAGACACAAGATCAATATTTCAGTGAACACAGCTGGTTTGAATTGAGAGTTGTCTTACACAGTCTACGCTACTATTTACCCATAGCTTGGTGAGGAGTGATAAGATTGATCTATGCTTTTCCACAAGGATATTAGTGAGAAGCGAAACGTAAAAAGTTCCAGTCATAAATTGAATTAGGGTTACCGATTCCATTTCTTTCAATGATAACCAGTCAGCGTTAAAAAAAACAGACGTCCGCGCGTAAATTTGATACTTGAAAAAAACTGGAAGCATTAAAACTACACAACGTATCTTTACAATATACCCATATAAAAACGACATAATCTATCAATCTACAGTAATGAAGGGTTTTCAGGTGAAATAAACGAAAGCTTATACATATGCGTTATAATTCCGGGTTTTGATCCAAGCTTGAAGCGTCCTACGTGTGTAACCACACTGAAGAGTTGTAATACAGCGAAAAGGCCTGTCTATGGATTACAATATATATATATATATATATATATATATATATATATATATATATATATATATATATTACTAATCTAATATTGAGAACACTCTGTAAAGGAAGCTTAGAATACGCTGACTGTATCCTCTACCAAAGTATAAGACCTCCCTCAAAAGGGTGATGTCCTAGGGGCGACATTGAATTACATCTGATGGTGAGGCATGAGATCTAGGTAGGTTGAAGTACTTATTTATTGCCATTATGTCTCAGTCCTCTGTGTTAGGGTCCCATCTATAGCTAAAATATAGGGTGCTTCAATATACGTGGGACCCATGTGACTGTTAATAACTCTACTTATAATAATAATGTGTTCTATTTAGTTTCAGATTTGAAAATAGTATACTTTAACAACTATTAATCATCGATCACAAAACTTTGGATAAGAGGGGAAAGATATTTTGAGTTACAACTTATCTGGAGACAAAATCATTACTGCGACAAGAAACTCAAAAAAAGATTGCATGCTCCGGATGCTGATATAATAACTATTTAAAAGAAAACATTGATTTGATGTCTCTGACTCAAAGGGCGCATTTTTTTACTGGACGTGTTCCAAATGACCGCCATTACGCTTGTCTCAGTAATAAATCATTTTCATATTTATGGGTTGCATCTATTTTGAGACACCCTGTGTATCGGTTTAAAAATTCGTATTAATAGTACCGAGTGAAAGAAATGTTGAGAAATTACTACCCCCTCACCCACCCCAAAAACGTTAATAGGAACACTAAATCTTTAACCTTGGACATAAAATACTCCTAGAAGGGTTTACATACCATAAAAATCAATCAGTGAAAGAAAAGATCAAATGAAATAAAATGATTGTGATCGACTCAGAAATTTTTTGCACCTTATATATATATATATATATATATATATATATATATATATATATATATATATATATATATAAGCAGTTGTTTTTTTCTTTAAGAGTTTTTTTTTTTTTGGCACAAGGTCCTATCGAATATGAATATTTTTCAAACAGAGCATTGGATTATTCTAGAAAAATTTACTCCCCATTAATTAATTTTTATGTCTTTTTTGACATTATACATCTTTTAGGCATGGAAAGTTTTTTAGATATTAAAAACTTTTACAGAAGTAGAAATGGTCAAATGTGTAGTGGACTCTAGTTTAAAAAATGTAGGGAAAATGTTTCGACAGGGTTTATAACTTAATCTATTATTTTATTGCTTTTTATTATTAGAGGACAGGTCAAAGTTAAATTCAGCGTATGAGTTCTTGTAAGCGTAGGCTGTGTGTAAGCCTATGAAAAGATTCTATGCCGACACCATTCCACTCTACCTGTTCATCCCTTAAAATGACCCTTAAAAGTAAGATTTCTTCTTAAATTTTCAAACTGTCTCAGACTATTTTATAACAGATGAACCTTTTGTCGCTGTTTGTAACTGATAACACATTCCTTCCTCACACTTAAAAAAAAAAAAACAAACACATTATCAGTACATGACACTGGAATTTTTTAACATTATCAGCACTTTTCACAAATATCACAATACTTCATTTTTGGTCCGGATAATCATGATATAAAACTTTCAAACTGTTGATCTCTAAAAAAGTAACAAAAAAAGTAACAAAAAAAAGAAAAAAAAAATCTTAAGGGTAAACAACAATTGATTTGCAAATATAATAGATAATAATGAAATTAACCCCCTTTCTTCCTTTCTAATCAAGTATAATATCTATCTATCTATTTATCTATCTACAGTATCTTATAATTCGATTATGGACAAGATTTTCTTCCAAACTGTGATCCCCTCTGTTAGGGCAATAAGACTTTGGGAGACGGATTTGCATGTTTGCTGGACAGCTGCCAGCAACGTGAGATGCGGTCCCGTGGGAAGGTTTGGGGTTCTGATACCACTCACCCTGATTGGAAAGTCTCATCCAATCCTTTTAGCTGTAAGCCCACGGGTGAAAAGGAGAGTTTTTTTAAAAATCAATACGTGAACGTACAATCCTCCTACCGTAATTAGCTTCTGAACATGTTAGAGCGACACAAACGGCCAGATCACCTGGTGAGAGACGATCGAACTGCCATCATCCTATCCTCGACTGACCGGCTGCAAGCACACACAAGTTGAGCTTTTTCTCATTTTCTGATTCTTTCCAAGAATTGCATGTTCCAGGCGGGAGGACTCAGGCTTTTTCCCCTGAATTCAGCGTCAATATATCGATTCTTAATGAGCAAAAGGGTTACGTTAGTCGCCATCACGGTAAAGAATTGATATTAGTCTGACGTGTAATAGAAATATTGGTTCCGCTCGAAATTGCCTATTTGTTTCGATATTTGTTCGTTGGAAAACGTATTCACTGGTTCCTTATTGCCATTCTTGTCCAATTTTCTAGGGTTCCGGGCATTCCTTTGTAATCTACGACTACCATTTTAAAACGGCAGGGTATCTCTTGTAGACGATGGAAGAGAGGCCATTATGCCCTCTGGCACGTTCTGGCTTAGCTTCATGAAGTGAGTGCTACCCAATATGCAACATCTTTCAACTAGCCGCCATTTTGAAATTGTTGGCATGGTGTGTGTAGAATATTGCGTCAAAGTGGCGCTTTTGTTAACTGTTGTCTCATATCGGAATGTACATTTCTTTCGTGCTGTCCCGTGTAAAAGTCGCTCAACTTTCAGTAAGACTGATCTAAATGCTACAGGGGCTAGTTTCTCGTACGACACACATCACAAATTATGGAAAATATAATAAAACTCAAGGGTTAACACATAAAATAGGGATGCGTGTGTGTGTGAAGGGTGGGTGTGTATTGATATTGAGTTTGTTAATATTTACTACATGCAGTTTGGCACAAGACTGATAAAGTGAAGTTGCCGATGAGGATCAAACAAATTTGCGGGAACATTATAATAATCATAATTTTTTTCTTTAACCCCAGTCGATTGGGCAACTGTCCGCAGGTTTGTTAGTATTCAACACGTCTTGAACACAATGTCACCTGAGGATCGACATAGTGAACCGTGAGTTTCTGACCTGCTTTATTATTATTATTATTATTATTATTATTATATGAAATATTATGTGATATTGGTCTGCATTTTCATGCAATGACCACTGTAACGATATATATATATATATATATATATATATATATCATCATCATGTCTTGCCGCTGACCCTCTCTCGCCACATTTCCCTATCGTTCGTCGCCTCTGGCAGGTCTTTAGGGCTACATCCCATATCCTCACATAGCTGCTGTATGTATGTTCGAGCTGGTCGTCCTGCTTTTGCTCGGCCATATGTGGGGGTCCATAGGAGTACATCCCTTATGAGCTCGTCTCTGCTTATCCAGGAGTGTCCTGCGTGTCTGGTTCGTCTAACTTGGATAGATTTCGTGATAGGGGACAGGTGGCCGTATATATGTATACTAATTTGTTTCTGTACTATAATCTTTCTGTTTGTATGGAGCATAAGTGAGGAAACTATTCGAAAATAATATATCTTGAATCCCACCTGTAGGCTCCATCAATCCAGTGACTTGATCTGTTATTACAAAAAAAATATACAAAAACCTATAACAAACTAATTCAGTCGGCTAGAGCAGTAAAATTTACGAACTGTATCTCTGCAGAGGTGTAATACCCCCCTATAACGCATGTCCTGGTTATGACATTAAAGAATCTGATAGTGAGGCTCCTGTAATGCTGAAGCTTTGGGGAACGCAGGGTAACCCGGAGTTGCTATTGCTCCCAGGTCCACTTCAGCCCGTTTGGTAGCACCTGAAAGGATTCTATCTATGCATCAAATAGAAATTAGTTGAATTATTAGAAATAGAACTGTTAGGTCATTGAACGGTGAGTAAACAAACGACTGATGCTTAACTGAATTGTAAGTGATACATAGCAATACTTGGTATTATTTAACTTTGTTGACTTATGTTTGCAAATCATATATATGCACCAGTTATGGCATTAAGTAGCCCACAATGGTTGATATGCCATAAAACCAAACCAACCCAAACCTTAACTTAAATATATAAAATAAAAATTTTATAAATATATTGTAAGAATAATATTTGGAATTTGATAAGAATAATAACTATTTCAAATTACAAAAAGTATTGCAGTACTCTTCGAATATATTCCCAAAACAATTCAATACTTCTGATATTTTTACATTCCACTGGGGTGCCTTACGTTAGTGATAAAGATGCAAAAGCCTCAAAACCATGTCAAAGCCTAAGGTCAGCATCTGATGGAGACTCTATGGGAAAATTTTTCAAGTCTACCTCCTACATAAAACACTCCAATTTTATTTTCAAAGTCCTGGGAGAAAACAAATGAAACCAAAGTTATAAACGTATAGAAATAACTTTAGATATTAAACAATAATATCACAAAAATATACCAAAAATACATAAAAATGTCTCATCTCAAGATAAAATATTCCAATTCCACTTTTCAAGTCCGAAGAGCACAAACTGCGTGCAAATAAAACGAATAGTGTTTGATTGCAATATTTGAAACCATTTATGTGAAAGCAAATGGGGTCTGCCTCATTTAAACATTGTAACCTATAAACTATTCATTTACAAATCATATATATTTAATTTATCCATGTATAGACAGGATTTTGTTTTAGATAACTTATAAGGGTTGATATGCCGTAAAACACAACCAACCCAACCATAAGAGGATATGTTGGTTGGTTGAGTTTTATGGCATATCAACCCTTCTAGGTTATTAAACGCCAAATCCATTTTTATATAAATAATCAGTTCTATTGAAAACAATTCAGTTTAGCATGAGTACACAGCGTAATTGTCAAAAACATTTCTATTTCAAACTATTCAGTTTATTCAAACAGTTATATATAACAATTCAGTTTAGTATAAGTACAGTTTCAATTTCAAGAACAGTTCAATTTCAAAAAATTCAGTTTAACATAAGCACTCAATTTAAATGTAAGTACAGTTTAATTGTGGAAAACAGTTCTATTTCTAGCTATTCAGTTTAGCCGAGCAGTTCTAATTCTGCTAATTCAGTTTAGTATAAGTACATATTTTGTTTACACACAGTTAAATGTCAAAAGAGTTCTATGTTAAACAATTCATTTAAGTGTAAATACAGTTTCAATGTCAAAAAACAGTTCTATTTCAAACAATTCAGTTTAGGATAAGCACGCAGTTTAAATGTAAGTACGATTTAATCGTCAAAAACATTTCTATTTTAAGCAATTCAGTTTAGTCAAACAGTTCAGTTTAGCATAAGTATGCCGTATGACTAAATTCGAGGTTTATGATAAAAAATGTTAACCAACAAAATAAACAGTGTACTACTCCATCCTGTCAACAAACATATATCAAACTTTTTTATCGTAACCAAATGCACTATAATTATAAATCCGATGAAAAAATATTGAAAACATTGATTCACAAAAACATAATCCCCACTGATCCTAATAAAAAATAAAACTTATTATATATTATAATAAGTTTAAAACCTCGAATTTAGTCATTAGAAATAATTCCTCTCCCTCGATTGGGGTTTCGTAAAAAACCAACGTTATATATAAATTTAAATGTCCTTTAGGAGATTGTATCTATGATGATAATAATAATAATATATATGTTGGTTTAACCTCAAATACCCTGTCGAGGAGACTTACAATGCACCTTTCTGACACAAGTTCAATAGCTCAGCATTTAAAAAGACATTCATGCCCAACAATACAACTACGAAAAATTCTCACCGACAACACAACAATATTAGAACATCAAAATAATAAACAAAAACTTCAGATTCTCGAAGCACTACATATTAGAAACCTGCAACCAACACTTAATAGAATTAATTTTCACACCAGTGCTAATGTACTTAAATGTCTTTAGCTACTAGCACTAATTATAGAATTACATTTAAAAGCCAACGGCATAATCTTCAACGGCAAAGATGCCCTTACACAGCAGTAATATGCTAAAACAAAAGTTACATCACTTTTGTAATAGATCATCCCCCTGATGATGGCCTGAAGTTGGGCAGAAAGTACTAGGGATACATACAACTATGGACAATACATAAATCAATTCCCCCCGAATACGATAAAAGTAATTCGGGAATTCGAACGGATCCAGAAGAAAATATGTAGACATAAAATGTCTATTATGTTTTATGAAATTTGCATTAACGAAGAAATGCTGCCTAAATATACATATTTTAAACTCCATGATCCTTCAGCTCATAAATATAACAGCACTTTGGAATACAAACGTGATCTCGTGATGAGACAAATTACACTCTGTAAGAATAACATCCATTCACTCAATCTTGAATCACAAAAAAATACGAGACAAACTTGAAAGCTCTATTACAGCTGCACAACTCCGCGAACTCGATAACAGACTTTCCGTAATCATTAACAAAAGTGATTACGAACACAAACTTACACTTCAAAAAAAGATCAACAATCTCTACAAAGGACATCTACTTATTCCTAAAAATATTGATGAATTTATTAATCTCTCGGACTGTAATTTAACTCCACAACAAAAAGATTTCCTCAACTTAGGACCCAACTGCCATTTATTCCAAGGATATTCCAGCATCAACAAAAATACAGAAATTGAAATTTTATACCAAAACATTTTAAAACTCCGGGATAATAAGGTAATTTCAATCAGACCTGAATTCCGTGATCTCCTTAAGGCTGAAGCCATCAAAAATTGACACAATAAAAAACAACCTACATTATTAACACATCAACTAAAAACTGCTGCTAAAGAATTACGCAACCACCCCAACATCACCATAAAAAAAGCTGATAAAACAAACATTTTTGTAGTACTCAATAAAACAGATTACCATTCAAAACTACAAAATATCCTCGATGACCATACGAAATTCAAAAAACTAGATAAGAATCCCACCAACCAACTAAAATCAAAAATCAATAAACTAATCACTGCTAATAATGCCGAACTTAATAGCACAAAACTACCCAAAATAATTGGGGATTATAAACCCGGCTATCTTTACGGGACCGTAAAAATACATAAACCTAATCATCCTCTACGCCCTATTATATCACAAATACCTACACCAATTTATCAACTCACAAAAACAATAAAACAGCTTATTTCACCACACTTACCTAGCAAATACAACATAAAATCTACACATGAATTAATTCAAGTTCTTCATACAATTAAACCCAATAATGGTATATTAGCCTCACTCAATGTAGAAAATTTATTTACTAATGTACCTGTTAATGAAACAATTTATATTATTATAAATGATATTTATAATAACCCATCTCTTCCTCCACTTAAAATTAACCCTAATATACTTCGAAAACTACTCCTAACATGCACTACTGAAGTTCCATTTTATGACCATCTTGGAAATATTTACGTTCAGACAGATGACGTATCTATGCTGTCTGTCCTGGGCCCGATTTTCTGTAATTTCTACATGTCCGATCTCGAAAATAGAATTTTTAATAGCATAAAAAAACCTCCTATATACCTAAGATATGTTGATGATATCCTTATTCTTACTAATAATATTAACGAAATCAACGTACTACAAGACACCTTCCAAAACAATTCAGTTCTTAACTTTACTCATGAACTAAACAAAAAGAATAAAATTTCCTTTTTAGATGCTCTCATTGATACTAACAACAATAATAACTTCACTACCTCCACTTACAAAAAACCCTCTAGTAATAATTCCTGTACCCTCAACTTTAAAAGTGAATGCCCCTTCAGATATAAAAAAGCAATTATTCATAATCTAATATCCCGTGCCAAACTAATTTCCTCCTCCAAAACAATATTTTATAAAGAGGTAGAAAACATAAAACAGGCTCTCATCAATAATGGGTTTCCTAACTATATAGTTGATGAACAAATTAAACGTATGATCAAAAATATTAACCAACAAAATAAACAGTGTACTACACCATCCAGTCAACAAACATATATCAAACTTTTTTTATCGTAACCAAATGCACTACAATTCTAAATCCGATGAAAAAATATTGAAAACATTGATTCACAAAAACATAATCCCCACTGATCCTAATAAAAAAATAAAACTTATTATATATTATAATTATTTTAAAACCTCGAATTTAGTCATTAGAAATAATTGGTTTAACCTCAACTACCCTGTCGAGGAGACTTACAATGCACCTTTCTAGCACAAGTTCAATAGCTCAGCATTAAAAAGACATTCATGTCCAACAACACAACTACGAAAAATTCTCACCGACAACACAACAATATTAGAACATCAAAATAATAAACAAAAACTTCAGATTCTCGAAGCACTACATATTAGAAACCTGCAACCAACACTTAATAGAATTAATTTTCAAACCAGTGCTAATGTACTTAAATGTCTTTAGCTACTAGCACTAATTATAGAATTACATTTAAAAGCCAACGGCATAATCTTCAACGGCAAAGACGCCCTTACACAGTAGTAATATGCTAAAACAAAAGTTACATCACTTTTGTAACAGATCCTCCCCTGATGATGGTCCAAAGTCGGACAGAAAGTACTAGGGATAC
The DNA here is from genome assembly GCA_963585895.1 of Sepioteuthis lessoniana. Lineage (NCBI taxonomy): Eukaryota > Metazoa > Mollusca > Cephalopoda > Myopsida > Loliginidae > Sepioteuthis > Sepioteuthis lessoniana. The sequence continues at coordinate 9,116,542 of OY757914.1, read as the reverse complement.
GTACAACTATGGACAATACATAAATCAATTCCCCCCGAATACAATAAAAGTAATACGGGAATTCGAACGGATCCAGAAGAAAATATGTAGACATAAAATGTCTATTATGTTTAATGAAGTTTGCATTAACGAAGAAATGCAGCCTAAATATACATATATATATATATATATATATATTCATATATATATTAGAAACATGCAACCGACACATAGCAGAATTAATTTTCAAACCAGTGCTAATGTACTTAAATATCTATAGCTACTGACACTATTTCCAGAAACCCATTTAAAAACGAACACTATCTCTTCAACGGTAAAGACGCTCTCTCATAGTAGTAATATGCAAAAACAAAAGTTACATCACTTTTGTAATAGATCCTCCCCTGATGATGGCCTAAAGTCGGGCAGAAAGTACTTGGGATACATATAACTATGGACAATACATAAATCAATTCCCCCCGAATACGATAAAAGTAATACGGCAATACGAACGGATCCAGAAGAAAATATGTAGACAGAAAATGTCTATTATGTTGAATGAAATTTGTATTTGTGGATGACTATATATATATATATATATATCATATTCATGTCATGCTGCTCGTACGGATTTCCCTAACTCTCTCTGACCATCCGTCTATATTAATCATCACTCCTGGAAAGTCTTCCAGGCTACATCCTGTGTCCTTACAGAGCTATTGTTGATAAGTTCTAGCTGGTCGTCCTACACCTGCACGTCCGTATGAAGGAGTGAGTTTGTCCTTGCTTCTTCAGCAGTTTCCCTCATGTCTTCTTCGTTTAATTTCGATTGTCTTCGAGATGGGATGTACGTGGCCGTACAGTTGCTGTTTTATAGGATGTGCTTCCAGGATATGTTTAATATAGCTCGTAGCATCCTTGTGCAATTGCCGTTGCGCTTTTTCTTTTTACGGTAAGTCAGCGTCCAAGTGGTGCATCCATATTCGCCTAAAGTTACGGATGAAACTATCACGGGAATTATTGATAATCAACTAAACATCAAATTAGGACAGTCTACTCAAGAAGAACTCGACGGAGTACAAAAAAAAATTAAAAATAAGAAAACTGCTGGTCTCCATGAAATACCCAGAGAAGTATGGAAGATAAGGAAATTCGACGACACTCTGCTCCGATACTGAAATGCCTTATATAACGAGAACACAATAGACAGGTGAAAAAACGGCTGCATCCTCCTTTTCCCCAAGAAAGGTGACCTCATAATTGCCAAGAACTACTGTGGTATAACCCTTACTTCCATATCACCAAAGATTTACAATGCTCTGCCACTCAACTGCATTGAACCTGAAATTGAGGAAAATTCTTAGGAAAAAGCAAAATAGTGTAGAAATCGATGCACATAACAAATACTGACAATCCGTCGAATTTTAGAAGGTGTTCGGGTAAAAAAGCTTTAGGGTACACACCTATTGGTAGATTTTTCCATGGCATTTAACTGCATACACAGAGAGAAGATGGAGTAAATACTCCTAAACTCCGGGAGACCGTAGCAGCCATAATGATGCTCTATAAAAACACGAAATTAAATGTACACTCACCCGATGGAAACACAGACTTCTTTGACATTGTCGCAGGTTTGCTACAAGGGGACACATTAGCACCATACCTATTCATAATCTGCCTAGACTACGTACTTCGGTTATTGGTAAATTTAATGAAAGAAAATTGCCTTACACTGGAAATGGCAAAAAGATGATACCCCGAACGAATTATTACGGATGCGGACAATGCTGATGTCATAGCACTTCTAGCCCATACAGCTGCCCTGGCCAAATCCCTACTGCATAGTCTTGAGCGGGCAGCAGGTAGCACAGGCCTCCATGTGAACGCAGACAAAACATATTACATGTGCTTTAATCAAAGTGGTGATATCTCCAAACGAAATTGTTGCTCTCTGAAACTAGTGGACAAGTTCCCCTATCCCAGAAGCAGCGTCTCATCTACTAAAAATGATATCTACGAGTATTTGCGACTAGCGAAGGTATGGACGGCTATCGATAGACTATCCTTCATATGAAAATTAGACCTATCTGATAAAATAAAAAGCAACACGCACACACACACACACACACACACATATATATATATATATATATGTATATATAAAAAATGTTTGTCCAAAGAAGGAATAAAAAAATATTTTTTTAAATAGGTAGGTCCACGAAGACATTTGTATTTTTTTGAATTTATTTTTTTTTGTTCTTACATAAGTGTTATATATGCGTATGTTTCCAGCTTGTTGCTTTCGTCAGAGAACATTTATGGCACAAGGGCTTGTTAATGGGGTATTCAATGAGATTTGAACTCACTCTGGTTCGCAGTTTGAATGTTTGTTTTTTTCCGTTGGTAATGAGTTTTATATAGAGGTCATCTTTCTTTTTCTTAGAGTGTGTTTACCTTACTCTGCTTTACTCCTCTTTAATATTTGATATGTTTTGGTCGTTGTGTGTGTGTGTGTGTGTGTGTGTGTTGATGTGGTTTTGGGTATGACTAACAGTTATTTTTCTTTTGTATGGTTCAAGTATATAGAATAAGATATTTAAATATATCATTGATCTGTAAATAAACTTGTCATAGAAATTTTAAAATAAAATTTATTATAAATAGTCATGGAGTATTTTTCAAAAACATTCTTTAATATTTCCCACTTCCCTTTAGATTATTGTTGTAATTTTTGCAGTCCGAAAAAGAGCCAATCAAAAAAGCTATACGATTCAAAAAATAAAAAAATTATATTATTTTACACGTATATCCATTCATGTTCACAGGGAAAAATATATCTAGTGTATTTTTTGTGATTTAAACTAAATAAACCGTCAAACTCACCGCAATTTTCTTCGAAAAAACAAAGGATTTTATATTTCAAATAGAGAGTTCACTTTCAATGTAGAATGATGGTACATTTCCGAAACAAGTAGCTAAAAAATAGCCACCATTAAGAAATTAAAAATAAAAATAAAATCATTCGACTAATCTGGTTATTTGTCTTTTCCAATATACACAATGCATATTTGTTTATTGATAAGTAAATAGTGCTCAATATCAGTGATAGAGCTTGTATATCTAAGTTAGAATAGCGTTGACACAGAGACAACGGTGCTTACAGTCATTAAACCAGTAACTAACCGTCACTAATCGCAGTCGATTCTGCATCTACGTTGTTATATATATATATATATATATATATATATTTTTTTTTTTTTGTTTCTGTTTACATGTTTTCCTGATTCGCTCTTTAAATCATCATGGCTTCATTTATACGCAATTCAATCCCAGTGGTAAATAATTTACGAATTCTGCTTTATGCAGTTCCCAAAAGAATATCCAAAATGTATATATTTATGAGTTTGTGCGTGCATGCGTGCGTGCGTGCGTGCGTGCGCACGTGAGCGAGTATTTGTCTGTGGCTGTGTGTGTTGCATACTCGTATGCAGATGCATGCAGAATCATAACGACGACACAATAAAGACGAGCGACACAGTTCTTTAGAAAAATGTACCTCTCACTTTATTTGAAAGGGTTAGAAAGGGTTACTACTGTGTGATAGGTGAGTTGGAGGCTGAACAGAACTGCAACATATTGACCCCAACTTTTATGACCCTAACAGCGTTTCTTTCCCATTCTCCTGGGCTCCTCAACCGGGGGCCTAGCCTCTCTGGGACATGTTCCTCATTCCAGCATCTTCTCTCCAACTGATTGAACTTCCTGTGCACCGAGTTATATAATAATTTGACGTCCACTCTTCTTCCTGCGAGCATCACAATTTCGAACTCAATTCAACCCGTCCACGGTCAAGGTTATATCCTGATAATCCTCGACCGGATGCACCTGTTATTTACACAGGTGCATTTCCTATTTTGACAGCTTGGCCGGGGTCAATATGTTACACGTGCTTGTGTTTTTTATTTGGTTTGATGTTTTGCTTGATGTTATATCAGTTTTTTGTTGGTTATTTAATGTTAAATCGATATTTGGAGAAGAACAGTAGGGTACTATATAATTAGCCGGGAGGATAAAGGCGTTCATATCTTTCCTAAAAGTATTTATTCAAAAGTGAAGATAATTGCCCAACTGGAGTTCGAACTCACTTACTACGATGTCACCATCCACAACGTTAGCAAATACACAAAAATTGGCTCTTTCTAATCTTCTATTAGAAATACCGGATGTCTTCATGCACAACCTGCCTGATAAGAAACTCAGACATACCCCTGTCCCTGGCTATGGACTTGATTGTCTTGCTAGGATCTTTATCAATCATGGCTTGGATCTCACCAACAAATTTGGGAGTGCTTTTCTAATGAGAACGATCAGAGTGAGGTTTCCTTGTTGTTATGGTACCCAACCTGCAGACTGTAATGAACTCTTCCTGGAGAATATTCATCTAAGTGGAAGTTTTTCCCTGCCTAACACTTTGGCAGTCAGACTGACGTTCAACACCTTTTTATCTATGTTGTATAATACTATCGTTAATATACTTTGTTCCATGTAAACCTGAGTTCGTGTCTTTCTTCCGGACCCTTTACTGGTCCACAAAACTCGTTGATATTCCTTGGTAATCACCATTGGAATCAGTCAACTATTTCTGATTCCTCTGTACTGTCCTCATATTGACGCACAAACACTGTGAAATCTTCGTATTGAAGATTCCGCCATGAATGCCATGTAGCATAGCGCACTTTTTCCAAATTTCTGAAAGGGGGAATTGTGGCATGGTGCAGCTCTCATCAAAGACAGTTCCCGATTGACTCTCGTTTGTTGCGCAGTAGGCAAAACCTTAAACACACAAAGTGGACACGTTAAATCTATAATGTAAAAGAGCGTCAGTTTACCCATCGCACCAATTGTGTGTGTGAATCTGTATCTATGGGTGTGTGTATGTTTGTGTGTGTGTATGTATGTGTGTGTGAGTGTGTGTGTGTGTGTGTGTGTATGTGCGCACGCGCGTGATCAAGCATAATAGCATCGGGCACTGTCTTATGCACTCATCTTATTTGCATTTCTTTAATTATCATCATTGTTGTTATTATTGTTGCACGTGTGTGTGTGTGTGTGTGTGTGTGTGTGTGTGTGTGTGTGTGTGTGTGTGTGTGTGTGTGTGTGTGTTTGCGTGTAAGTGCGTTTATGTGGGTACATTACTCCTGAAATATTTCTTTTTCAGTAAAATCTTTTTTTCTTGTCATTCACTTGTGGACTAATTCTCAATGGAAAGGCATGAAACAACTTATTTTATGCGTTAAATCTTCTACAAGAGTGGCTTTTGGATAAATTAATCCACGAAGGGTGATAAGCCATTAAACACAGAAACAAAACAAAACAAATCTTTCAATGTCAATGCTCTTTATTCAGTTGAAAATATTTAATTAGATTGTTCGAATATTGTACGCTGAATATTTCAGATGAAATTTCAATGAATAGAAACCTGTCACCGACAAGGCCATTTGAACAGCAACAAAAATTTGAATTACAAATCTTCTGTAGCTAAAAATACAATTGTCTATTATATTATGTATGAGATGAACTCATTTTTCTTATTAGCACATGTGGCAAATGTTTTGTGAAAGTGTTCCAATGCTGTAGAGTTTGGTAATAAATAATACCTAAAATTTTATTTTATTCGATCTGAAGTTTTACTTTGAAATTAATTAAACTCAAATGATTATATTTTCGTATTGCAATAGTCCTCAAAATTAATTCAATACAATACAATAAAATAATATGTGCCATGTTTCAAGCAAATTACAAGATATTTTTGATATCTAATAATATCTACGTTGATAAGATTTCTACACATACCATTCAAATAAGACAACTAAAACTCACAGATCACGCCTATGTTATATAATCAAGATGATCTCTATAACAACGGTACTACAAATACATATACAATACATATTCAAATACAAAAGCAGGAAGTGGCAGATTCCGTTGTTCAAGTACGAACGCATTTATTAACTTCTGAGTTCGGTTCTTTGACACGAGGAGAGAGAAATGATTTTTAAAAGTCTTTCGTATCATACTATGCTAACATTACCCCCAACGTTCGTCACATCTCGTGGTGTTTGTTCTCGATTCATCTTCGCTGGTCGGGAGCCGAAAAACTTAAACGCTGCTGCAACAGTAGAAAACTCAAGGCTATGACCGAGAACACCATTCTCTGCCCCAATGGCAGAAGCTCAATTATCTGCCTGCATGCTCCAATCTCAAATCCTCAACTTTTCAACATCATGGTCGGAATTTAAATACCGTGATTTTTTTCAAAATCTTCCAAATTCTCAGCCCATCTCTTCTGGGCATGACCTCATGCACATTCCAGCCCTCATTTCCTGTCTGGGGTTTATTATAACAATGGTGATTGTCATATCCTTTGCACACAAGCGTAAACTGCACCAATTGACTACACAACTGAACTCTTAACCCGAATAGTTCAAAGCCCAACCAAACTGAATGATAAAATATAATTAATGAAAAATGATTGAAATAAAAAAAATCACTCCTTAATTATATAACACCTAGGGGAGTAAGAATAAACTCCTAAGTGACGATCTCTGATTGACACCTCTACAAAGATGCACCAGCGTTGGCTGACTTCCAAAGATTATGGATGCAGTGAAGAAGACCAACCAGGGAACTCATGTTATCAGCGTGACTTAATTCTTTTACTCTTTTGAGAGTTTTTCACACCAGCGTTAGCTGATAGTTTCTCACTGGAGTCTGAGTGAAAACAAGTCTCTTCAAGTCTCCGGGACTCTTCTCAGTATTCTGGCTGATGTTAACAATGCCGTAATTAGGATAGTACCCACTCGTCCTCTTATTTTCAAGTCCTCCAGTTACAATTGGTATCACCGCCACTTTAAAGTTCTTTTGTTTTTCAGTTCTCTAGCAAGGTCTTAATACATATCTCTCTTTTCACTTCCTTTCAGTTTCACCCTACGATAGGCCAGTACGACAAAGTCTACTATATTATTATTATTATTATTATTATTATTATTATTATTATTATTATTATTATCTTACTCTTAGCGAGTTTTTCCCACCAGCGTTAGCTGATGGTTTTCTCTGGAATCTGACTGATTGTAATTCTCCTCGGCTTTCTTGGATTCTTCAGAGTATTCTGGCCGATCTCAACAATGCTGCAGTTTGATTGGTCTTGATTTGTCCTCCAATTTCCCACACTTTCAAACGACTTTTCAAGTCTATGGAGACCATTCCAAGTGCACCAATTACGATTGGTATCACCATCACTCTCAAGTTCAACAGTATTCTTAGTTTTCTGGCAAGGTCTTAGTACATATTGCTTTGTCTGATATTCACTCTGTGGTCTGAAAAACAACAAATTCTGATTTTTCTTTTGTTAATTATCACTAAGTCTTGTCTTCTAGTTTGAATTCGGTGGTCTGCTAGTATTTAAAATTCCAGAAAATGCTATATGTCTCATTCTCGAGGATGGTTTGCGGTTTCATTTTTTTTCTTGTACAATTCCCTTCCCCACGCAGTCGTGTCAGTCTTATAATCCTTTTGAGTTAATTTGATAAACTTACTATTCCGTTGCTTATTATCAAGCTTCTCTTCAATATAATTGGTCCTTATAGCATTGTTTGTTTTTGCAGCTTTTAGAAGAGGTTCAGTTTTACTTTGTTGGTTTTCCTTCGTGGCCATTTTCCGGTATTCTCGAGAGAGAATTCGCCCTTTTGTAGCTTGATATCTCAATACAGTTGTTTTCCTTTCCATTTTTTTTTTGTTTCTTAGTTATTATTGTTCTGTTTGTTCTTATGTTGTCAGTGCTGTAACTAACTGCGGTAATTAGCCTTTCTTTGCTTTTTTTAAATGCAGTCTTCAAGTCTTCGTATTGATGCATTCATACAATCTTCAATGCTGGCCAGTCCTCTTCCTCATTTTTTCATTGACAATTATGATATATATCATATCTCGAATATAAGGCCTCGTGCAATGTCATCAATTTACTTCTCAGATCAAATTTTTCTGAGTTCCTCCCTTGTTCATTTTAAGAATGGTCCCGAGTATCTTACATGGGAGACTGCTTAGTTTTTTGTTATCCTTTTGATAAGATTTCTTTTGTAGAGTTTTGTTTCAAGAAGCTTTCTCATTTGTCGGGGTACTCTTTTTATTTCTTCTTTCATTTCCACTTTTTTGATAATGTCCGCTTCCAATATTCCCAAGTACTTGCACTTTTCCTTTTCTTCAGGCGTTCCGAGTCTTTTCTGATTTGGTTGTTCTACTCCCTCCGTTATTTCTATTTTTCTACTTTTCTTTTGAGCATGGCACATTTTTCAACGTAAAATTTAATTCCTATATTCTGGTTATATATTCATATTTTTGTATTAAGTTCGCCAGTTCTTATTTCAGTATTTGTAAACAGCTTCATGTTGTCCATGTATAATCTTTTCTTGTGATTTTGTAAATGTGTATCCCCCAGTACACTTCATAAGTATTTAATTGAATGGCATCATGCTGTTACAAATATTTATGGCGAAAGGACATCTCCCTGAAATATGACTGTCTGGATTATCACATTTGTTAAAGTTTTTACTTCACCTATTGATTCCACTCTAGTTTTTCATGGCTTCTGTGGTGAATTTGATGATTGTTGGATATTTTGTTCCTTCGACTATTATCCAGGTTTACGAAACCATATCATAGGCCTTCTTGTAGTCCATCCATGACATGGCTACATTTTTTCATCTCGCTTTCCTCTCCTTAAGAATGAGCTGACCAATGTAAAAAGGAAGCCTCCTGTTCCTCTTGTTCCAAAGCGTCACCCATTCTGTTCTTCCGAAGGTAAACACCTTATCGCTCTATAGTAGATGGATCAGGGTGTTTTCATCTTAATCATTCTTGCTTCTTCTAGGCATTATTTTAAAAGTCAGTCTGTCACGAAAACTACAATTGATGAATTCCATCAAGACCTGATGTTTCATATTCAAGGATTTTCTTGAATGTTTCTTTGAGTATTTCCAGGTTTATTTCCACATCAAGACCTTATTCAAATCCTTGAAATTCTTTTTGTATTATTATCCATTTGGCCTTACTGTTATTTCTTTTCTTTTACCATATTTTCCTAATAATTTTTTGTTTCCTTTGTATCCGGTTGTTGCTTTGGACACGTGCATTCTCCACCTCTATGGTGGTAGAATTTCCCTTTTTTTTTTTAATGTTCTGTTTTGTTTGTATTATTTGACCTTGTCCTAGTATCTTTTCAGTATCCTTTATTTCTTTTTTATTTATTTCTTCAAATTTTATTGACATCCTAAGCTGCTGATTTGTTTTGGTATTTTAATCCCATCATATACCTGCCTTTTTTTTCCTTCCTTTGCAATTTCGTTTGTTGTTAAAATTTCATTACTTGTCCTTCTAGTCTAATTTCCAATCCAGGTTTTGTATTTCTGTATTTGTATTTAACAAGTTTGAATTCAGAGTTTTCCTTCTCCTAGACTAGTTGCCTAACCAAGGCTGAAGAGCCTAGTCTGCCCTACTATTTACCCATAACTGAAGGGAGAATAATTGGATTCATACCTTTCCCAAAGGTATTAGTGCTATGTGAAATGCAGTCAGTCTCGTCCAGAATTTGAACTCGTGTCGCCGTGTCCATTTCCTCTCGACGATAACAATTACACCACGGAAACCTCCAAAATCGTTTTGTAAGGCATAGTAATGTAAAGTGGCTGTACCAGAACCGGCAGGGGTTGATTAATATCTGTGCTCCTATCACAGATGCGACCTGGTACTATTACCTAAAGTGGGTCGCCAAAAGTTAATTAATCCATTAATTAAATTTTTTTTAAATTATAATGTTCCGGTTTTAATCTTACTAAGTTTTAATTTAGTAAAAGTTCAACGTTGATTTTTGGATCTGTTGGATTTAAATCTTCGTTCGTAACTTACTTAAGTAGCTAATTTCGGTGTGCATTGGTCTATGACTGATACTACTGTTTAGTTGTTCAAACTTGAGCAATTTTTTGTTTATAACAAAATGACCGATGATGGTCGCTGTTTGACGTATATTCCAAACTACTTTAACTATCCGTATTATTTACAATTTGCTAATCAGCTTTTTCTCAAAAAGTTCTAGTCATGTAATCCGGGGATGAGTAGAGGATAGTGCCACTACTAACATTTTTTGCTATTCATCTTTTGTTTTTTTACTATTTTCCAGGGGGGGGGGGGTTCTTATTTTTCTTCATATATATATATATATATATATATATAACGCAATGCACTTAATTTTCTTTCAGTAGCAAACCAAAGATTTTTTTTTTAAATATTTGGAAAAAAGCAAAAATTTAACCCTATCAGCGAAGATAACAATTTTAGAATGTACGCGAGACATGCTTAACTTATCATCTTATATTTCGAGTCTCTGCCACGGCTTGACATGTTCCAAAGCTACTTAAACTATCCTTATCACTTGCTTTTTCTTCTTCATTATTATTATTATTATTATTATTATTATTATTATTATTATTATTATTAACAACTCGTAATGTGTTATATTTAAAACCACAAAACCTTTAGACAGATAAATACAGCCTTGGTCCAGATTTGCTGCATCGTACTCGTTGGCAGTAAAAACGAAATAAAGAGACTGAATAAACAGCCCTTGTCTGTCATATTTAATCCAACATTTCTAAAGGAGTCTGGATGCCTAAATTCATATCCTATATGTACATATAAACACACACACACACACACACACACACACATATATATATATATATATATATATATATATACACAGTTCAAAGTATTATCGAGACATTGTTCAGTGTATGGTTGAAACGAAAACGTCTTTTTATTGCCTCTAACAACACGAACAGAATAGTTTCTACTTACGTAAACAAAATTCTTTCTGTTATGGCTCTTGCCAAAGACTCAAATCTGATTCACCTTTTTATGACCACTTCATAAAGTAAAGTTAGATCTTTGTCTTGTTCATTCTGTGCTGTTATTCGTGTTAATAGCCAAAAATACAGTCGACTAGAGACACTTTACTAGAGTCAGACAGCTTTCAAGATAAACTATTTTTAGACTTGTTTCATCTCTTTTCACTTTACAATTCTTAACACAAAATGGCTGCTAAATTTTTCGGATCTTTAAAATTATTGAAATCCTCTTTTCTTCTTTTCAAATAACCCAGTATTTAGAAAATTATGGTTCTTTATTATTAAAGGTATATAATTCTTCTTGTTTGAAGGCACGCTTAGCGTAACGGTTATCGACCTAGGAATTAAATTCGGTGAACCAAGTTCAATTCCTTGAAAAAGTTGTCCATGTTTCCTTTTGAACTAATGGCCTTGGGAAAGACATCACTCTATCTTTTCTTCCTTCAGCTAAGAGTAAATTGTAACACAGGGTGGAATCTTTCGACTTGATATAGTAACCAGCCTAGGAGAAGGAAATTCTGAATTAGAACTAGCTGAACCCACTTACAAATTAACCTTATGTCACATCCTGCTCATGGTCGAGGCATTGATTAAATGAATACAAATATACTTTATTGCTAATGTTCCTCTCCCTATGAATTTCAGGGGATGATACTAAATTACATCCGGTGGTCAGCCGGAAAAAGGAAGAGTAGATTTAAAATGTTGTTGTTATTACTCCTAAAAATGGTGTGTCAGTACTCATAAGGGTTCTAATTAAGGGTCAGATAGATGTTTAAGATCATCAGTACTCGATAGGAGTACTTGAAATCATACGGGGGTGTACCAAATTATCATTGGGCACAAAATAAAAATCGAACTCAAAAGCAATAGGTTGTGAGCCCAACGTGTGACGCTTAATATAACGTAGATGTTCAGTTTCCGAACTGGGGGAAATGGATTTCAGTAATCATTTACAAAAATGAAATCTTCACTCAATTGCGTCTCCGCCAGCAAAAATAACGTCTTCACTCTATCGCGTCTCGTGAAAAAAAATGTCGTCTTTATTCTACTGTCTGGTTTGCCTTTCTCCCATACGTTGTGTTTTTTATGCCTAGCCGGTAAACAGATTTTTTTTTAAATTTGCAAATCCCCCCTGCTCAAGATCTTGTCTTTCGGTCAGGTGTACTACTTATTTTGCTCGCAAGCCATATAAGAGGATCATTAAAAAAGTTTCCAATATTTTTCGTATGGGCACTTCTAAGTCCCCTTCGAAGTAATCTCCTCCGGCTGCTATGCACTTGTCGTACCTTTCCAACTACTTCTGGAAGTCCCCATCGAAGTCTTCTTGTGTGAGCGTGTCAATGACCTTCGTCACAGCTTCTTTCATCTCCTCAATTGTCTCATAACCACAGCCTCTGAGCTTAGGGAATAACTAAAAGTCACAGGAAACCAACGTCTGGACTATAGGGAGGCTGAGGAACTGTCTTGATTCCCGACTTGGTCAAATAGTCTGTGACAAGGATGGAGCTGTGGACTGGTGCATTGTCCTGCTGGAAATGCCACTGAGCCGATTTGAAGAGTGCTGGCCTCTTCCGATGGAATCTCTTCCTGAACTCCCTTAAAACCTCAACATAGTAACCCTAACCCTAACCTTGTAGCCAATCAACTCTGCTGGTGTATTGACTTCCTTACTCTCCCACACCTCTCATCGTCCCTTACAGACTCCCTGCCTTCCTTGAATCTCTTATGCCACTCAAAAACTCATGCTCGATTCATGCAAGATGTTCCAAAAGCAGTCAGAAGCATTCCATAGGTTTCTGTGGCATTTTTTCCACTGTTTAAAACAGAATTTTATTGCATATCGTTCTTCTAAAGTGTCCTCACGTCGAGATTGCATTTTTGAAATTCACAAGCTGTGACAATCAGGCTTTAGTAGGGTTTATTCCAATTCCTGCTGTAGCTGTTCAATGAACCTGGAATTATAAAAATTGGTCAGTTATCACATAAGATGTATAGCAATAACATAGTAAATGTTTAAGAGTGTACGACAATTTTAAATGCCTGTACAAAAAAGTCTGGAAACCTATTGAATGCGTCACGTATGTGTTCGTTTTGCTACACAGGGTAAGTTGAGTTCTCTTTTACATTAGATTTGGTATAAGACTGCGAGTACGAAACACTTAGTAAGGATCGGACACACAAAGTTATGATTGATCTGTGTGATGAACTTGTTAACCACTACAACACACCAATGATGGGCGAGAGTTGTTAACATTCACGCTTCCCTTGTAAAGATCTTTTTTAATTTTTAATAAAGCATTTTTTCAAATCAGTTAAAACTAGGGTGTGTCAGATTTTTTGCAATATTTTGCTAACATGAAGGACAATTAGGTAACTCCGAATATTTCTGCTGAGGTTGGGAAGGTGATGATCTACTTTGGATTAAGAGACACCGAAATCACCTGATACTTTACAAGTGTAATAGGTCGGAGCACGGGATCGGAGTCAAGTTTTAGGCTTATTTGACCTTGCCCAATCGTCGAAGGTTCTTGCAAACAGGGTGAAATTTCTTGAACCATCTGGTCATTCTAATATGATAAACTGTGCCTTCATCTTTCGCACAACAAATACATTTGGTCGCTTCCGCGGTTTTGTGGTTCAGTTCGAACTCATGACACATGAGTTCAAGAATTAGGCTTTGCTGCACGCTCACCTGTGTGTCTTTAAAATCCTTCACGGAGCGAAGATTCACTAAGTGTCAACACACCAACTACCACGATACTAGCAATCACAATGGGTATTTTGATTCACCCAAATATTCTTGAGAAGTAGGTAAGTAGATGTTTAAGATGCTTACCTGGAAATGTCAGATTAACTCTATGTTTCCGAAAAAAAAAAGACTGGGGTATCAGTTTATTTGTAGCAAAAAATTATACAAAAACGAAACTCGCAAATATCTGTTCTCAATTTCCAATATACATTTTAAAAACGTAAACGAATACGTTATTTAATACAAGTTTTCTTTTACCTCTGTTGTTTCGCCAACTTTTGCAATTAACGATGTCATTTGTAACAAATTCATGACTTATGAGTTGTCATGAGATAAAGGCAAACAAACCCACTTCATTTTTTCTGTACAGGGGTCAGACAATGGAAGATAGTTGGAAATCTGTATGCAAAGGTATTTACAAAAAATTATTTTTAAATTCTAGACTAAATCCTCTTGGGTTTTTCTGAATGTGTTTCTGTCGAAAAAGGCAGAAGCAACAGTCTTTGTTTAAAAATAAAAGTCAAATTGTAAAGATTTGGCCGTTGAAAAATTGTTATTAAAATTAGCTACAGCAATAAGGACTTACTAACCACTGTGCCATGGTCCAACAACCAACTATCATTATATTTACAGAATCTATAAGAGATCCCAGTAGTGGGATATCAAACTCACTGCAGACCTTCACACCAAAACTTATTTCATTGATAGATTGATAGATAGCAAGATGGCTATTATATATACATATGTATATATATATATATATGACAAGGCAAGGTTTGGTTTGGTTTGGTTTTACAGGAACAGGATATGACACAAGGTCAATTTTTTAAAGCGGAGTTTAACAGGTTTGAATTCAGAGTTTTCCTTCTCCTAGACTAGCTGCCACACCAAGGCTGAAGAACCCAGTCTGCCCTACTATTTACCCATAGCTGGAGTGAGAATAATTGGATTCATACCTTTCCCAAGGATATTAGTGCTACGTGAAATGCAATCAGTCTCGTCCAGGATTTGAACTCGTGTCACCGTGTCCATTTCCTACTACAATAACCATTACACCACGGGCTCCTCCTAAATGGTCCTTATAGCGGTGTTTTGTGCTGCAATTAGAGTAGCTTCAGTTTCTCTCAGTATCTTTTGCAGCTATATCCACGTCTTCTCCTGTGCAATATCACCAGCCTCGCACATGAAATATCCGTACAGTTGTTCTTCTTATTTCTGCTTTCTAGTTTTTATAGTTTTCTATTTTTATTGAAGTTATCACAGTTAAAATTGCTGCTTCAGTTAATCTTTCTTTGGTTTTCTCAATAGAGTCCCTGTATCGCTGCATCTACTCAGTCCTCAAAACTTGTAAGTCCACCTCCATCTCTTTTTTTTACACATAAAAATCTGTCAAAGTCATCTGTTGGATGTAAAACTTTGTGCATAGTCATCAAAGTTCTTGTTCTTTGATCTATTTGTCTGAGTTTTTCCCTTTTCCTTTTTATGAATGGTCCCGAGTATGTTAATAAAAGGACAGCCCCGGTATTTATCCCTTTGATAAGGTTTCTGCTACAGAGATGGTTTTCAGAAGTTTTCTCGTTCTTCTGAGATACTCTTTTCTTCTTCTTTTTTTTTTTTTTCATCTCTGTTTCTTTGATGGTGTCCGTTTTCAATATTCCAAAGTACTTGTAATTTTTCTTCTCTCCAAACGTCCCAATACATTCTTGATTTGACACTCCAACTTCTCCCACAGACTCTTTTTTCCCACTTTTCATTATGAGCATGGCACATTTTTCAAAGTCAAGTTCCATTCCTATATCCTGGGTGTATATTCTTATTGTTTTATCAAGTTCTCTAGTTCTTTTTCAGTTTTTTTGCAAATACTTTTTATGCCATCCATATACATAAGATGATTAATCTTTTCTTGTGATTTTTAAAATTTGTAGCTTCCCTGTACATCTACTGAGTACGTGGGTCAGTGGTATTGCTATGATGAATAGTAGTGGCGAGAATGAGTCTCCAAGAAAGATGCCGATTTTGATTCTTATCTCAGTTAGGGTTTGACCACTAGCAACTAATTCCGCCCTTCAGTTTTCCGTAGCATTCGTGATGAAGTTTATGTTTTACCGTATATTTTGTACATTTTCAAACACTTCATTATCCACGTTTGTTGGGCCATATATTATTTCTTGAAGTCAATCCATGCCATGGCTACATTTTTCCTCCTCGTTTTCGCTTCTTCAAGGATGTAAAGTAAATTAAAGTTGGCGACTGTAGTCGAGAGCGACCCGAATGCTCTCTTTTCAATAGCTACTACACCGAGGTGTAGGGGGCGCTACTCCTTTCCCTGGATTGCTCCACTTTACCCTTGATACGTACCTTATAATGCTTAGCGTTAAGCAAGGAGGTACCAAGTACCATTTTTTAAGTCTTTGGTATGACGGGACCTGGGATTGAACCCAGGTCTCCATGACCATTTCTTTTGTTCTTCTTGTTCCTCTGCGGTAGTTCTTTACTGTTCTTCCTGAAAAAATCTGTGACATTCAATCAAATCATTTATTTTGCTTTTATTATCTGTGCAGTCAGTATTTTCCACATCATAGGTAAACATATTATCTGTATATAGTTGCTGGGGATTGTCCTTTTGGTGGGTGGGGGTAAGGATCTTTTTGGATCAAGGTTGTTTTCTTTTTTGTCATCCATTCAAATATGCCTAGTTTTTGTTTGCATTTATTCTGTTTCAGGGCCATGTCTGTCGTTGATTGACATGAATTCTTAAAGCCAGATTCCATGTATTCTGTCATGGTCTGGCGTTTCCCAATTTGGTATTTTCTTGAGTGTTGCTTTTAGTGAGTCAAGGGGTATCTTATATAACTCCATACAAACTATTAGTATTTAGAATAGTTACTTGATGTTAGAATTTATTTTACAAATGATTATTAGCATTAGTTATTTGAAACCATTTAATTGTTTACAACAAAAGACGATTGATTTCGACTTTATATAATCCAACTGGAGGTGCCTGTGGTGTAATGGTTATTGTCGAAGGAAATAGACACGGCGATACGAGTTCAAATCCTGGATGAGACTGATTGCATTTCACATAGCACTTGGGAAAGGTATGAATCTAATCATTTTCCCTCCAACTATGGGTAAATAGTAGGACAGACTGGGTTCTTCAGCCTTGATGTGGCAACTAGTCTAGGAGAAGGAAAACTCTGAATTCAAACCTGTTAAAGTGCGCTTAAAAATTGACTTTGGGTCATATCCTGCCCGAGCAGAGTGGTAAATAAGGTTAAATAATCCTAGTGTTTTGATAACCCGTAAACCAACCAACCAACCGTCTGGGCAACGTTGTAGATAGTCTCTGTGTTTCATTTATGCATCAGACGTCCTTTAACCATTCTTACATCTCTATTAACACATTTACGACAAAATTAGTTAACACGCTGAGATCACTGAATTGAAATTGTCAGCACCCCAAGAAATATCAAAATGAGACCAAAGTGGTTATCTCAGCTAATTTTCAACGCAACAAAAATCAACCTAAAAACAAAGAACCCCGTTGAATTATCAGGTTTAAAACACGATCTGCTGGTTTTTATAAATCAAGGCCCTCTAAAAACACAAGTTCTATTTGATTATAAATGTTATGACCGATTATTAGGGGTCAATAAATAAATAACTCAACACGGAGATATGAATGACGCACAAATGTATCCAAATCTCTGAGGAGGGTTTCTTTGGTTTAACGTACACGGAGATAGGCAAGGTGCTTACTACAGCTGATGCTCTCTGCTCAAACGGCTTAGTTCTTGATTGATATTCTCTTTGGGTAAATCCATTATTCTGGTCATAGGTGAGTGACCTACAACAATAAAGTATATTTGAACAAACTTAGGACACTCTCTGGGTGCAGCGTCCAAAAATGATAATTTTGTCAAATTAGATCTAGTTTTCGTTTTTATACTATATCAATTCAGTGAAATGGAATATTCTGTTTTTTACTTGTAACCTTCATATTTCACACTCAGATTTGTTAAAAAATGGGACAGAATACTATTAACAGTATATCGATTCGATATGTGTAAATAATCTGGCATTTCCTTCCTAATGATTTAAATCTATTTAATGATTTACTTGTGAGATAATTTCATGAGTGTTCTCAGTGTTAAGTACTGGTAGAAATTTATCCATTTAGTAGTTCTGCTATGTTCTTTCCCTTTCTGTATTTTACTCCAAAATTGTTTTGTTTCTTTTGCGTCCAGTTGCTGTAGTCGCAGTATATGTAGCCATGTCTTTGGTATTGGTATGATAACAAACAGGATTTGATGGTGCGAATCCAGCCTTGAAGTTTAGGTACTCCTTCATTAGCATTACTGTCTGGTCCACTCTGGTATTAGCTTTTAGGGTCCCATCTTTGGATCCAATATAATTGCTCAATCATTTACAAGGGATTATTATTATGAATTATTTGAAACTACGCTAGCTCCATACCTCTTTATCATCTGTCTAGATTACGTAATTAGAACATCGATTGATAAAATCAGAGAAAATGGCCTCGAGCTGACAAAGAAAAGAAGCAGAAGATACCCCGCAAAAACAATTACCAACGCCGACTACACCGATGACATAGCGATGCTGGCAAATACACCCAACCAAGCCGAAACACTACTGCATAGTTTGGAACAAGCAGCCGCAGGCATAGGCCTCCATGTCAATGCACACAAAACGAAATATATGTGCTATAATAAAACAGGTGACATCACCACACTAGGCGGAACTCCTCTTAAACTAGTAGACAAATTCACTTACCTGGAAGGAGAGTCTCATCAACCGAAAAGGACATCGACACGCGGCTAACGAAGGCATGGACAGCTGTCAATAGCCTATCGATCATGTGGAAATCAGACCTTACCGATAAAATGAAACGCAGTTTCTTCCAGGCAGTTGTCGTATTGATACTACCGTATGGATGCACTACATGGACGTTAACAAAACGGCTGGAGAAGCTAGACGGCAATTACACAAGAATGCTGCGAGCAAGTCCTGGCGGCAACACCCCACAAGACACCAACTATACGGCCATCTGCCTCCCATCACGAAAACTATCCAAGTTAGACGAACCAGACATGCAGGACACTGCTGGAGAAGCAGGGACGAGCTCATAAGTGATGTACTCCTATGGACCCCCACATGTGGCCGGGAAAAAGTTGGACGACCAGCAGCTATGTGAGGATACGGGATGTAGCCCTGAAAACATGCCAGAGGCGATGAACGATAGGGAAAAGTGGCGCGAGAGGGTCAGGGATATCCATGCTAGTGGCACGACAAGATGATGAGATTATTTGAAACCATAAAGCAGCGTTGAAATCATTTGCATTAGATAGGAATACTTGAAACCACTTGACTGTGTGCGAACAAATTATTGATATAAAATGGAATTATTACTATTTGATAGCAATACTTGAAACCATTAACTATTATTTTTGTTAGCAATATTTGAATCCCTTTAACTTGGTGCAAACGAGTTATTAACATTAAATAGAATTATTATTGCTGGATAACAATACTTAAAACTATTTATCTGTTTGCAAACAAATGAGCTCTGGTTAGTTTAAAAAATGCGACGTACAGACTATTTGCTTAAAGATTTGGCATTAAATGATCTACAAGGGTCAATGTGCCATAAAAAAAAAATCACACACACACACACACACACACACACACACACACACACACACACACATGTGTACTTGTGTATTAGAATGTATTATAAATATGCGTACAGGGATCTATAAATAATTTTCTTCACAGGACGATTCAGTGTCACTTAAAGAAAGAGAATAATCTGTCTTTCTTTAGACAGAAAATCTTCAAACATTCTTTTGCTTTGTTTCCAAAGTTTTCATTTTTAGTTAAGGAGCAATATTTAGTTTCTTTTGAAAATCCGATTAAAAATGTTTTTGAAAAGAATAAGGTAAAATAAAGAAACACAAAGTAGTAGAATTTGAAGTTAAGAACAGTGTTCAGTAACATTTTTTTGCTGAAAATTATAATATTTAATGATGGAGCTTGTATAAAGACTTCGAAATAGCTCATCAGAGAGTATTAACAAATGAAATCAGGCTTGTCTCGCTGTAGATGATATTTGGTTTTTGAGAAGCTAAAAAGATTTATATCTTGGAATCAGCCAGAAGACACCATCTCTGCAGAAACAGAAGCCAGACATATCTGATAACTATTCAATTATTGGTGGACAATTTTTTTTCATTTCAAATGAATCAATGTGCTATATCTAAAGTGTTTGTAAAACCACGAGAATGCTTACTGTTCTATCATCATAAACTGCAAGATCTGGTCATAACGGTACTTGGTTGTTGTGGAAATAAGAATACAATAGATTGGTTTAGGTTTCTTGGTTAATTGCATATCCAACTTCTTGGGTTATTTAATGCCAAACCTATCCTTGTAGAAGATTAATAGGGTACTATTTATCCCAAGGTTGGCAGAGATAAGGGGTTTCTGAAGGTTATAAGTTCGAAAGTGGTCGTAGTAGGCCCACTGGAGTTTGAATTCGTCTGCAAAGATATTGCAGTTCAGCCCATTAACCGCTACACTATCAGGACTCAATTTATATTAAATATCCTTATACGTTTTGGACATTAGACTTCAGAAACTATTGTTATTTACGTTTTGTATATTAAACTGTGTAGAGATGAATTTTGTAAATATACAATTCTAATGTTGTCATGGTCCACTGACTGCATCTCTGCCGTGGGGTAAGACGCCCCCAACTAGAGTCCTTGATATGATACAAAACAATCTGATGGTGAAGCTCCAGTAAAGCTGGAGCTTTGTGGAATGCTGAGTACTCCTTTATTGCCATCGCTCCCAGGTCTACTTTGACCCGGAGTGGTAGCACATGATAAAGGTTAAATAAAACTAAATTGAGTACTTATTTAGGCTGAATTGTTTGAAGTAGAACTGTTTTTACATTTAACTGTGGAAACAAAAAACTGAACTCATGCTAAAGTGAACTGCTTGAAACAGAACTATTTATATGTATAAACATGGATTTAGCTTTAAATAACCTACAATGGTTGATGTGCCATAAATCTAAATAAAACCAAATCAATCCAAACGTAATCTAATGTCAATTTTTCCTTTTAGGAAAAAAATATACTCATTAAATGATTGTATAATTGACTCGATAATCTTTTTGTCACATGAAACAAAATGTTTGTCATTATCCACATAAAGCTTTTTTTAAAAAAATGTTATTGGTTTTAATGGCATGTCAACTCGTCTGGTGTGATGCTGAGAAGTTTGGGAATTATATACATTTATATTTAAAATTTCTTGTGAAGTTTCTTTATATCTTTTTTGGTGAATGGGGCATATTGTTACGTGGCGCCTTCAATAACTTTCCAGACATTTTATATACAGGCATTTAAAATTGTCATAGATTCTTGAAAATTCAATATGTTATTGCTATACATCTTATGAGATGACTGACCAATTTTTATGATTTCAGTTTCAAATGAACGGCTACAGCAGCAATTGGAATACACCCTACTAAAGCCTGATTGTCACAGCTGGTGAATTTCAAAAATGCAATCTGACACTTTAGAAGAACGATATGCAATAAAATTCTGCATGAATCGAGCATCAGTTTTTAAGTGGCATAAGAGATTCAAGGAAGGCAGGGAGTCTGTGAGGGACGATGAGAGGTGTGGGAGGAGTAAGTAAGTCAATAGGCCAGTGTTGATTGGCCAAAGGGTTACGGTTAGGTTTAAGGTTACTATGTTGTGGTTTTAAGGGAGTTCGGGAAGAGATTCCGTCGGAAGAGGCCAGTACTCTTCAAATCGGCTCAGTGGCATTTCCAGCAGGACAATGCACCAGTCCACAACTCCATTCTTGTCACAGACTATTTGACCAAGATGGGAATCAAGACTCTTCCTTACCCTCCGTATACGCCAGACAATGCTCCATGTGACTTTTGGTTATTCTCTAAGCCCAGATGCTGTGGTTATGAGACAATTGAGGAGATGAAAGAGGCTGTGACGAAGGTCATTGACACTCTCACACAAGAGGACTTCAATGGGGCCTTCCAGAAGTTTTTGGAATGGTACAACAAGTGCATTGCAACCGGAGGAGATTACTTCGAAGGGGACTAGTATATACTAGTGTATACTATCAAAAAAAGTGCCCATACGAAAAAAAGTCTGGAAACCTATTTAATGATCCTCGTATATGATATCGCGTATTCCCATCGAATACTGGTAATTTTCAAACTGATCTATATGAGCCATGAATGGGATCCTTACAGCACCCCCACTTTCAGTTAGGGGGAGCAAGGAGTAATAGTTACAAAAAGGATATTTCACATCCCTTCAAGCATCACCATCAGAAGCAATTTAGAATCATGCCCAGGATACCTTCTTTTGCGGGGGTGCTAAACCCTCTTTAGGGCATACAATCAGCCTTACCTATAAGGTATTTTATTTTTGATAATTTTCTCAACGCTTTTCTCCGTTTTAGAATCAAATGCAAGGAATATTTTTTTCTTGTGTATTTTTCTGGTAAGGTTATCATAGCAATTTTTCTTCTCAGCAGCGACGACGGACTTTTAAGGTCTTGTAATCTGGTCCTACTTAGTTTTATTCTCCGGGTTATTTTTAGTGTGTGTTTGTTTGATTTTTTTAAGATTCCATATATATGTATTCCGCCTCCACCATCTATGCAGGACTTGACACAAGGTCACTTTTTAAGCAGACTTAAACAAGGTTAAAGACCCAATTCTGCCCTACTCATGGTTGGTGGGACAATTGTTGGATTAGTACCTTTTCCAAGAGAATTGGTTTTCTTGTAAACACAATCAGTTTCACTCAGGATTTGAACTCTGGATACTATGTCCATTTTTTTCCGAAGATAACCGTTACAACATGACTGCCTCTAAAAGAGTGAAAAAAGTGTTGTACTGTGTTTGTATTTTTTAAATTATGAAATTGTTCTTTGTGTGTTTAGCTCCTCTTTTTCCTGGGCTTTTTTGTTTATATATATATATATATATATATATATATATATATATATATATTATAATGGTTGATTTCTGGTAGCCTGTAGACCCTTGGGCTAATGACCCTATCTTGAGGCAACTCGGTAAATGAATTCTTTTTACACTAACTAGTATTTTGGTTAATATTGTTTAAAAGTTTTAATTCGTTCAAAAAGTAAATAAATATATTATCCACAGAACTGTCCTTCTTAACTCATCGCGGGGGTCCTGAAGTTTTTGGAGAAAGGTGAACCAGAATCTTCTCTTTTAGACATAAAGTAAATAAAATTGGTATCCTCAGGTGCGGAAGTCTTAATTAACACAGGAAAATAATTAAATGTCTTGTTTATTCAGGAAGCAAATTATAAAAAGCTAAAAGAATTTTTGTGGTATTTTATATGATAGATAGATAGATAGATAGATAGAAACAGAATGCGATAGATAGATTGATAGATGTAACATTATTTTATATCATTACCTTATTGAACTTGCATCATATTTTATAAGATGACATTTTGAAATTCGTCAAATTATCTTTACCCAAACATATAATAATGGAAGTTGAATTCACCGTACTTGATGAGTCAGACATTTTAAATTCATATCTTTGAATTTTAATTGGGAAGATTTTAGTTAAATTTCTGTTAGAAATGCTATTTCAAAGTGTTGTTCAATACATCTTCCAAAATAAAGAAATAAAATATCAAAAACGTTCATGCTTAAAAAGTAAAACATTAAAAGCTTTCGTAGAATACTTTTTTGTTGAACAAAATATATTTTAACATATATTTTTACCCCAAGCAAAGACCATTACTTCTGCGTTAACACACACACACACAAACTCACAAACACACACGCATATATATATATATATATATATATATATATATATATATATATATATACATATATATGTATATATATATATATATATATGTATGTATGTATAATTCAGTCCAGTTAAACCGGAGTCGGGAATAATTTCGCCAGGACAATAAAATCATTCAGCTATGAACATTTAAATTTTGCTGATACATTGCTCAATGTAACTGACATCACAGACCAATAATTCCTTTAAGAAAAACAAAAACTGGTCACATTAGGATTATAAATTTATTTCCATCCTATTATGGGTATTGATATTTTTGGTGTAATTGATTCATATCAATACCCATAACAGGATGGAAATAAATTCATAATCCTAATGTGACCGGTATTTGTTTTTTTAAGGTATATATATATATATATATATATATATATATATATATATATATATATATATATATATAAAATATTATAAGATATATTCTGATATAATGAAAATTAAATCTATAAATACTCTTAAAAGGGGCAATCTATCGTGAATATATGGTGGTAATATATTCAAATAGAGTGTTCAATGCACAGCTATTGATATATAAGAATGAATAAAAATATCTGAAAATCTCGCATACAGAACAAATATGTCAATAATATCGGGTAAAACTTAACATAAGTTCCATTATAAATTTATTTCCTCCGACCTTTTTATTAAAAGTTTGTTTCATCAGATGGTACACTATTTGATGGAGTTTCTTCGTTACAACAGGGAACACAATTTACCTTAAGTTAGATATCTAATTGATTATAAATTGCTAATTCTAAAAGAAAAAAAATTTTAATTGTACTTATCTGTTAAGTTTTAGCAAATATATATATATATATATATATATATATATATATATATATATATATATATATATATACGAGACCTGTATTGACAGTATTGCTTGTAAAGTAATAAGCAACGATGAGGAGGGTATTCATAAATTCAAGAATAAAGTGGAGGTGCATCAATTAAGATGACAACAATGGAAAAATACCTAGTAGTGCATGCTTAATATTCAATTTAAATATAAATATATATGATCAATTAGTAAATGTTTGTAGCTTATCATTAGACATACCGTGTACACAGACTCGCAAACATACATACACACACACTCACACACACGCACACACACACACACACACACATATATATATATATATATATATATATATATATATATATATATATGTGTGTGTGTGTGTGTGTGTGTGTGTGTGACACAAGCTGATCTGATTACAGAAAGACATGACATTATTCTAACATGAGGCATTTTATAAATCAAAATATACCCATTTTTCGCGGGTGATAACAATTAGACTGCACTCCCTCCCCCTCTCCCCCTCCCCTCTCTCTCTCTCTCTCTCTCTTTCTCTCTCTCTCCTATTTTTTCTATTCCCTTTACTTTCTTTGTTCACTAAAACTGAATTTTTTTCTCTCCTCCGTGTTACTTCGTGTTCGTTCACACTTCCTTAATTTATTTTTCTTTTCAAGTTAATATCTCCTATTTTTCATCCATTCTTTCTTCCAATCTTTTGTTTATTTGAGCATTTTAAAACGATTTCCGTCTACCAATGCTACTGAGTTTTCCATACCTTAACACAATCAATGTCCCAAACTCGAAAGACGTTGACAAGCTGAAGAAACGCTCCATATCTAAATAATGTCATTAGTTGGGATCGAAACTAGAAAAGTAGTAAATATTGACCGGTAAGTTTTCTTTCGAAAAGGACATTTTTATTTTGTAAAATAGAAATATTTAGAATTTTCTAAGTGATGAAGACGTTTTCTTGGTATGCGGCACATTGCTTAATACGAAAATATACTTGTAAAATCTGTTATCTAACAGTTGTTAAAAAGTATAAGTTTTAGTTTGTGATTTTGTTGATGAAAAGAAAAAAAACATGTAAATTTACTTCGCTGAAATAGTTTAACGTACTTTCAACCATTTTAGGGAAGTAATTTTAACTCTGAGCCTTCAAGTCTTACAATCTCGTTAAAGATTGATGTCTGCTTGCGATATTTGGCGATATTCACGTTTTGAAAAATGCTTTCAAAATTCTCGTTCGTTCTCCTTTGCTGTGTTCCTTTGATGGTAATGCATTCGCTATGAATTAATAAACAGCTTATATGACAGAAGTTTTTTTTTTCTTGAATAATAATCCTTTCTTGGGTATACGGTCATTATTTCCAATAAAGTGCACTTTTAGACATGTGTCCATATATTGGATTGAAATGTTTAAAGTGTCTTTTGATCTTTCACGGTTTTATTAAGCTGGAACTTGTCTTTTAGGAGAAAAAAGTTTTCCCTTAAACTAAAAAAAAAGCATTTAATCTGTGAATCTCAAAACTGTTTAGTCAAGCCGACTGGGTTTGTAGAATACCCCGACTGCATATCTGCAAAGGGATAAAACTCCCTCCACAACGAATGTGCTGGATGCGACACCAAAAAATCTGATGGTGAGGCTCCAGTAATGCTGGAGCATTGGGGAATGCAGAGTACCTCTTCATTGCCATTGCTCCCAGGTCCGCTCTGTTCCGGAGTGGTTGCAACAGACAGGGTCCTATCTACAGGTCAAATTGAACCGTGTGACATTTAAACTACGTGCAAGCAAATAACTCTTGCTAAATTGATTTGCTTGAAATAGAACTGTTTGATTATTTAACTGTGTGTAAACAAAGGACTGATGTTTAACGGAATTGTTAGGGATACATCGCCATACTTGGAACAATTTACCTTTCACTTATGCTAAATTGAATTGATTTAAAAACTATTGGATCATTGAACTGTGTGTAAATAAATGACTGATGTTTAATTGAATTGTTAGTAAACTTTGAACTATTTAACTTTGTTGACTGATGCTTACAAATTAAAGATAGCCAATACACACACACACACACACACACACATATATATATATATGAAGCGGATTTGGCATTGAATTACCTACAATGGTTGATATGCCATAAACCTAAACCGAACCATAGCAGTCAAAATTGTAGCAAAAAAGATCTTTCCCAGAATAGTCTCTCATGCAATGTTTCCCTTGTCTAAGCCATTGACGTTAGTGGAGGTAAAGGCTGATAAAGCTTGACATCAGTGTTGGCACATGAATTACCAGAATGAGATTGGTTGATTGCTTTTCATGGCATGTCAATTCGTCTGGGGGTATTTTTTTTTTTTTTTTTTGCCTAGAGAACAGTGATTTGCGTACATCGTATGTTGTCACCAAACCTTCCGCTCGAGCAAAGTGTCACAAAAGGTCAATCTTTAATCGGAGTTAAACATGCTTGAATTCAGAGTTTTTCTTCTCTTAGACTGGTTGCCTAACCAAGGCTAAAGAACCCAGTCTGCTTATATGTGTATCTTTTATGTTGTTTCTTAAGAGCCTTCCGCACACAGTTATACGATATCAAGTATTCTTTTCTAATGCAAATAATTTTCTGATCTATTTAACTCATTGATGGGACCCTAACAGGTACTTGAATTCCAGGTCAGAGAGGACTTGGGAGTAACTGTAACGAATGAGTCTTTCACAGTCATCAAATCTACTAAACTGGTGTCTCACCACCAGCACTTTAATGTCGTACCCACCAAGTCCTTTTTTTTTTTTGGCGAGGAAAGACTTATCCTTCATCAAAGGATGCAGTTAAGATAACAGCAACGTTAGATCAACTAAGACTCTACTGACTATGAATGTAAGGTTGTACTCCTAGATTATTTGCCAAATTTGCCTCACTATAACTAGAAAAGTATAAAAGTATCGGTCTTATGAGAAAGTAAACGGTCTCGGTTTGTATTTTAAGTTGGACGTTTGCTTAGATTTTTTTAGTCCCAGTTACCCTTGACAAAAATTATGGCTTCAGAAAAAGTGTTCATTGTTGTTTTTTTTACTCGGGCTGGTTATTTGGGTTTTATGGCAAACCAGCCTTTGAAGGTTATTTAATGCCAAATCCATTTTATACAAGAAACAGTTCTATTTCAAACAATTCAGTTTATCGTAGTTCAGTTTCAATGTCAAAAGCATTTCTAATTCAAACGATTCAGTTTAGCATAAGTACACAGTTTAGTTCTATTTGACCAATAGATAGGACCCTATCAGGTGCTACCACTCCAGTCCAGAGTGAACATGGGAGCAATTGCAATGATATATCTAGTTATGCGAAACGATATACAATTAAAAGACAAGGAAAGATGGCTCCAACAAATGTTCCAAGTAAATCAATTTGAAGGATAGTAAAACTCATTCAAAAGTCGCAAAAGACTTTGGTTTATTCCAGTTAGCTGTGTTTTGCCAGGGGAAGTAATAATCTATAGAATGGTAGTTTCAACCTGACATGTTCTTCTTGAATGAGCTTTAAACAGATCTGGAAATTTACCTCCGGGAAATTTTCAAAAAGCTTTCCTTTCCTAACTTTTTTAATCTCATCAGAATTTTTTATGGGAATGACAAATAATAGCAGAGAAATGGTTGGAAGAAAATTGACTTGAAGGACCAGAAGAGAATTTATCTTCCATTTCGTCTTTCTAAGTTAGTTTGCTTTGCTTTTTTCGTTTTAAAAAAACTATCTATAGAACACCCGGAATTGATGAGTTTGGTTTGATTTTACGGCATCAGCCTTTGTAGGTTATTTAATGCCGAATCCATGTTTATACATATAAACAGTTCTATTTCAAACAATTCAGTTTAGCATTATTTCATAGTTAAATGTTAAAATATTTCTATTTCAAAGAATTCAGTTTAGCAGGAGTAAAGAGTTTAGTTCTATTTGACCCATAGATAGGACCCTATCAGGTGCTACCAATCCGGGCCTGAGTGGACCTGGGAGCGATGGCAATAAAGAGGTAGTCCTATTCTCCAGAAAAAGAGAACGATAAAGAAATTTTGAAAATTAACAGAGGCTGGAACTTACATTAAAATCCAATGTTCGTCGATTTTAAAAATATACTTTTTTAAAAGGCATGAAGCCAAATTTCCCTGCCGTTTATCTTTGTCTCACCACTTATTAATGATAATAAAATATGTTTAAAAAAAAACGTGGGTGATACCGTTTATGGTTGCCGTATTGCCATTTAGCAAAATTGTCTTTAATTCTACAATTATTAAAATAATATCTACATTTTCTTAAGATAAAATCAAGCTGTTTGAAAACTTGAATATTTCGCCGTGGAACTGTGGTTAGCAACTTTTTCACGCTAATAATAACAACTGTAGTGGAGGCGGGGTTAGTATATTGGTTATCGTCAAAGAAAAGGTCCACTCCAAAACAAGTTTGCGTTACACTTCTTGCAAATTTATCTCTTCTCCCACTTTGCTAAATAATAAGGTAGACTATATTATTTAGGTTTGGTTAGGCAACCAATGAAAGAGAAGAAAAACTTTGAGTTCATACCAACTGTATCCACTTAAAAACTGACCTTGTATCACATCCGATGACGAAAGTTTTGGATAAATACATGATACCGTGGCGAATTCAGTCCGCACTAAGTGACTTGTAGCCGAGAGTTAGTTTGGGCAAATCTTACTACATATTAAAATAGGATCTTGTTATTTAAAAGCTAATATTTAAATAATTACTGCTGTAGTGAGGCTGATGTTTATGTAGAAAGCTTTGAGGTCGATTAGAAAATATCAAGTCGTTTAGAGCTTAGAACAATGGTTCGTCACCGATTCTTTATGACAATCTGACATTTCTCTTGTAAGTTAAATCCTCAATGAGAACTCTTTACAGATGTGGCTAAGTGGCTTGAAACACTCCGTTTTGGCCATTACTGAGCTAGACTGTCGGTCGCAGAGGCCCGATCCGATTAATCAGCCGTTCATATCAAGCCCTAACATCTATATTATAATCCCGATCGTATTCTTCAAATTGTTCTTTTGGTAAACATATACCCAATACTTTTCATCTGAAAGGTGCTGGAAGGCAGTGGTTGAGGATCAATTGTATTGAGAAAAGAAGACTTTAGGTGTCCTATGTATGACACTAAACTAAATCTGATGGTGACACGCTATTCCAGGAATCTGGGGAATGTGGAGTACCCTTATATTACGAATACTTTAATGTCTACTCTGATGTGGATTGGTAGTACTAGTTATATTCCTCTCTTTGATTCAAATAGAAGAACTTTTCAATCATTAACTGAGAAGTATTATTAACAGTTATTTAAAACCATACATCTATGAACAATTAGATTGGAATACTCGATAAATAGAATTATTAATGTTAAATAGCAATATAAGATAACAATACTTAAAGCCATTTAACTGTGTGCAAACAAACGTTTAATATCAAACAGAATTATTGATGTAAGATAACAATACTTAAAACCATTTAACTATGTGCAAACAAATGTTTAATATTAAATGGATTTATCTATTTAAGATAACAATACTTAAAACCATTTAACTGTATGCAAACAAATATTTGATATTAAATAGAATTATTGATGCAAGATAACAATACTGAAAACCATTTAACTGTGTGCAAACAAATGTTTAATATTAAATTGAATTATTGATGTTAGATAGCAATACATAAAACCATTTATCAGTAGAATTATTAGTATTTTCAAAGCTTGAAAACATTTATTACTGTACAAACAAATGACTAATATTAAATATAATTATTAGTGTTAGATATCAATACTTGGAATCATTTAACTGTGAGCAAACAAATATTATCTAACTCGCTTGAAAATAAAGTTACCTACAAACTATTCACTGACGGATCAAATACGAAAAGGGTTGGACATTAAATAATCCACATGGATTGATATGCCATAAAACACTACCAAACCAAACCTATACAAATGTCCGTGTCACATTAAGCTGGACTTAGTCAATTACAATTAAAAAATGTTAACCCGAGAGATAAGTCTTTTATTTATCATTAACTGAGGTTAACTTAGCTTGACACAAAGCTAGAAATATGAAGCACCCCGTGAGGATTAAACTCACTTGCAATTTTTTGCTAAATGGGCTTGCTCATAATGCAGGGTGCACAGATTGGCTTTTATAGCTGATTTTGAATTTAGATAAATATTGACAAGTTAGAAATAGCAATCATTGAAATTATTCTGTGGTTTTCCCTAGATAATTTAAAACTTCTCTTTCTTTCTTCTTTTTTTCGGGGGGGGGCTTCTTTCTTTTCATCCACTATCTCTGATTTTCAACAGATTGAATAAGAATCCGAGAGTTTTATCTGGGTCATAAGAATTCATCCGAAAATGCGTTTCAGACCAAGTCTGATCGCATTTTGCCGCGGATTTGCTGAAGCAAAATATTCACAGATGGAACAGAAGATAAGAAAATGCAATTCCCGATTTACAATTTCTCGATCTGCAGCCATAATTAGAAGCTGCAAAGACGAAGTTAATGAATATTAATTACCAAAAGTCATTATTTATTATTTAATAATAAAAAAAACATAATTATAAAATATTAGAAATGAAATTTTATTAAATATCATCAACAGAAATACATACAAGAATCCAGCAACTAAATTTCTTTCTCATGATAAAATATCTTCTAACAGCACCTGGCTCCTCATGAGATTCTCGGGTAAAATTATGGCTATTTTTAAATCCCTCTCCTAGCAATGCTGAAATAACACACACACACACACACACACACACACAAACACACACACACACACACACACACACACACACACACACATATATATATATATATATATAATTTTCCTACCATCTGATGTTCATCATTTTAGAATAAATTTCGAACACTTGCTATGTTACAGTTGTGAAATAGAAAGTCACTGAGGAAAATAGATGGTTAAAATCTTTCTCATTTTTCGTTTCATTTTTAAAAATTCAATTATATTAAATATAATTCAGAAGGTACAACGTTACATATTTCAATTCCCTCATGATGGTTTGTTGTAAAACCCAAAACGTTTTACATTTAATGCTGGCAAATAATTGAACTGTAAATAAAATCCCCCCTAAATAACTTCCTTTATCCCCATTCGTACATTTACATATCGGACGCCCGAAAATTGCCCTAAATTTAACTGATTTTCAGTTATTCACCACTGAAATGGAAGCCCTCAGTCTTGGACTAAAATTTTCAACAGGTATACACAAGAATATCTCCACAAATACCATACACTTCTGAAACTGCAACATCGACTTTTCCCAAGGGTTTCTTCCAAGGAATCATTATCGCGTCTCTCTCTCTCAACGATGGGTTCATAACTTCCCCAAAAGAAATATACAGGCACTATCCAACCAAACTCAAAACCGAACATCATCATCTACCCCGCCGACGAAAGCGGTGGCGTTGTAATCATGAATATATACAGGTATGATGACAAAAATCGCTTCGAGAAGACACAAAAACCTAAGAGATATCTAATATCACTACCATCAACAAAGACATTATTTCTTTCAAAAAACTCCTAAAAAAAACTCGTAAAGAACCGAAAACCTTGGACATCTCTCAGTGAACACCACCCTACAATCCCAAAATTATATTGCCTACCCCAAATCCACAAACCAAACACCCCCTACCACCCATTATCTCTTACACCCATAAAATAGCTCGTGCCATAGCTAAAATATTAACCCTCCCTACTCGACACAATCACTACCTCACACGTTATAAATTCCGGGGACTTACTTAAAAAAAACAAGGACATTAATATACAAAAAAAATTTAAACAGCTTAGATATAAGATTTCTCTACACAAATATACCCATAGAAATACTTCAACTTCCTTGCAACTCACTTAAGAAAAATTAAATTCAACTCCTCGTTCCCCATAAACACCTTAATTAACATCTGCAAACACATAACAAACATGTCTTATTTCAATTTTAATAATAAATTTCATAAATAGAAATCTGGCCTCCCTATGGGAAACCCAGTAGCGGAGAATTAGCCTGTCTATTTCTAGAATTTTTAGAATCCGGGATTTTTAAGTACAGACTACCTAGTAACACTACATATTTTAGATATATTGACGATATACTTATTTTCCTAACCCAAAACATGAAAATTGTAGAGATTGCAGAGAAACTACACGATGTTGAACCCTCCATCAACTATATTTATAAAAAAGAATGATATAACTCCATACTCTTCCTGGACATCCAAATTATTAAATCCCAATATGTTTAAGTTTTATAGTCTCCCGCAAACCCACAAGCAAAAACGATTATATACATTTTACTCCCACCACTACAGTAAAATCAAAACAGGCCTCATAATTGGTTTTTATCTAACAGCATTTAGAATATACAACCCACAACACCTAGATGAAGAATTTAAGTACATCGAACACTCCATTTAAATCCTAAAATATCCAACATTGTTCATATTAAACTCTTGAAAAAAGCTCTTAATATACTCTCATCGAGAAAAACAATCCCACAATTCCCATTACATAGGGACTGTTCTCACGATCCACTAACACTAATAACAAACCTCTCTTCGAAAAATTAACCAAAATAGGAATATCAATCATGCAAACCACATCACAAACCATTAAAACCTCACTAACGAACCAACCACAAAACCACCTCTCACTTAGGCATAGATTTTATTCTATGCAAAGATTATAACAAACATTACACTGGCAAAACCCAACGGAATCTTGAAAAAAGTATCTACGAACACAAACGATCAATCAAAATAAATGACGACCGAAATGCCCTTTTCTCGCACATGGTAGATCTCAAACACAGATTTAATTTTTCCCAAGCTACTCTGATCAAACCCATAAATTGCAAAATATCCCGCAGATTATTTGAATCTGCCGTCATTTCCCCGCAAAGCACAAAAAACAACGTTCAGGTTTCAATCAGATTTCACCCTACTTGGCAGACATTAGCCAACACGAAAACAATATCAAAATAGAAAACGGATAAAAACTTGCAAAATGTTTAGTAAAAATTTTTTTGGCAAACTAAGACATTTTTTACTCTATACTACCATACTATTGGGGATTCTTTCCTTTGTATTTTCTCTTTCCTCTTTTTCAATCATTTCCTTCTTTTTCAGTCAAATTTTATACCACATTACTTCAAAAGAAAAAAGGTGCATAGAAATATTCACCACACACAGAATTAAATTTAAACTATATACACACACAGACAGAAATAAATACACACACACACACACACACACACAGCGGAAAAAAGAAAAAACATCTGTTTGAAATGACAAATTAACTCAGTAGCCTATCAAGTATACACGCTCAGACACATACAACGAACCTGAGTAAAATAACATAAACGCTTTATAGCATACCAAATATCAAAGATTGATGGGGAAATAAAAAATGTACTGACAAGGGAGAACAGGAGACATACTCTGAGAAAGAGAAAGAGAGGAATAAGAAGAGGAAGAAAGACACACTATGAGAAAGAGAAAGAGAGGAATAAGAAGAGAAAGAAAGACACACTCTGAGAAAGATACAGACAGGAATAAGAAGAGAAAGAAAGACACACTCTGAGAAAGAGAAAGAGAGGAATAAGAAGAGAAAGAAAGACACACTCTGAGAAAAAGAAAGAGAGGACTAAGAAGAGAAAGAAAGACACACTATGAGAAAGAGAAAGACAGGAATAAGAAGAGAAAGAAAGACACACTCTGAGAAAGAGAAAGACAGGAATAAGAAGAGAAAGAAAGACACA
Source organism: Sepioteuthis lessoniana (assembly GCA_963585895.1). NCBI lineage: Eukaryota > Metazoa > Mollusca > Cephalopoda > Myopsida > Loliginidae > Sepioteuthis > Sepioteuthis lessoniana. The sequence goes on along the minus strand of OY757914.1, from coordinate 9,082,288 downwards.
CTCTGAGAAAGAGAAAGACAGGAATAATAAGAGAAAGAAAGCGAGAGTAGCCACTCTGGCATTCAAGATACGATCGAGTGTCAAGATATTATTTGTTACGTTGTATTTTCGTACGATAAACTTGTTATACTTACTCTTCCTGTTGAGTCTCATTTATACTGATTATATTCCCCCCGGGATATATCATTACCATTTGATATTGATGATTTGTTCATCAGTGGCTGAGGTTTTTATATGACCTGATTGAAGGCCATCTTCTGTGCAATCTCTGGTCCACTTAAATTCTGCAGCCCTCTTCATCAAAGTTGCATAGGAAAAGAAGGAAGCGCTGAAAATATCACAACTATGCCCTCATTCCTTCCTTTTACAGATAATTTACAACAGCTCAGGTCTCTGTTTTGTCCATTTTTAAATTTCTTTCGCACCTCCAACTTTAATATAGGCCTCATCTACACAGAAATCAAAACAGAAGTCTCAGTTAGTTATTGTAGTTTTAGAAGAAATGGTTGTGTATTGCCAAAATAAAATTTTTCACTTTGCTCTTCTTTCTGGATGAGGCATAGAGCTTTTCAAACGAACCTCGTACACACACACACGCGCGCGTGTATATATATATATATATACGGAGTGCATGCAATAAGTTTCCAGACATTTTTTGTACAGGCATTCAAATTGTCGGAGACTCTTGAAAATTCAATGTGTTATTACTATAAATTTTATGAGATGACTGACCAATTTTTATGATTTCAGGTTCATATGAACAGCTACAGCAGCAATTGGAATACCCTACTAAAGCCTGATTGTCACAGCTGGTGAATTTCAAGAATACAATCTGGACGAGAGGACACTTTACAAGAATGATATGGAATAAAATTCTGTTTAAAACTTGGAAAAAATGCCACAGAAACGTATGGAATACTTTAGACTGCTTTTGGAGCATCTTGCATGAATCGAGTATCATCAGTTTTTGAGTGGCATAAGAGATTCAAGAAAGGCAGGGAGTCTGTGAGGGATGATGAGAGGTGTGGGAGGAGTAAGGAAGTCAATACACCAGAGTTGACTAGTCAAAGGGTTAGGGTTAGGGTTACTATGTTGAGGTTTTAAGGATGTTCAGGAAGAGATTCCGTCGGAAGACGCCAACCCTCTTCAAATCGGGTCAGTGGCATTTCCACAAGGACAATACACTAGTCCACAACTTCATCTTTGTCACAGACTATTTGATCAAGATGGGCATCAAGACAGTTTCTCAGCCTCCCTATAGTCCAGACGTTGGTCCCTGTGACCTTTGGTTATTCCCTAAGCTCACAGGCTGTCGTTATGAGTCAACTGAGGAGATGAAAGAGACAGTGACGAAGGTCATTGACACGCTCACACAAGAGGACTTCGATGGGGCCTTCCAGAAGATGTTGAAACGGTACAACAAGTACATTGCAGCCTGAGGAGATTACTTCGAAGGGGACTAGAGTTTCATGTGTGTACTAATAATAAAAGTGCCCATACGAAAAAAGTCTGAAAACTTATTTAATGATCCTCGTATATATATATAAGCATGTTCCGTTGAAGAACGCGGGGTATTTTCTTTTTAAGATCCTTAAATGAAGATGTTCGAGTCTTTTTTATTATTTTCCTTATGTTTGGGTCGAGTAGGCCGTACTACAATTACACTCACTCGTCGTCTTACATAAGTGTCATTAAAGAGCATCTAATCCCAAAGCATAAAAAAGACAAAGATAACCTAAAATTCTCTGATATAAGGAAGATTCATCTTAATAATACAAAAACGATAAATAAAATAACAATAGAATAACAATCCTCGAATAAGCATAGAAATTTTTAAAAAACTCCTATAAACAAATAGCCATCAACACAGGTATTAAACATATTCAATAACTAACCCTAGCACCCTTCCCAAAAAGAAATGAAGCAACTATATATTATAAAAAAAAACTTCCCGAGTAAATATAATGACTCACAGCAAGAAACAATCAAGCAAAATCCCTGGGGACGAACAGCAAAATAGTTGAAAGTGCTTGGGCTAGTATAGGGCACGTTCCTTACCACCACGATCCAAACATAAAGAAAATAATAAGACTCAAAAGTTATCACTTGAAAATCCTACAAAGTAAATACTCTATCGTCTTCAACAGAAAATGCTTAAATAATGTCTTCTTACCAAAGCAAGCACACACACACACAATATATATATATATATATATATATATAGAGAGAGAGAGAGAGAGTAAGATAGGCTTGAATTGGCGTTTGAGTCAACCGGGTTTCGATCCCAGCTACGGGAAGTTAATATGTCTAGCCACACTGATAAGTTCTGATAGAACGAAATAGTTCTGTCTGTGGATGACTATATATATATATATATATATGTGTGTGTGTGTGTGTGTGTGTGTGTGTTTGTGTACGTGTGTGTGTGTGTGTGTGTGAAATTTTTCCAACCATTTGATGACGATTGCTGTTAAGTAAGTGGAAGATATTGAAATTCTTTTCGTGTCGGTTTTAAGTTAGCCAGATTTCAGAACCATATAAGACAGTCTTCACGGTACAACTTTGGTTAATCCCAGTTTTTGTCCATATATATATATATATATATATATATATATATATATGAAGTCTGTTCTGGTAAATGCTAGGATCGATTTCAAATGACGATGGTATGGAAATGTATTGTAGCGACGCTAACATATGTACATTTTTTATGAGGGTTGTTCAAAAGGTTCATAGCCTCACCCAGAAACAAGGGCATCGTTTAATTTTTTTTTCCAGAGAAAACATACTACTTCAAACTAGAAAAGTCTGAATTAGATTTCTCGTTTCCATTTAAGTGGTAGTTTGTTGCCATAATAAGCGTATTCAAGTATACTTTTCTTCGTGGTTGAGGATTAAAACTGTTTAAACGACCAACGTATTTCTATCGTAATACATATCTCACGCGTGTCTGCATACACATAGACACGCACCCACTATATATATATATATATATATATATATATATATATATATATATATATATATAAATATATATATATATATATATATATATATATTTATGTATGTTTATATTTATATATATATATATATTTATATATATATATATATATTTATACTTATATATATATATATCATCATCATCATCATATCGTGCTGGCAGCACGGATATATATATATATATATATATATAATATATATGAAGCCAATCTCGACAATCTTTGAAAAATGTTGGCTACACACAACTTTGTGTAAAGAAAGTACGCTTCATAAAAACCCCACCGAGTTCTGTGCGATATTTTGTCATATGAAAATTCATCTCAACGTTACGATTTGAAGATTTAAAGGATATACCTAAAGATTGATTTCTGAGGTCCTTCGAATAATGGAAGACTCGCAGAAATATTAAGATGACAATTTTGTTGAATTTAATTTACAAATTTTTTTCTATTTTTGATATATTTTGAACACTCCCGTATGTCTAGAGGTACATGTACGAATTCCTTCCTCCCCCTCCCTCTCTCTCTCTCCCTTTATATATATATATATATATATATATATATATATATACCATGAATGTTTATTCCAATAAATTTAATCGGGTACAATGATAAACATGTCTAGTCCTGCGCAGGTAGAACTCATTACGTTAGAGGGTTTTTAGCGGGACTAAGTTGCATTTTTGCAGCCAACCACACACACACACACACACACATATATATATATATATTCATAACAGGAATACACTGAAATAAAGATTGTACCTAATACAATAAAAGTAGAAAGATTCTGTGGCACCAATATTCCAACTGGGAAATCATAGCCAATCCTTTAATAATAGACAGGAAGCAAAGTCGATCAAATTACAAGGAAACTACTAGGTAATTATTAATATGACGGGACCGACAGTATGCTACTTGAGAATAAACCAAGCTAAATATTAACAAATTGAGATAGATAGATAGATAGATAGATAGTTGGGTTTTTCATAACCTATTGTCCGTTCTTTTGAAACTGCAACATATATATTAGTATATATTTACTCAACAGTTTCGTAACGCGCAGAATGGGATAGGAAATGTTTTTAAGTAGAAAACTGCTAATATCAATTCGAAAGAGCTCAATCAGAACAACCATTTTGCCATATATGGGGTGGGGGAAGAGATAGATAGATAGATAGATAGATAGATAGATAGATAGATAGATATCTTTCCTAGAGTGCAGGTACATTAGTAGAAACACACAAGGAATAAGAAAATGAACACGCAAGTCTGAGGAATCCAAATCCAGTTGTTAGCATAGTTCCTTTCTTTCATAATTTTTGCATTTTAATGAAAGCGTATATAACCTTCTTGTAAAAGATTTTTGGCTGCTTTCTTCGGCATACACGAGTTACATCGTTAACCTTATCATTGATAGAGAACTACGCAGGTCGCCTAGATAGAAGCAGATGAAAGTCTGAAGTTGCAAAATGATAATTCAAGGTTTCATGGAAACTTAAAGACAATCCCGGTGAATTGCTGGACAATGAGCTTTTTATATATTTGAACCATTGAAGAGAGCACTCTGAGGACATGATGATGGGATGAAAGCGGTAAGTCAAATATGGCGAAGAAGCAGTCAAGGATCCTACGACGCTATAATACATGAACACATTTAAAGAGGTAATACCATGAATGAGAGAGAAGGATTACATAGGATTAATTATGTAATCCCATAAATCAAACCAAAATGAACAAAAAAACTTCTCAGTAATCCAGATATGTTTATATCAACAGACACTGTTGATATAAACATATCTGGATTACTGAGAAGTGTTTTTGTTCATTTTGGTTTGATTTGAGGGATTACATAATTAAATCCTATGTAATTAAAGAACAACGGTCACAAATTTCTAACTGGGCTTCATTGAGAGCTAGATAGATATTAACTGAGTTAGATAGTATTTTACTAAGATTTTTGCTTAGATACGACACAAGGCCGTATTAATGGGGCAGCCAATGACACTCGAACTCACTCGTGAAGGTTTACTAATCTAGTTTGCTAACCGTTACACCACCCGAGGCGCCCAGTACACAGTAAGATAGATTGGTCGACAGATATTAACAGAGATAGATAGATAGATAGATAGATAGATATTAACAGAGTGAGATAGATAGATAGATAGATAGATATTAACAGAGTGAGATAGATAGATAGATAGATAGATAGATAGATAGATAGATAGATATATAGATATTAACAGAGTGAGATAGATAGATAGATAGATAGATAGATAGATAGATATTAACAGAGTGAGATAGATAGATAGATAGATATTAACAGAGATAGATAGATAGATAGATAGATACATAGATAGATATTAACAGAGTGAGATAGATAGATAGATAGATAGATAGATAGATAGATAGATATATAGATAGATAGATGTTAACAGAGTGAGATAGATAGATAGATAGATAGATAGATAGATAGATAGATAGATAGATAGATAGATAGATAGATATTAACAGAGATAGATAGATAGATAGATAGATAGATAGATATTAACAGAGTGAGATAGATAGATAGATAGATAGATAGATAGATAGATAGATATTAACAGAGTGAGATAGATAGATAGATAGATAGATAGATAGATAGATAGATATTAACAGAGTGAGATAGATAGATAGATAGATAGATAGATATTAACAGAGTGAGATAGATAGATAGATAGATAGATAGATAGATAGATAGATAGATAGATAGATAGATATTAACAGAGTGAGATAGATAGATAGATAGATAGATATTAACAGAGTGAGATAGATAGATAGATAGATAGATAGATAGATAGATAGATAGATAGATAGATAGATAGATAGATATTAACAGAGTGAGATAGATATGTAGATAGATATGACCAGACAGAGATAATGAGGTAGATAAATATGAACATAGATAGATAGATAGATTGATTTGAGCAGGCTGATACTAATATCTCTGAAAAGACTAAGGATGATATATAGATCTGAACTGACTGAGATAGATAGATAGATAGATAGATAGATAGATAGATAGATAGATAGATATGAAGAGACCGAGATAGATAGATAGATGTACACTGATGGTTGTCAACTGAATAACAATTTACGATGATAAACAATTAAAATACCCTCAGATTAGAGTCTCATGTAGTGCTTATGTTTACTCTGTTTAACTTAGTATAACTCGAGGTCAGATTATTGTAAAGATTGTGTTGCGCCAATCTTCTCGGTGGAAAGAGCATGTCTCCCTTGAAAATGGGCATTTGAGATGATTGCTTTTATTTAGTTTTAAACACGATCTAATGGCGCCACTGGGAAATACACAATGATTTTAGCCCTGGAGCAGACTGGACGCCATATTGAGTTTGCTCACTTTTTCTTTTGAATGCCTTTGTTAAGGGAGCTCCCGTTAGGATTACGTGAGTAATACACATTTTCTGACATTTTAACGGGGCCGAGACTGTTTGGCTACGAGGGAGTCACATGACTACAACATCACCGTCTGCTTTATCATGAACAGGCTCAAAACAAATACAACAAAGAACTGAAAATTGTTTTAAAAAGAAAAAAGTTTCTTGAAGCAAGCAAACAGCAGCTGCTTCGCCATATCGAATAGACATTGTTTTTCTCTCATTTGTGAAGTCAGTGTTAGTTTTTCAAAGAGTCTAAGAGAAAAGAAAAGCCACTATTTATCAAAAGGACAGTTATATAGTACTTTCTGGTCTAAGAGAGAATAAACATGGAACGAAAAAAATGATGCCGAAAATATGAGCACCACAAAAAGAACAGCTGCCTTGAATCTGACAAAAGTAACCATTGAGATATTCGGCGTCATCGTTTGAGATGTTTCATGGTTGCATGTACATACATATTATAAATATTTAATGTGCATGTATGCACTAAGCCATCCAAACAAAGATCGAGACACGGACCATAGAAATATTGCAAATTATCAAGGTATCAGGATAGACAACAAGATAGATAGATAGATAAAAAAAAAGGAGATTGAAAGAATGTATTATTTTTTCCACTTCTCCGTTAGAATATTTAATGTCTCTTGGAGACAATTGTTTTTATAAGGTTATCTCACATGACATTGTGTTTGACCTTCACTAGGTCATGGTTACCCAATTAAAAACTGAGATAGATAGATAGATAGATAGATAGATAAATAAACGAACAAACGGAGATTGATAGAATACATAGACATATAGCTTTTTTTGGCTTTTACTTACATATATGCATACATTCTGACAGACCAACAGGAATACAGAAATTTAGGACGAAGGCTGTTTTTCTGTCTTTTGCGTTGAAATAATAGATGCCGGCAGAAGACTAGTATTTCAGTAAACTTGCATGTAAGTTCCATCTTCACTAATGGCTCTTAACAATATGACCCTTTGAAAAATTGCATTTAACATGGTAGACATCAACTCACACGTTACGCAAGCTAATATTGCTGACCATTGTTTGTGAATTGCTTTCATCGTCCTGTTATATACCAAGAAAAATTAAACAATTGCCTGAACACCTAAACATATTTCTAATTAAGTATAGATTCGATCTGAAACACAAAGCAACAATTACCGAACATCTAATGAGGATTGAACTCACAACACAGCAGTAATTAATCTGAGAGTTTAGCTTGCTCCCAAAACAACAGAACGAGGTACCTTTCATATGATCACTGATAGGACCTTATCGACCAAATCCAGAGATTGAACCCTTAGACAACAGGTAAATTAGTGCACTGAAGCAATATTTGTATCTATACGGCTATTAGTAAACAGGACCGTCAGTCAATGAACATTAAAATCTTTAAATCCACTCTACCCCCAAAAAGACCGGAACCAAAATATACTGATAATAACAATTAAGAAGAAGAAAGTTGCCAAAATTGCTTGATTGATTGGATGATTCGAATGGCATATCAACTCGTCTAGGATTATTTTATTATGCGTAGTAGATCGAGAATTGCATTCATTTTGCATTTATATTAACCTTTTTGTTCACTTTTATATATCAGGTATTCCTAAGTTACACAAATAATTTGCACAGTTATATAGTCTCATGAAATCTTAATGATTGACACAGTTATATAGTTTCAATAATTCCTACCTAGTACCAATAATTCATATATATATATATATATATATATATATATAGTTTCAAGTAATTATTTTTATTTGATAGTCATAATAATAATAAGAAGACACTGAACAGTGCCATAAGGACGAACTATATTAAGCCAAGAATAGATGAAGCGGAACAAAAAAGCAAGTGTTGCTTATTTGATGATAGAGATGAAACGATCAATCACAGAATAAGCGAATGCAGCAAATAAGCACAAAGAGTGTATAAAATTAGACATGACCGGGTGGAGAAGGTAATCCAGTGGGAATTGTGTAGAAATTCAAATTTGACCATACGAACAAGTGGTATAGACCCAACCCGTCCTGGAGAAAGAGACGCACAAAATTCTCTGGAGTTTTGATATACAAACCCTATTTACCAACCCCTCAACTCGGGCAGTATACGACACACGGTCAATTTTTTAAGCGGAGTTTAACAGGTTTGAATTCAGAGTTTTCCTTCTCCTAGACTAGTTGCCTCACCAAGGCTGAAAAACTCAGTCTGCCCTACTATTTTACCCATAGCTGGAAGGAGAACAATTGGATTCATACCTTTCCCAAAGGTATTAGTGCAATGTGAATTACAATCAGTGTCGTCCAGGATTTGAACTCGTGTCGCCGTGTCCATTTCCTACGACGATAACGATTACACCACGAGCAGTGTGTGTGTGTGTGTGTGTGTGGGTGTGTGTGTGCACACACACACACACATATATATATATATATATACATATTTACCAAACCCTCCGCTCGGCAGGATAGGACACAAAGTCAATTTTTAAGCAGAGTTTAACAGGTTTGAATTCAGAGTTTTCCTTCTCCTAGACTAGTTGCCTAACCAAGGCTGAAGAACCTAGTCTGCCCTACTATTTACCTATAGCTGGAGGGACAATGATTTCCCAAGTGTATTAGTGCTATGTGAAATGTAATCAGTCTCGTCTGGGATTAGAACTCGTGTCGTCGTGTCCATTTCCTACGACGATAACCATTACACCACGGGCAGTGTGTGTGTGTGTGTGTGTGTGTGTGTGTGTGTGTGTGTGTGTGTGTGATACATTTTTTAAAAGGATATCAGTAAAACGAAGAAATACAAAATATGAAAAATGAAATTATAATTCATTTAAAATACTTATAAAATTTGAAATTGACCGTCTTTAGTCACAGCTATAAAACTATGTTACCGATAATACAATGAAATACCAAATATTATCAAAATATGTCCGATTTTTGTAAATGCCGAATCGATATTAATCTTTGACAAAAAATTTTGTCATTATTCAAACTGAAAAATTTTTTTTTTTTTATTTATAAACAAATTGGTCAAATTACTTTGTCATGAGAAATTTCACGGTTTTGGCAAGGCGTTATATTTTCTAAGTCACATAATTCCTCGTGTTACAATAATAATAATAATTCATTATAACTTTATAATAACTAACTAATTTCGGTTTAGGTATGACACAAGTCTGAAGGTTTATTTATCGAGTGAGAATCGATAATGAGACAAGATTGCCTGAGATAGATTTTTTGGCATTAGAAGTATATATATATATATATATATATAAGAAATTAAGATCAGAGCATCTTTTTGAATTGTCTCCTACTTTATGTATAAAGTAACATATAAGGTAACATATAATCATGAGAGAAAACTTAAGAGATTAATCTGTTATATGTATATAGGTAAGTAAGTCAAGTGTAGTCGAGGGCGACCAGAAGGCTCCCTTTTCAATAGCTACTAAACCGAGGTGTAGGGGAAGGCAGTACTCCTTTCCCTGGATTGCTCTACTTTATCCTTGATACGTACTTTATAATGCTGAGTGTTAAGCAAGGAGGTATCAAGTACCATATATATATATATAAGTCTCTTTTAATGTAACACTTATTTTTGTAAGTAATAGACACATTGACTCGTGTTCAGATCCAGAACAAAGTTATTTACGTCACGCTTCATGCAAATACCAATGAGAAAGGCATGAACCCATGTGTTTTCAGCTGTAACGCGACCTTTCTCAAATAGACGTTAAAAATACTACTATACTACATAGACCCTTGCACCACTACAGTTTTAATGGGTCTATGAGTGAAGCACTGCACCTTAAGTTTCAGCGAGAGAAAAAATGATGAACATACAAAACACTGTCTTGGTTCGCTAATACAAAAGTTGATTTGCTACTCCACTATTAGTAGTCGTTGACAAGAGAGAAATAGAGAGAAATAAAACGTCGTGAAGACAGTGCAGACATAGACATTAGTATTATCTTTCTCGCTTTCTGTTTTAGTCCTTGCACGGGCTTGCTCGCAAGTTCTGTCTTCATTTCTTCACATTGGGTATAGGACCCCTTCGTGGAGCTCACACAAAATGTGTCCCGTAATTTTCGGCCATCGGCACATCGTCGCGTTTAATGTCCAACTGACTTTCTTTTCCTGTTGTCTACCCCGCATCCACTCCCGTAATGGCTATTCTGTTTGAGTTTCTTCCAGCCAATCAGAACTCGTTGTGTATTTGCTGCTGATACATTTCTGCTTTTAACCAGAGCATCCGCTGCCATCCCGACCTAGACTTGGGGACCCCCTCCCCGTTCACTTTCCCATTATTTTCTCCCTTATAGCCTCTGTCTCTGTCTCTCTGTCTCTGTCCCTGTCTCTGTCTCTCTCTGTCTCTCTCTCTCTGTCTCTCTCTCTGTGACCGCCTCGAACCCATTTCTTCTGTATGTCATTTCTTTTCTACTATCCGGTGGTCTAGCAGTAAATTTAACTAGGAAACAATTTGTTTGTAAAACAGCTGGAGGATATGGGTATATAAAAGGGCAATTTTTTTTTCTTTAGCTTTGGTTGCCCGTTAGACTAGAAGAAGGGAAACTCTAAATTCAAACAACTAATTCCTCTTAGAATTGACCTTATGCCATATCCTTATCATCGTTAGCTAAATACGCACGTAACCCCAACACGCAGTTATATAAGTGTGTGTGTGTGTGTGTGTGTGTGTGTGTGTGTGTGTGTGTGTGTGTGTGTGTGTGTGTGTGTGTGTGTGTGTGTGTAAACGTAGCCTTAACCCGGCAAAATCGTCACATCTTGTAGAGAATTTTATTTGAGAAATTAACTTAAAATGTTCTAACTTACAGAATAAAACTGTTTCACATTTAGCCGGCATCTGAATAAGAATGTTACAGACAATTCTCTATATAACAAAGATAATGAGTAAATGCTATTTAGAATCTTTCAGTCTCTCCTAAACAGAAGTATCAGAATCATCATGGACAACTCTTAATTATGAAAAGCTAATTAGAACCCTTCACTCCTTAAATAGATATATCAGAATCAATATAGAACGTCTTTCTAACGGGAATACAACTAATCCACGATTAATATTGTCCCATGGGTTCGTTGATTATAATTATTTATTTCAGGAATTTTGATTAAAATTAGAAAGTTAAAGATACAAATCCCTTGTTGTAAATTGTATAACTACTCCTTGCTTCATTTACATAGTCTTGTGCCTGACTTGATATTACCAACTCTGTGATTGTAAAATTTTTCAATCTTTGAATTCCAAACTAAGACAAGAAAAACCATTTTAGATAAGCCTGAGTTAGTGAAATATTATTAGATCCATATAAAATCAATTTTCGTCAACAAATGATGGTTGGATTTGTGATCGGCGTAAAATTAACAAAAAAAAAGGTTAATAGCCAAAAAAAAGAAAAAAAAAGGAAAAAATGGAAATAAGATGAACTGTTTGAAGCTGATGAAGGTAGATGGCAAAAATGCTGAAGCAAAGAACAATTAAGTGATGAAAAAGCAGTTGCATTCTAATCTTGAAATACTAAATCGGATTCCCTGCCTCCACTCGCTAGTTTAATTGGCACTCCACCAAAATGGCGATGGAAAAATCTACTTCCATTTCCACACCTCATTTTGTTCCTTAATAGTGATGACCATTACGATGCGATAGCTGAGATGGTGGCTGGCAGATTGTAATGGAAGATGGCGCGAACATACTTCTTCGCCCCTTTTCGTGTTGGTTGGCTCGACTTAGAAACCGTCCTCCCGGTAATTTCAGATAATAGATTTTTGCTTGGCACTGGACACTTCTTTATTAGGAAGCAATGAAAAGAAAATGCATTGATAAATAGGATGGGAATGAATTTCAACGCAACAGAAGACTTTTCCTACCTAATAAACAACTCTATCCTTTGTCAGGAGTTGCGTGTCTTTTCCGTGTCATTTTTTTTGGGGGGGGGGGGGGCTTTTTCTTCAAACTCTCTTTTAGAGAAAGAAGTTATTACTTATGCTACAGTACTTTAAGGCTAGGATTTTGTGACTGATTTGTTGAAGACAGAAACTCTTATACTGAGCAGTTCTTTTAAGACATTCAAGGTGGATTTCTATTAATCTCAAAAGGAACTGAATGTACTACAAGCAATGTGCCATATTTTATCATTATAGATAAAACCTATCATCTCAAAATCACCTGAATCGTTGTCTTCTGAATATACAATGTCGGTATATTAACTATATTAACTATATTAGGCTTTTTCACACAATTTTCCATTTTACTCTGGTATATCTATCGATCTATCAATAGATAGATAGATAGATAGATAGACCATACTAAAATGGGAAATTGTGAAAAAAATGTCCAACCATGTCAAGAAGGTTATAATACATGCGGATTATTTCTGGAATTAAAAAGATAAATACAGGAATATGCCAAAAATAGTAAAACAAAGAAGTTGATTTATTTCTAAGAGTAGACATATTCATCTGTGTCACTGACCACCTGATTGAATTCAAAATATGTTTGATCTTTATTTGGACTGTTCTAATATCACTAAATCATAGTTTTTTTTTATTTGCCTGTCATGTAAACAAACATCATGTCACATGACAATTTCCTAGAGACAGTTAATTAGTTACTTTTTCTCATATTTCCGTCTGACTATTGTGCGATTCACATGAAACTTTTAAGTGCATCACTTGGATATTTTAGGATTTAGACTTGCTCCACCATAGTAATATCAATCACTTTTCTGTTATTTTTCTTATATTTTTGGTATTTTACCTTAAATACCGGACATTGGAATAATGGTTAGAGTGTTCGCCAATGCCCCGGAAGATCCTGGGTTCAATCCTAGGTCGAGTTATACCATCATCATCATGTCGTGCAAAAGACACGCATATCCCTGACACTCTCTCGCCACTTCTCCCTATCGTTCATGGCCTCTGGCAAGTCTTCAGGGCTACATCCTGTACCCTAACATAGCTGCTGTATGTATGTTCGAGCTGGTCGTCCTGCTTTTGTCCGGCCATATGTGTGGGTCCATAGAAGTACATCACTTTTGAGCTCGTCCCTGCTTCTCCAACAGTGTCCTGCATGTCTGGTTCGTCTGACTTGGATAGTTTTCGTGATGGGAGGCAGGTGGCTGTATAGTTGGTGCCTCGTGGGGTGTTGCCGCCAGGACTTGTTCAATATTGCTCGCAATATTCTTGTTTAATTGCCGTCTAGCTTCTTCTCCAGCCGTTTAATTAGCGTCCAAGTAGTGCATCCATACAGCTGTATAGATACGACCGCTGCCTGGAAGAAACTGCGTTTTATTTTATCGGTCAGGTCTGCTCAAAAAATGGTACTTGATGCTACTTTGCTTAACACTCAGTTTTATAAGGTAAGGATCAAGGGTAAAATGGAGCAATCAAGGGAAAGGAGTAGCGCCCTCCCTTACATCTTGGTGTTGTAGCTATCGAAAAGGGTGACTTCGGGTCACCCTCGACTACGGTCACCGACCTTACTTTAAATACATTTTTGGGTTGGGATTTATGGCATATCAACCATTGTAGGTTATTTAATGCCAAATCCTCTTTATGCATATATATTAAATATATATGATTTGGTTGGGTCGGGTTTGTGGCATATCAACCATTGTAGGTTATTTAATGCCAAATCTTCTTTATACATATATATGAAATAGATAGGATTTGGTTGGGTCGTGTTTTATGGCATATCAACCATTGTAGGTTATTTAATGCCAAATCATCTTTATATATATATATTAAATATATATGATTTGGTTTGGTGGCGTTTTATGGCATATCAACCATTGTAGGTTGATACGCCATGGTTGGGTCGGCTTTTGTGGCATATCAACTATTGTAGGTGATTTAATGCCAAATCCTCTTTATACATATATATTAGATATATTTATGACTTTTGAACACATTTTGAAGATAATATTCTTAAACGAGCCTGAACTTGTTTTTACACACAGTTAAATTGTTTCAAGTCTCACTATTGAAAAGTCACAATTTAACATTTATTTGCACACAGTTTGTTCTATTTGACCCATAGATTGGACCCTATCAGATGGTATCATTCCATGTCAGAATGGACCTGAGAACAAAGGCAATGAAGGGAAACTCAACAATCCATAAGTCTCCAAGTCTAAAACCTCACCATTAGATGTCATATCTAGGACAGTCGTTGATGGGGTCTTACCCCTCTGCGGAGATAGAGTCGTTGTATTCTACAGCCCTTCCCAACCGACTGGGCTTTAAATACCAAGTGGTTTGGTACACAAAAACTGTACAGAAAATATGATATTAGCAACAACAAAAATTGTAATTCCTAACACTGATTTTCACGGCACCGATTTCCAAGTGAGATTCACCGAAAGCTTATGATCGTTTTGACGAACCTTAACTGACAATCACTGTCCTAAAAGTCAGAGTTGTTTGTCATTAATGTAATTCTTTAGTTTTTAATATATATATATATATATATATATATATATATATATATATATATATATAGCTATTCACTCAGAGTGCAGGCCAAAATTGACTGCTCTCTTTATTCTACAATTAAGTCATAGGAATATAAACAACTTAATCATAAATCACCATTATCCACTTGAAAATATTTCCTTTTGAATGTCACACACAGACGAAGATGATGACACAAACTTTTATTAACATTCCTCAGCCATATGGAGTGTTCTATCCCGGGCGCAGGCATTTTTTTGTGTAACACAAAGTATTTTTGGATAAACCAGAAACTGTAAAAGATTTACTGATCTGGTCGGCCAATGACTTTGGAAACTGGGAAAAATACAATAAAAGCGAGAACTCGTCAGATCGGTGATAAATTAACATTGATCAGCCGGTTTTAATCAGGGTTGCCAACCTGAAGATTATATTCTTTTGAGACCACCGTCTCCTTACTTCCCTAATCGGTGTTCCTATGAGTATTCAATCCTATTTAGCCAACCCTTCCGCTCGGGCAGTTATCACCCAAGGTCAATTTTTAAGCGGAGTTTAACAGGTTTGAATTCAGAGTTTTCCTTCCCCTTGACTAGTTGCCTAACCAAGGCTGAAGAAACAGTCTGTCCTACTATTTACCCATAGCTGGAGGGAGAATAATTGGATCCATACCTTTCCCAAGGGTAATAGTGCAATGTGAAATACAATCAGTCTCGTCCAGGGTTTGAGTATTATGAGTATTTAATGTTGGTAAAAATTGAAACCTAGCTCTGTAGTCATCATTTCTGATGTTTAATGACATTGCAACAGTTAAGGACAACGGAAGACAGTGCTAATTAAAACCCTCCAACACAGATTTCAATTGTATGAACAACGTCTTTGTCGCACTGTGTGTGTCTTTCAAAGGGAAATGTTTTGAAGGACATAAAATTGAAATAACATTGATAACATCTTTATCAACAAAAAAGTCAACATTACGTGGAGAGGGGATCCGTTAGAGTAGTTGCTAAAGTGTATAACTGCATCCTTAAAGTAAACAGGTTCGACTCTAGATCGAAATGTTGTATTCCCTTTTGGACAAATACCTATGGGAAAGGTTTTAAATCCACTTATCCCCACCAGCAATAGGTTAAATAGTATCACTGTTGCTCTTCTTCAAGGATGGCTTTGGCACCAAATAACACACGACGGTTGATATGCCATTAAAACAAAGAAACAAATAAACATTACGTTGATTTTTGGAAAACAAACCTGAACTGAGCGTTTTACACACTTTTAAAGTCGACATAGATCAATTGATTTTTAATCAAGTTTGCCAACCTGAAAAATAAAAGCAATCAGTCACATTACTTTATAGACTGACCTTTTGATTCCAGTCAAATTTATTGCAGCACCCCATTATGCAAATTCTTAAATTACCTATGGACTGTCATGTTTGATCATAGTCAAATAAAATATGACCATCATCTCTGCAAGATATTCTTCTCCATTTATTGTTCTACGAGTCAGGTGTGCGTAATTCTTTATTCCTCGATAATTAGAAAGCTTATCTCGTTGTTAACGAGTAATCAATATGACAACAGTTTCAGAAATTTTGCTCCAAAAATGAAAATTGCGGAATATCATCCACTACACCAACTTCGGAAAATATTATTGAAAATAACCTAAGAAAAATACGTCTTTTAGAAAAACGACGTTTTTATCGTAATTGCTTCTCCAAGTTTTTTTTTTTGGTTGGGGGTGCAGATAAATAAAATTAAGGGAACATCAAAAATAGCGCCATTTTAATATTTGATTGACACTGCTTGTTTTACGTCAGCAGTGAACTGCGTGCATTGGACATAATAATAAAAAATAGCACCCAGTAAGAATCACATTCATTTACCCTTGTTGCCTTGAGGAAGCTTGTTTCTTTGTATCTTCTGCTATGCCAATTTTCGAAAACATTGACGGCATCTTACTTGCTTGCTGTTCATATCTGATATAGAAGTGACAACCAAGTAATTCATTGATTGATTGATTTTAACAGCACGCAAATCAGTGTTTTACCAAGAAGTTCGGGAATTTCTCTCATCGTATGTCCATATTTACATTATATGTTTTTCTTTCTTAAGTGTTTTTATTACATTCTATTATTGGGTGGGTAGGATATTATGTCTTTTGTGATTGTTTAAATCATTTTCTTTTGGCCCTCTGTTTTAAAATCAATATTATTTTAGTTAGAATTGCATAGATAAAAATCAACATTATGAAAATAGAGCTGGTAAAAAATAGTTTCCAGACAGATTGAGGACCTATCTCTCTGGAGACCTTCAAAGATTTATGGTGGACGGTTTTGTTAAATTAGATCAAGGGGTCTTTAGTGCTGATCAGCAAAAACAGATACCTGGTACCAAAGTTTTAACAAATAATATGCTTATGATATGAAGAATGACGGACCAGTGACAAATAGAACGGGGTAGATAAAAATGGGATTGACAAAAGGGGAATGAAAAGAAAAGGGATTATAAAAATATCAATCTAGAGTTGATTACTTCTAGAAATGCTCGAGTTGGTTGTAAATAAAGGACTTTAGTCTTGATGCATTCAGTCAATCATTGATCTTCGTGACAAAATGGTCGCTGTTTTGTAGTTTAGATCAGAAACAAGAATTGAGCACTCTGGTGTAGGAATTTACTCGCATAATACAATGCTCTTCGAACAAATTGAGCACTCTGGTATCCCGTTAAGGATAAATGTAAACAAAAAGAAAGCTACTACTTAATGCCTTATAATTCCCGCGCTGACATGGTTCGCCTGTTAGCTGAGCAGTATGATACTAAGTCTAACGTGAAGTTGGGCGGGTTTCGATCCCAGGTTCAATGGTCCTACGTGTCTAGCCACACTGAAGATTTGTGATACAACGAAACAGTCTGTCTGTGGATGACAATATATATATATATATATATATATATATATATATATATATATATATATATATATATATATATATATTTCTCGGGTCAAGTGAAGTGTATTTGATGGTCTCCCAATGGACAAACAATAAAGAATGCAGTGAACTAAAATCACTTGCGTTCTTGTCAGTGGGTAAGACGATTAAAATACTTTCCCCTCAAAAGGAATCGTGAGTCTGCTTGATTTTTAGGAAAACAAAAACCGAATGGCTTGGACAACCACGTCACCGAAAAGTCAGGCAGAAAGCAACATTGAATGGTACGGCTTCAGCAACTGGACAAAGAAAATAAAACAATGGGAGATCTAAAAACTGGAAGCCAAGATATGTTTTCTGTTTATTCAAGTGAATAGCCTCATCGATGTAGCAGTCCTCCTTTGATAACGAACGCTAGAGGCATTAATTTGGAGTCCTTGACCTCGTTATTTAGGTTGTTTTTGTACCCGCTTTACACTTTTTTTGTACACGGTATTATCAAATATGAATTAATTTTTTAATAGATCTAGTTAACCCATGAGACCCTGACAGGTACGACAACTCCAAGTCAGAATGGGCCCTGGGAGAAATGACGATAAAATGGTTTTTCATATTCCAAAAACTCAAGGAGTGGAGCCTCACCATCCGATGCCATTTAGTATCATAGCCAGGACACAGTTTCAAATTTTGCTATCTAACACAAATAATTCTAGTTAACAGTTATAATTTGTTTTCACATAGTTTCAAGGATTTTTTATTCAACGGCAGTATTTCTTTTTATCAAGTATTTCTGTGTAATTTATTAATAATTATTTGTTTGCCCAAAGTTAATATCGATTATTTAGTTGCAAACAGGTAAATGCTTTCTTGTATAGTTATTTAACACTAAGTCAATTTAATATTATTCATTTATTCACGCTGCTTAAATGGTTTTAAATATTGCTATTTCAGCACAATTAACCCTTAGCCACCGGATCTCCAGAAGTGGAGTCTCACCACCAGATTTCTTTTTTTGTATTACGCTCAAGACACGTTTTTAGTTGGGGTCTTAAACTTCTGCTGCGGATACACTCAGCTATTCTGAATCTATCAGAGCCTGAAAACAAATTGAGGAAGTAATTTCAAATTCTGATTCAGATAATGACAAGAACTTTACGTTTAGAAAGTCACCCAATTTTCTCCAGCTCTTCTCCCTAACTAGTAATTTTGATTATGTTTCTGTTAATGGTGCACCATCAGAGAGATGGAGCGGACTGCTTGATTTTGTGTTGGTTTTGTTCTCAATGTCTTTTTACTCAGAAAATATCGGCCACATAAAATTATCGCATATCAAAATATAGAGTTGTAGCGAAAAAAAGAAAATATGTCGAATATTGTCTTTTGGATATAAAAATGAACCAGTCAATAAAATTCAGATTTGAAAATTTCATTTCCTTTTTTTCCTTCTTTTTGTTAATTGAGATATTTTTGCCTTTTCTTTTAAATCTTGTGTTTTTATTTACTTCTAAATTTACCTCCTCCCAAACTTATCAACTATTTTCCGCTTTCTTTTTTACTCTCCCTTCCTATAATTAACTCCCTCTCTCTTTCTCTCCCTCTCTCTCTCTCTCTCTTAGTCACTTTCTCTTTCCCTCTCCTTCCTTATCTTATCAACTCTCTCTTTAAACTCCCCTTCCTAACCTTATCAACTCTTTCTTTCACCCCACCTTTCTAATCTTATCAACTCTTTCTGGCTCTCTCAGTCATCTCTCCACACTAAAGAGCGGTCAGAAAAAGAGAGTGAGAGAGAGAGAGTCAGACAGGTTCATACCTCTCTCTCTCTCTCTCTCTCTCTCTCTCTCACCACTCTTTCCTCTTTCTTAATCATATATACATTCTCTTTCATCCCTCCTTCTTAATCTTATCAACTCTTTTTCGATTATTCCTTCCCTACTCATTCCTAAGGTTTCTCTCTCTCTCTCTCTCCCTCTCATTTCTCTCTCTCTCTCTCCCTCTCTCTTTCTGACCACTCTTTCCTCTTTCTTAATCATATTTTTCCTCTCTTTCACTCATCCTTCTTAATCCTATCAACTCTTTCTCGCTCAGTCTTTCCCCACTCATTCCCAAAGTCCTCCTCTCTCTCCCCCCCCTCTCTCTCTCTCTCTCTTTCTGGCCACTCTTTCCTTTTTCTTAATCATATTTTCCCTCTCTTCCACCCCTCCTTCTTAATCTTATCAACTCTTTCTCACTTACTCCTTACCTACTCATTCCTAAAATCCCTCAATCTCTCTCTCTCTCTCTCTCTCTCTCTCTCTCTCTCTCTCTCTCTTTCTTTCTCTCTTAGTTAACGTCTGTTTGTCTGCTACTCTCCCCACCTTTCTCCCTCCAACTTTTTTATTTTTATTTCCCTAATAAC
Source organism: Sepioteuthis lessoniana (assembly GCA_963585895.1). NCBI lineage: Eukaryota > Metazoa > Mollusca > Cephalopoda > Myopsida > Loliginidae > Sepioteuthis > Sepioteuthis lessoniana. The sequence goes on along the minus strand of OY757914.1, from coordinate 9,062,047 downwards.
TTTTCTTTCTTTTAATTTTTAACATTTTTATTCTCCATGATTCTTTACTCTTCCTAATATTTATTATCAATATCTGTGGCATCTTCGCATTGTAGATATTCTCAATCTAAATTTAATGTTCTGACTATTTTTCAACGTCTCTAACTTGTCCCATTTAAATAACATGACAAGTCACTTGATAGATTACAAAATAAGAAATTCAATTCAGAAAATAATTCAAATTTGGCAAAAGAAGACGGGGGAGCGGGAAGGTCGGAGAAAATAGGAAGAAAGATTCCAAATCATTTCACTTAAGCAGAACGTCAAAAAACGTTACAGTTGGGAATATAAATAAAACGTCCAATTTGAGTAATTTTCTAAGCATAAACTTGATGCCTACACAAGTAAAGGCGGGAATTATGGCCCACAAGAGCTAGAATTACAGACCAGGAGGGAAATGTTTTCAGATGGCTAGAATTGAAATTGAACTGAGAAAGTATGTGTGTCTTTGAGTTGGGATAGAGAGGAAGGTTCTTTTTTTTAAGGTAGGGAGAGTAATGAAACGGGTGGACGTTTTGGATAGTAAATTGATAAATGTCTGATTTCGATTGTGTAGTGGAATAAACACGAGATGAATAAAAACAAAAAACAAAAAACAAAAACAAAGGCAAAAACAAAAATAAAACAGAAGAAAAAACAAACAAACAAAGGAAATCGAACGCCACAGACAGAAAATCGAAGTGAACGTTTTGAAAATCAAATTGATAATTAAGAAAAGCGAAAGAGAAATTATCGAATCGAACGAAACAATTGGAAATGCATTGACTTTTGAAAACAGAGAAAATGGCTACTGATAAGACACACAGACAGACGAATACAAAATGATATTTTGATCTGTTTGAAGACCGGACAACTCTTTGACGTTGGTCAGTATTTGTTTAGATAATAATAATAATAATAATAATAATAATAATAATAATAATAATAATAATAAGAAGAAGAAGAAGAAGAAGAAGAAGAAGAAGAAGAATAGGAGGAGGAAAACAAAAAAGGAGAAAATGAAACAGAAGAAGAAGAAGAAGAAGGAGGAGGAGGAGGAGGAGGAGGAGGAGGAAAACGAAGATCGAGAAAATGTAGTAGGAGGAAAGGAAACAATAAAGAAGAAGAAGCTCGAGGGAAGAGGAAGAAGAGGAGGAAAGCAGAAAAGGAGAAAATGAAATAGTAGAAGAAGAAGAAGAAGAGGAGAAGGAGGAGGAGGAGGAGAAGGAGGAGGAGGAAAGAAGAAGAAGAAGAAGAAGAAGAAGAAGAAGAAGAAGAAGAAGAAGAAGAAGAAGAAGAAGAAGAAGGAAGAGAGAAGAAGATTAGGAGGAGGAAAACGGAGATCAAGAAAATGAAGTAGAAGGAGAAAGGAAACAATAAAGAAGAAGAAGAAGAAGAAGAAGAAGAAGAAGAAGAAGAAGAAGAAGAAGAAAATAATGGCAAGAATGAGGATGAAGAATAAGACAAATTAAAAAAAAGAATGAGGGAGATAAAAAGAATAATCTATATCAAGTGAAGATGACAATAAAGAAAAAAGAAGGAAGAGTAAATGAAGAAAGAGCAGGTGAGGCTTGTTTGTATGTTGTTAAATAGCATATCAACCAACTTGGGTTATTTAATACCAAATCCATCCATTTAGAAGAATAGTAATATTTAACCCCTATAGCTGGGAGAGTAAGTTGGTTCATGCCTTTCCCAATAGAATTTGTCTGCAATTGAACGTAATAACGCTACTGGAGTTCGAACTCGCGTACTACGATTTCTCAGACCACTGCTTTAACCCTTTCACCCCCTGGTGAGGATTAGGTCGAGAAAGATTAATAATAATAATTACGATTTGGTTTGGTTTGTTATGGTTGTATGGCAAATAAAGCATTGTTGGTTATTCAATGTCAAATCTTGTTTTTACACATATATTGATTATAGGATTTGTAAACACATTTTATTGATACATAGAGTTAAATGATCAGACAGTTCTATTTCTAACGATTTAATTTAGCATAAGTAAATAAAGTTAAATAGTTCCAAGTATTGCTATGTATCACCTGCAATTCTCTAAAATATTCATTTGTTCACACCCAGTTAAATAACCAAACAGTTCTATTGAAGATAATTCAATTTAGCATGAGACATTTGTTTGCACTTAGTTTAAATGCCAAACAGTTCTATTTGATCCATAGAGAGGACACTATTAGGTGCTTCCACTCCGGGTCAGAGTGGGCCTGGGAGCAATGCCAATGAATGAGGTACTCTGCATTCTCTAAAGTCCTGGCATTACTGGAGGCTCACTATCAGATTGTTTAATGTCATATATCAGGACACTCGTTGGTGGGGATTATCCCTCTGCAGAGATGCAGTTAGTGTATTATATAGCCCAAGTCGACTGAGCCTAATAATGATTGAGATCGGCCAGAATGCAGAGAAGAGTCCCAGAGACTTGAGAAGACTTACCGTCAATAAGACTCCAGTAAAATACAATCAGCTAATGTTGGTGGGGAATAAACTTTTAAAGAGTAAAAATAATTATAATTACAACCCAAACACCAGAATTCGTCCTGGTGAATGAGAGGCACAAACTTCTCATGGATTTTGAAATACAAACGGATCACCAAAAATAAGCCAGGTGACCAGACCTAGAAATAGTCACAAAAAAAAAAAAAAAAAAGAAACAAAGCGAACCTGCCGAAAAGTAAACTTGACCGTCCCGTCAAACCACTGAGTAAAATTAAAAGAAAGTTAAAAGAGAGATAAATATCTAGACTTCGCTAGAGAAGTAAAATCAATAGAACTTGAAAGTGACGGTGATACCAATTATAATTAGTGCATTTGGATCAATCCCCAAAGGATTGTTAAAGTGACTGAAAGACACGGAAATTAGGGGACAAGTAGGGACCATCCAGACAACAGTATTATTAAGATCAGCCAGAATACTGAGAAGAGTCCTGGAGACTTGAGGAGATTTGCTGCCTCTCCAACTCAGGTGAAAACCCATCTGGTAATGCTGGTATGAAAAGCTCTCCAATAATAAGTGGAATTGACTGCAGGAGGGAAAAGCTACGCTGCAGCGAAGATCCAAAGAGGTATATTCCAGGGAGATGCACTGTCCGCATTACTATTTGTAATAGCGATAATGCCACTCAACCACATACTCGAGAAATGCACGCCCGGACACAAATTTACAAAATAGATGGAAAATATCAATCACCTGATGAACATGGACGACATCAAACAGTTTGCAAAAAAATAAAACGAAAAAGAACTGGATACTCTAATACACGCAGTGAGAATATACAGTCAAGACATTGGGATGGAATTCGGCATTGAAAAATGTGCCATGCTAGAAATGAAAAGCGGTAAACGACACCTGACGGATGGAATGGAACTACTGAATCATGACAAAATGAGAACGCCCAGAGAAAAGTAAACCTATAAATACTCGGGGATATTGGAAGCTGAAACAAGTGGATATAAAAGAAAAAATCAAGAAAGAAAAGCTCGGAATTCGAAAGTTACTTGAGACTAAACAGGAACCTTATCAAAGGGATAAATACCTAGGCTGTCCTTCTCATCCGATACTCAAGACCATTCTTGAAGTGACGCAGAGAAGAACTTAAACAAATGGGCCAAAGAACACGAAAACTAATGACCATGCGTAAGGTAATACATACCAGAGATGACGTTGACAGACTAAATGTGCCAAGAAAAGAAGGAGGAAGAGAACTTTCCAGGATTGAAGACAGTGTTCATGCATCAATACAACGACTTAAAGACTACATACAAAAGCTTGGAGAAAGACTGATTACAGCCAACAGAAACAATACCAACAACAGGAGGACCAAGAGAACGACAATAACCAGAAAACAAAAATAGGATGAAAAACAATTCCATGGACGTTTTAAGCGACTAGAAAGATACATATCACACAAAAAAAACGTGGACGAGGATAAGAAAGCGAAATCTTTTGAGAGAAACTGAATCTCTCCTAATAACAGCACAAAACAACACCATAAGGACTAATCGTGTCAAAGCAAGAACAGATAAGACACAATAAAACAGCTAATGTAGGTTATGTGGTGAAAGAAACGAAATGATCAATCACATCATCAGCGAATACAGCAAAATAGCACAGAAAGAGTATAAGACTGGACACGACTTTGTGAGCAAGGGGATCCACTGGGAATTTGAGATACAAACGGATCATCTAATCTCGACTAGCCGACCAGACCTTATAATAATCAGCACAAAAGAGAAACCTTGCAGAATTAAGGACTTTTCTGTCCCAGCAAACCACGGAGTAAAACTGAAAAAATGCGAAAAGAGAGATAAGTACCTCGATCTTGCTAGGGAACTGAAAAAATTGTTGAAGACGAAAGGGACATTTATACCAAATGTAACTGGTGCTCTTGGTACAGTCACCAAATGATTGATACAAGTACTGGAGGACTTGGAAATAAGAGAACCAGTTCAGACTGCCCAAACTACTGCATTATTGAGATCGGCCAGAATACTGAGAAGAGTCCTAGAGACTTGAGGAAACCTGCTATCACTCAAACTCCAGTGAAAAACTATCAGCTAACGCTGATTTGAAAAATGTTCAAGAAGTAACTATGATAAAGCGAAAAGAGAGATAAGTATCAAGAGCTTGCGAGAGAACTAAAAAAAACTATGGAACATGAAGGTGATGGTGATACCAATTGTGGTTGGTGCATTTGGAACAATTCCCAAAGGATTGTTAAAGGGACAGGAAGACTTGGAAATAAGAGGGTAAGTGGAAACCATCCGGACAACAGTATTATTTAGATCGGCCAGCTGTTTTGAGATGAGTCCTTGAGACTCTAAGGGTACTTGATGTCATGCCTATTCTAGTGAGAAACCATCAGCTTACGCTGCTATAAAAAAAAACTCTCAAAGGAGTAAAATAATAATAATAATAATAATAATAATAATGATAATAATACCTGTCCTATTAAATGCCACGCATAAACTCCAATGGGACTTTAACATACAAACGGATCACCTAATCCCGGCCAGAAGACCAGACCTCATAATAATTAACAAAATAAAAAAAAAAGAGAATTTATAAAATTGTCGACTTTGCTATCCCGGCGGACCACAGAATAAATCTGAAAGAATGTGAAAAGAAGGATAAGTATCTCGATCTTGCTAGAGAATTGAAAAAGCTGTGGAACATGAAAGTAATGATTGTGCCAATTGTGATTGGTGAGTTAGGCACAATAACTCAAGGATTATTAAAAGGCCTGGAAGACTTGGAATTTGGCGGACGGTTAGAGACTATCCAAACAACAGCATTGCTAAGAAAGGCCAGAATCATGAGACCAGTCCTGGAGACTTGGGGAGACTTGCTGTCACTCAAACTCCAGTGAAAAACCATCAGTTAACACTGATGTGAAAAACTCTAAAGAAGAAGAAGAAGAAGAAAAAGAAGAAGAAGACTAAAAAGTGTCATTTGCATATTTCGGAGACGTAATTTGGATATAATATTCATATTGTTATATGGTGTCCCAAAATGAAAGGTTCTTATTACTGCGATATTGAATTTTTCCTTTGGTAGATAAATTTTTGGACAGACTCTCTTTGAAAAAAATACCAAACAGAATGCCGTTGGGGATTCTTCTTTTTTCTCTCAGTTGTGATTAAATAAAAAAAATAATAAATAAAAGCCGAAAAAATTAAGCTAAATAAATTTCAAAAGACTCTCTCTCTCTCTCTCTCTCTCTCTCTCTCTCTCTCTCTCTCTGACACACGCACATACACACACACGCACGTATGCAAACTTCTTCTTCTTCTTCTTCTTCTTCTTCTTCTTCTTCTTCTTCTTCACACACGTCCAATGATGATCTCTCTTTTTTCTTTCTTCATTTCATACAATCGTATCTTTCAGAAAGAACATTAGGATATATGCAAAGTTAAAATTTGTAAATCAATTGAAATTAGCATTTAGCTCAAAAGGACCGCAGGAGTGGGGGCTATTTTTTTTTCCTTTAAAATTGAATTTATAACCGATTTATGCCAGTCAGAAACTGACACGGAACTGAAAAGAATAAAATGGCAATGAATTTTCAAGACGAAACGTGAATAAAATTAACATGAAATAAAAACAAATTGGGAACAATAGCCACTTCCGTCCAGCTGCGAAAGGCGGTGAAGGGACTAAACGATGACAATCAGAAAAAGATTGATATTTGGCTGGAATAATTTGGCGGGAAGTGAAATATCCGTTATGAGTTGCGAGATTATTGATTTTTATGAATCTTACATCCGAATCCGCCCGTAAAATGATGGCGAAGTGCGTCTCTTCCAACACTTCATAATTTCAATGATTTATTTTCACATTCCAGGTATATTTTGTTAACCCATCCCGAAAAACAGCAAAACAATAATAATAATAATGAAATTCTCTTGGATTTTGAGATACAAACACATAACCTAATACCGGCTAGAAAACCAGGAGTAGAGTTACTAAAAAAAACTCATTTAGTGGATTTTGCCGTTCCAGTCGATCACAGAGTGAAAATAAAACGAAGTAAAAACATGAACAGATACCTGAACTTTGCCCGAAAGCTGAAAAAAAAACCGATGGAACATGAGGGTAACTGTGATACCAATTGTCACCGATGCACTTGGAAAGGTCCTCAAAATATCTGGAAAAAAGACAGAAGGAATTGGGTATCAGAGAAAGAATCGAGACCAACGAGACGGTAGCATTGCTAAGATCAGCAAGAATATTCATTAGAATCGTTTGCACCTGAAGAGACTTGCTGTCACTCAGCCTCCAAAGAAAGACCACCAGCTAACGTTGACTTAAAAAAACTCCCAAGAATTAAAATAATACACAGAAGCCATGAATAACTGGAAAGTGGAATTAATATCTGGAAAAAAAATTTTTTAGCACAGGTGAAAATCAAGAAAGGTATCTTCCAGGGAGATGTGCTTTCAACATTAATACTTGTAATAAAAATGATGCCACTCAATTACATATTTAGGAAACGCACTGGGGGCTATAAATTTACTAAATCATGGATGACATCAAACTGTTAGTAAAAAATGAAAAAGAATTCGAAACTTTTGTACACAAATAGGACTATATAGCCAGGATACAGGAATGGGATTTGACATAGAAAAATGTGTTATGCTCATAATAAAAATTGAAAAAAAACAAAAAAACAACAAATAACGGAAGGAATAAAAACTTCCAAATCAAGAAAGAATCTGAATGCTTAGATAGAAGGAAAATTATTGTATTGTAGAGTATTGAAAGTGAAAGAAAAAATAAAGAGTCCCTCAAATGAAACCAGAAAACGTCTCGAAACCTAACTCTGCAGAAGAAATTTTATCAAAAGAATAAACACCTGGGTCGTCCTCCTTGTAAGAAACCATTCTTAAATTGACAAGGGTAGAACTCAAACAAATGGAAAAAAGTACAAAAAAAAAGAAAAAATGATGACTATTCTCAAGACCCAACGTCAACAGATTCTGTGCCAAGTAAAGTTAAAGAGAATTCACCAACATTAAAGATAGCGTGAATGCATTAATACGAGAACTGAAGAACTTACTAAAAAAGGGGGGTGCAGGGAAACTAATTACAGCGGCTCGTAACAGCATTGACAACTTAAAAATAAACAGAATAACAAAAACTAAGAAACAGAAATGGGAAGGACAAACTGTACGGAGATTTTAAGCGACAAGCCCGTGAAATCTCATACAGGAAGACCTGAGCATGGCTGCCGAAGAGAAAACTAAGAGAAACTGAACCTCTTCTAATAGTAGCACATAAGGACCAACTTTTTAAAGCGAAACTAGATAAGACGCAAAAGAATAGCAAGTGTTGGTTATGCGGAGAAAGAGACGAAACGATTGATCCTATAAACTAATAGAGCAAACGAGCACAAAGGAGAATAAGACTTGACACGACTGGGTTGGAAAGGTGATCCACCGGGAATTGTGCAAAAAATTGAACTTTGATCCCCTAATCCTGTCTAGGAAACAAGACCTAGTGATAATTAACAAATATAAAAGTGAACTTGACTTATAGTGGACTTTGCCGTCTTTCTGGGGCACAGAGTGAAAATAAGAGAAAGCGAAAAGACAGAAAAGTACGAAGACCTTGCCAGAGAACTACGGAAGCTGTGGAACCTCAGAGTGATAGTGATATCAGTTGTTATTGGCGCATTGTTAAGACCGGCCAGAATATTGAGAAGAATCTTATAGACTTGAGGAGACTTGCTGCCTCTCAGACTCCAGTGAAAGACCATCAACTAACACTGGTGTGAGGAATTCCCAAGTATAATAGTAAAAATTATAATGATAATAACTAAATGATTACTAAAGGGACGGGAGGACTTGGAAGTTGGCGGATGAGAGGAGACCATCCAAACTACTACATTATTGAGAATGGCCAGAACACCGAGAAGAGTCCTGGAGACTTGAGGAGACTTGCTGTCACTCAAACTTCAGGGAAAGACCATCAGCTAACGTTGATGTGAAAAACTCTCAAGGAGTAAAATAATAATAATAATCCTTGGCTACGTAGTACTAAAGATGAAATAGTTAATGACATTTCGAGTGAGTGCCACAAACTAGCATAAAACGAATTATAAGAACAGGTAGGACTGGGAGAGAAAGTTGATCCACAAGGGACTATTCAAAAACTTTAACATAATTACAAATCGTATTTGCCCGAAAAACAAGCTGCCCTTAAAAAAAGAAACACATAAATTTCCCAGAGACAAATGGATCACCCATTTTAATCCAGAAAACTAGATATTGTTATTAATTCATCAGAGGGAAAGAACTTGCCAATTAGTGAATATTGCTTTTACGACAATTCCGAGTGAAAGTGAAAGCCGGTAAACAGTTTGAGAAATACCTGGACCTTGCAAGAGAAATGACAAAGCGGCGGAACACAAAGATAGCAGTGATAGATATCATGGTTGGAGCACTTGAAACAGTCTTCAAGAACCAGGAAAAGAAATTGGTGCCACTGGAAATTAAAAGAATAACGAAAACCACCGTAACACAATAGCGCTGCTAAAATCGACTAAGATGCTTCGAAGATTCCTGAAGACTTAATGGGACTTGTTGTCACTCAGACTCCAGTAAAAACAATCAGTTAGAGCTGATGTGCAAATTCTGAAAGTGTAAAATAATGGTTTACATTTTAATGTACAAAATGAAATGCATTTCTCTTCCTTTATTGTCTCTTTGGAATATGTGTGTCTAATATCTTACGCGTGGTGTATTCAATAGTTTCCAGACTTTTTTGTACAAGCATTTAAAATTGTCGTAAACTCTTGAAAATTCAGTATTTTATTCCTTTACATCTTATGAGATGACTGGCCAATTTTTATGATTTAAGCTTCAAATGAAGAGCTACAGCAAGAATTGGAATACACCCTACTAAAGCCTGATTGTCACAGCTGGTGATTTTCAAAAATGCAATCTGACACTTTAGAAGAACGATATGCAATAAAATTGTGTTTTAAACTTGGAAAAATGCCACAGAAACGTATGGAATGCTTTAGACTGGTTTTCGACCATCTTGCATGAATTAAGCATCAGTTTTTGAGTGGCATAAGACATTCAAGGAAGGCAGGGAGTCTGGGAAGGAGGATGAGAGGTGTGGGAGGGGTAAGAAAGTCAATAGACCAGAGTTGATTGGCCAAAGGGTTAGAGTTAGGGTTACAATGTTGAGGTTTTAAGGGAGTTCAGGAAGAGATTCCGTTGGAAGAAGCTAGCACTCCTCAAATCGGGTCAGTGGCATTTCTAGCAGGACGATGCACCAGTCCACAACGCCATCCTTCTCACAGACAATTTGATCAAGATGGGTATCAACACAGTTCCTCACCGTCCCTATAGTCTAGACGTTGGTCCCTGTGACTTTTGGTTATTCCCTAAGCTCACAGGCTATCGTTATGAGGCAATTGAGGAGATGAAAGAGGCTGTGACGAAGGTCATTGACACGCTCACACAAGACGACTTCCATGGGGCCTTCCGGAAGTTGTTGAAATGGTACAACAAGTGCATTGCAGCCGGAGGAGATTACTTCGAAGGGGACTAGAGTTTCATGTATCTACTATCAATGAAAGTGCCCATACGAAAAAAGTCTGGAAACTTATTTTATGATCCTCGTAAATAATTGCTCAATTTTTAACTAACAGAATAACAAGATAGACGCATAGTTGAATGATTATTACTTTGAAAGAAACAAAGTTTCGGATTTTTCCAACTGTGAAATCGGAGAAAAAGACTCATTTCAGAATTTCCATGTTTACTGTCTTATAAAATTATGTTCACATTGTATGTTCATGATAGTATTTGTTTTTGTTTTTTTTTGTTCCATTCATTCAATAACATTAAAAAATATTTTAGGATGAAAACAAGGAAATTAATTTCGGTAACTTTAAACTGAACTACTTTGAACTAGGAATTTCTATTGGCCGATATAATTTACTTTTGTTATATGTGAGGTTTTCGCTTTAAAATTCGACTTGGCACTTTTTTTGTGGGAATTAGATATTTTAAATCAGATATATCAAATTTATCAGTGATAGAAGATCAAATTGTTCAAAGAAATTTCAATTGTGCTGGCTGTCTCTTGTGTATACTTACCTAACCCGTCTGCTATAAATAGAATGTGAAACAAGGTCAATTTTTCAGCAGAATAAAGCTAGTTTGAATTTAAATATTGCTTCTTCTAGAGTGGTTGCCTAAACACGGCTAAAGAACTCAATCTGCCCTATGGTTTACCGATAGTTAGTTTTCTTTTGAAAACCTCTTTTCTTTTTTTCATGAAAGTGTATTCTATGTGCCTGACTCATAGTTTTATTAGTTCAGCTTAAACAATTTATAATTATGATTAATGAAAAATGAAAACCTTAAAATGATAATGTTAAAAATAATTAGAAAATATCGTGCCATTTGAGTATTGATCAAAGTTGTCTTATTAGATGCACTCTCTTTGTGAAAATGATATATTAAAGGTCTTCCTTAATAACTCACGAAACCCGAAGCTTTCAAATTTCTTATGGGAACTGATTCATTGGTTTTCAGTTCGAAATAATTGTCAATATAATTTAGATTTACTCTGTACCTCTTATATAAATATATATATGGGATTTCAAATATAAAACTAAAGCACGCCCAAAATAATCTGTAGGGTGAGAAAAGTAGCACCAACTATAACAGCAACACCTCAAAACACTGTTATCATTGCTTAGAAGAAAAATACGAATAATCATATTCCCAGAACAAAACAATATTCTAAAAAAAATGAACTCAACTTATATCCAAATGTAAATATGGAAATGAATTACTATTAAACCACATGAAAACTCACAATTTTAAATACTAATTAAAAAAATAAACATAAAATAATAATGATAATGATAATACAAGAAATTTAAATTTGACCATACGAACAAGTGGTATATGCACAACCCAGCATCTGTCCTAGAAAATGACACACATAAACTCATTTCGAACTTTGACATAGAGACAGATCACCAAATCTCGGCCAGAAGACTAGACCTAATAATAAAGTAAAGTTGGCGACCATAGTCGAGGGTGACCCGAAGGCTCCCTTTTCGATAGCTTACTACACCTAGGTGTAGGAGAGGGCGCTACTCATTTCCCTGGATTGCTCCACTTTACCCTTGATCCATACCTTATAATGCTGAGTGTTAAGCAATGAGGCATCAAGTACCATTTTTTGAGTCTTCGGTATGACTCGAACTGGGATTGAACTCAGATCTCCCGGGCCATTGGCGAACACTCTAACCGCTAGGCCAATGTCCGGTATAGACCTAATAATAATCAACAAAAAAAAAAGAGAATTTGCAAAATTGTCGACTTTGCTGTCCCGGCTGACCACTAAATAAAACTGAAAGAATTTGAAAAGAAGGATATGAACCTAAACCTTGTTAGGGAATTGAAAAAAACTATGGAACATTGGTGACAATTATACCAATTGTGATTGGTGCTTTTGGTACAGTAACTAAAGAATTATTAAAGGGACTGGAAGACTTGGAAGTTGGCGGACGAGTGGAGACCATCTAAACTACTGCATTATTGAGAACGGCCAGAATACTGAGAAGAGTCCTGGAAACTTGAGGAGACTTACTCTCACTCAAACTCTAGTGAAAGACCATCAGCTAATGGTGATGTGAAAAACTTGCAAGGTGTAAATTATAATAATAGGAACCTTGTCAAAGGGATAAATACATAGGCTATCTCTTCATAAGTTACTCGGGACCATTCTTGAAGTGGACCAAAGAAGAATTTTAAAAAATGGACTAGAGAACAAGAAAACTAATGACCATATATTAGGTCTAGCATCCCAGAGATGATGTTGACAGACTATGTGTCAAAAAAATAGGAAGGAAGAGGACTTACCAGCAATGAACAAATAGTTGATGCTTCGATACAACAACTGCAAGACTACATAAAAAAGCACGGCGGAAGACTGATTAAACCCACCAAAAACAAAACTGACGGCACGAGGATTAGCAGAACGGAAATAACTAGAAAACAAAAGTGGAAAGAAAAAACACTCAATGGACGTTTTAAGCGACCAATAAATAACATCTCACACTAGAAAACGTGAACGAGGCTAAGAAAGGGAAACCTTATCAGAGAAACTGAATCACTTCTAATAGCAGTACAGAACAATGCCATAAGGACCAACCATATAAAAGCGAGAAGAGATAAGACCTAACAAAATAGCAGATGTAGGTTAAGTAGTGATAGAGACGAAACAATCAATCACATAATCAGTGAATGCAGTAAACTAGCATAGAAAGAGTATACAACTACACAAGACTGGGTGGGCAAGGTGATCCGCTGTGAATTGTGCATGAAATTGAAATTTGACTACACGAACAAATTGTATATACAAAACCTGGAATCTGTCCTGGATAATGAGACACACATACTCCTCTGGGATTTTTAGATACAAACAGATCTCCCAATCTCGACCAGACGATTACACCTTATAATAGTCAGCAAAAACGAGAGAACTTGTAGAATTGTGAACTTTGCTGTCCCAGCGGACCACAGAGTAAAATTGAAATAATGCTAAAAGAAAAATTTAAACAAAACAAACTGTGGAACATGAAAATAATTATACCAATTGCAGTTGGTGCTCTTGGTACAATCACCAAAGGATCGGAAAGAGTGTTGGGAAACTTGAAAATAACGTGTAGAGTTGAAACTGTCCAAACTACCGTATTATTGACACCAGCCAGAATACTCAGAAAAGTAGAGGAGACTTAAGGAGACTTGTTGTCACTCAAACTCCAGTGAAAAACCATCAGTTAACGCTGATATGAAAAACTCTCCATGAGTAAAATAATAATAATAATAAAACAAAAAAGAGAACCTGTCGAATTATGGACTTGGCCGTCCCGCCAGACCACAAAGTAAAATTGAAAGAAAGTGAAAAGGAGGATAAATACCTGGACCTTGATTGGGTACTGGAAAAAACTTTGGAATATAAAAGTGACTATTAATACCAATTGTAATTGGTACGCTCCATACAGTCACCAAATAATTGGTACAGGGACAAGAAGAATTGGAAATAAGAGCCCAAGTGGATACTATCCAAACTACAGAATTGTTAAGATCGCCCAGAATACAGAGAAGAATCCTGGAGATTTAAGGAGACTTGCAGTCAGTCAGGTTCCAGTGGAAGACCATCGGCTAACGCTGGGATAGAAAATTCTCAAAGGAGTAAAATGATAATTCAGCGGAGACAAAGATGAGACAGTTAATCACATAATAAGTGAAAAAGAATACAAGACTAGATATGATTGGGTGGGAAAGAAGGTCTGCTAGAAATTATGCAAGAGATGAGAATCTGACCATGCAAACAAATATTATATGCACAATACAGAATCTGTCCAAGAAAATATGATGCATAAAATACAAATGGATCACCTTATCCCAGCCAGACGACCAGGCTTAGTGTTAATTAATTAAAAGAAAAGAAATTATCAACAGTATATAAAAAGATACGTATTTCATGGGAACCTATTGGTCTGATGATCAAATTGATAACCTGCTGACTGGTATCAAGCACTGTTGACTCTGTCTATGTAATCCCAACTTTTAAATTGCCCAGTTGGCTGGGGCTGTAGAATACACGGACAGCTTCTCTGCAGAGGGGGAAGACGCCACCAACGAGTGTCCTGTATATGACACTAAAAAATCTGATGGTGAAGTTACAGTAATGCTGGAATTTCGAGGAATGCAGAACACCCCTTCATTGCCATCTCTCCAAGATCCACTCTGGCTCGGTGTGGTAGCATCTGACAGGGCCCTATCTATGGGTTAAATAGAACTAACCGTGGTTTCAAGAGTTTACTGTTTTGCATTGAAATTGAAGACTTATGCTAAACTGAATTGTTTGAAATAGAACTATTTTTGACATTGAAACTATACAACGCTAAAGTGGATTGTTAGAAATAGAATTGTTTTGACACTTAATTGAGTGTGAACGAAAACTTTTCTTAAACTAAACTAAATTGTTTGAATTAGAACAGATTGACTAAACTGAATAGCTTGGAATAGAAATTGACTTAACAGTTGAACTGTGTTATTTACACTTTAATTTTTTTTCAGGTATTCTTTAGAGTTATTTACATTTCCTTATGATTTTTTTGCACATTCTTCATCTCACTCTTTATATCACTCTTCGTCTCACTCTTTATATCACTCTCTATCTCACTCTCTATCTTGCTCTTCATCTCACTCTCTATCTTTCTCTTCATCTCGCTCTCCCTCTCACTCTTCATCTTACTCTTCAACTCGCTCTCCCTCTCACTCTTCATCTCACTCTCCATCTCGCTCTCCCTCTTACTCTTCATCTCGATCTTCATCTCACTCTTCCTCTCGCTCTTCATCTCTCTTTTCATCTCACTCTCCCTCTAACTCTTCATCCCGCTCTTCATCTCGCTCTCCCTCTCACTCTTCATCTCACTCTACATCTCGTTCTCCATCTCGTGCTCCCACTCACTTTCCATCTCGCTCTTCATCTAGCTCTTCATCTTTCTCTTCTTTCCTTCGCATTGGGAAACCTTTTCAAGTGCTGAATTGGCGAAACACCCTTTCAAATCATAAACTAACGCGATTTACGACCTTGAAGAATGAACTGATTGATAATATTGTCTTCGCGCTTTTTGTCACACAAATACGCCATTTTCTTGCCTTTTTCTCGAAGCCTCCGGTGCAATTGATAAAATCAAACATCGATTTTTCAAACGATTCCATATGTTCTCAAAGGAATCTTTACCATTCTTCGTGTTGTATTCGCCAGATAAAAAAAAAGAACTGAATTAGCAATACTATTATTTTTCAGGTTATCTAATATTACAAAAGCTGATAGACTGTTTATATCTGAAGAAAAAGATTTCTCTTCTAACAGTTGAGAAGAAATTATGATAATCTGAGTGAATAATTCAGTATAAGCCGAGTACAACTGATAGTTTATAAAATCTGTCGTTCTTGAATCTCGTTATCCCCAAATTAATGCTTAGTAAGAATTACAATATTGTCAAGAAAAAAGGTAATATGGTAGACTGCTGATAAGTCCTCTCAGTCTGACCAAGAAGGGAATTTCTCAAGTTATGGTATGTTTGCATTTACCCAACCCCTCCGCAACAGCAACATGTGAGATAGGGTCGCTTTTTAAGTGGAGTACATTTGGTTAAGATTCAGAGTTTTTCTTCACCCAGATTAGTTGACTTACTAAGGCCAAAGAACCCAGGCTGCCCTACAAATCATTTATCCGTTTGTATCTCATAATCCCAGGGAATCTTAGGAACTTCATTTTCTAGAAAAGATTCCAGTCTATGCATGTACGGTTTATCTAAATGGTCAAAGTTTAGTCACTTGCCCAATTCTCAGTGAATCACATCCCCCACCAGATAAGCCTGTTCGTATACAGCAGTTCCAGTTTGTTGCATTCTTTTATAAAGTAATTTACTGTTTCATCTCTCTCTCTCTCTCTATCTCTATCTATCTATCTCTATCTCGCTAACTTTCTCACTTTCTCCACACTCACACACACACACGCACTTATATATATATATATATATATATATCTTAAATTTGTCATTTTCCTGGGTCTTGTACATTTTAATGTTTACAGAATTAATTTTTATAGATATGATCAGATAGATAGATAGATAGACAGATACGCAAATACATTTTGACACATACGAACGGACCAATAATTGAGAACAATAGTGATAGATATAAATGAATTGAAACAGACAAATATGAACATTCTGAGATAGATCAGCACGGATCTCCCTGGCTCCCTCTCGCCACCCGTCTCTATCGTCAATCGCTACCGGAAGGTCTTCAAGACTATATCCTGTATCGGCCGAGAGCTGTTGTATATAGGTTCTAGCTGGTTGTCCTGCCTTTCCTCTTTGATGTGAAAGGGTCCACTGGAGCATGTCGCTTATGAGATCGTCCTTACTTCTCTAGCATTGTCTCGCATTTCTGGTTCGTCTAACTTAAAGTTTATGATGGGTGGTCGGTGGCCGTACATTTGCTGTTTTCTGGGATGTTGCTTCCAGGACTGGTTCAATATTGCACGTAGCATTCTTGTGTAGTTGCCGTCAAGCTTTTTCTCCATATGTTTTGTTAGCGTCCACGTAGTGCATCCATTTAGCAGTATCAACACAAAACCCCCAAGTGACAGAAGAATGGATGGACTCTCATAAAATGAAGGCGACGACCAAAATCAAGGCAAATCTTTTTTCCCTTTTGGTAGTGGTTAACTGACGGTTAGATAGTTTTTTGTGTTTTATTATACTGTCATTTTAAAATGCACGAAAGATTTTATTTTTTTGTAAAATCACTGCTGTAATTCCACGTTGCAATTGAACCATGAAAAAGAAAGTAAAAGATGCTAATACTTTTGGAATTTATTAGAGCTTGAAAGTCTAAGTTTGTGTAAAATAGAATGCCTCAAAGGATGCAATGAACCATCAATAAGAGATTTTTAAAAAGTGTAATTGTGGAATTTTACTAAGTTAAAACTTATTACAAGCAGGAGGTGCCCGTGGTGTAATGGTTATCGTCGTAGGAAATGGACACAGCGACACGAGTTCAAACCCTGGACGAGACTGATTGCATTTCACATAGCACTAATACCCTTGGGAAAGCTATGAATCTAATTATTCTCCTTCCAGCTATGGGAAAATAGTAGGGCAGACTAGGTTCTTCAGCCTTGGCGAGGCAACTAGTCTAGAAGGAAAACTCTGAATTCAAAACTGTTAAACTCCGCTTAAAAATTGACCTTGTGTCATATCCTGCCCGAGCGGAGGGGTTAATAAACTTTTTTCTCGAAAGACATGGGAAGCAGCATGGTGGACGTAAAGGTGGACAAACGTAATGATGGGTCAACGCCATGCCTAACCAGGTTCTGGGCATACAAATCCTACATAGATAGATAGACAGATAAAGGAATGGCGTTGTTGTGTGTATGTGTTTGTAAGAGAGAGAGAGAGAGAGAGAGAAAGAGAGAGAGAATGTGTGTCTGCGCGCAGGTTTTGCAAAAGCAACTACTCCAAGGAAAGACATTCTGTAGCCTTCTTTTGACTCAAAATAAAGGCTGGAAAAAAGTTAACACAACCAATAAAAGACAAACTACTTTTCATTTTTGTTGACTTTAAATCTGCGGAATAATAGATACTAACAGCCATTCCATCAACTTCAATTCTTCTTATTCGATATGATTCAACAGAATTTCTTCTCTGGTTTTTAAATAACCGAAGAATTAAATTTTGGTGGGATTTTCTGCTGTCTATGGAGATGTTCTCCAAAATCGTAGCATCAACCGATAAATACTCATCCGACTAAATTCAAGCTTCGTTTAATTATCTAACGACGTCTAATCGTCACGCTATACTTGTCTTGTGTAAACAGCAGGATTGTGTGAGATTTGATAAGGGGTTCAATGATAACAAGATTATTTCCCTTCTGAGATGGCTTAAATTTGATTTGATTTGATTTCTCTCTTTAATGACTGATCAACCTCCGCTGGTTATTCAATTCCAAAGCTATCCTTGTAGCAGAACAGTAGTAACGCTATTTAACTTATAACTGGGAGTTCATATTTTTCTCAGAGGTATTGTCCAAAAGTGAACGTAATTGAGAAACTGGAGTTTGAACTCGTTCACTATGATGTAGTAGTCCATCAGATAAACCACTTCACCATATAGATCTCTAGAGATTCTAAATTTTCGTAATACATCTTAGTTGTCGTATCTGCTGAGATTTACTTTGCTTGTTATATAGAAAACTTTAGTTCTTAGAAAACAAACGTCTCTGATTATGCTAAAATTAAATGTTTGGTTTGGTTTCTTGGCATATCAAACTTCGTGGGTTATCTAATACCAAAACCATTTTTCTAGAATTCTAACGTTAATTATTTGTAGATTGCTATATGGTATCAATTATTTCTATCTATTATTAATAATTTGAAGATTATTATATGGTAGCAGTTATTTCAATTCAATGCAAATAATTTTAGATAAATAGATGAGACCTACACATAATACCACTCCTGATCAGAGTAGATCTGAGAGTAATGGTATTGAACGGCTATTATTCACTTCTCAGAGCTCCAGAACTGGAGCCTCACCACTGAACGTCCCAAACATTTTTTTGGTTTCCTTTATCGCTCTGTCGAAGATAAAAAATCCGACAAAAATTGAGTACCTTAGTTTTTCATAGACGTAATAAGAAATATACTTAATGCTATGAACACTTCATCACAGAATCCTAAAAGAACTATTATCTGTCGATGATTTCTTTAATTCCAAAGAGATACTCATTCTGATTTAATAAACTGTTAGAATTCATCTATCAAAGCATCTTTCTCTCTCTGTTAACACACACACACACACACACACACACACACACACACACACACACACATGTGCTCGTACGTGCGCATGTTCATACACATGCCCACATACATAACCATATATATATATATATATATATATACAAGTGCATAAATAAACACATGCATACACTCTTTTTTAATTTATCAACAATCTCTCAACTTCACCCTTTCTCACTTTCATCTCTCTCGCTCTTTCCGTCTCTATGTCTCTATACCTCTTTCTTTAAATCTCTTTTTCATTCTTTCTCTTTTGCTGTCATTCTCTCTCTCTCTCTCTCTCTCTCTCTCTCTCTCTCTCTCTCTCTCTCTCTCTCTCTCTCTCTCTCTCTCTTTCTGTGTGTGTGTGTGTGTGTATGTTTGTATTTCTCTATTTCTGACTCTCTTTCTCTCTCTCTTTTTCGAGATATCCATCTGCACATCGCTCCTTCTGTATGTATCTCTCCAAGTCTCTTCCCTACCAATTTCTCTCTCTCTCTCTCTCTCTCTCTCTCTCTCTTACTTTTACTCTTTCTCTCTTACTCTCTGTTTCTTACTCTCTCTCTCTTTCTTTCTTTCTTTCTTTCTCTCTCTCTCTCTCTCTCTCTCTCTCTCTCTCTCTCTCTCTTTCCAATTTGAAAACATTAACCATCAGAGAAACTGCCCTCCGAATCTGCATCGTCCTGTCATCTATAAATTTGGCGGGAAATAAATACTTTCAATAAACCAATTTTGGATCATTGCAGATTGTGCGTGCAAAATAATAAATACGTTTTCGCCCAAAAGACGAGAATTAAATGGGGAAAAAATCGCTGCTATTACAAAAATGGGGAAAAACGGAGGGGAAAAAAAGATCTTTCATGGAAATAAGTCGACTTTGAAAAATTACTTCTAATTTACATAAGAATATAGATTCCAATATGCAATGACGTAGATGAATATTTGTATTGATGAGAGGATATATGCAAAAATAAAAGGTTCATATAAACAGGCATTTAAATGCACACACAAACACACACACACACATGTATATGTATGTGTGTGTGTGTGTGTTTGTGTGTGTGTATGTGTGCGTTTATATGTTTATGATAATAAAAATTCTCTTGGTATGTATATAAATAGATATTTCAGATTTTGCATTAATAACTGTCTCTCTAGCCTTAGGGCATCTTTTCTAAAGAATTTTCCATGTATAATAAATACAAATAAGCACATTCCTTTTCTTTATGCCGTCTCTCTTTCTTTCTCTCTCTCTATTTCTCTCTCTCTCTCTCTCTCTCTCTATATATATATATATATATATATATATATATATATATATATATACATGTGTGTGTGTGTGTGCGTGTGTGTTGGTTGGTTAGTTGGTTGAGTTTTATGGCATATCAATCTTTGTAGGTTATTTAACACCAAATCTATTTTTATACAAATGATCAGTTCTTTTTCAAACAATTCAGTTTAGCAAATGTACATTGTTTATTTGTCAAAACATTTCTATTTCAACCTATTCAGTTTAGTCAAACAGTTCTAATTCAAACAATTTCAATCTCAAAAACAATTCTATTTCGAGCAATTCAGTTTTGCATAAATACGCAGTTTAAATGCAGAAACTGTAAACTCTCAAAACTACAGTTATGTTTTATTTGACACATAGATAGGACTCTGTCAGGTGCTACCACTCCGGGTCAGAGTGGACCTGGAAGCGATGATAATGAAGGGGTACTCTGCATTCCCCAAAGTTCCAGCAATACTAGAATCTCATCATCAGATTGTTGATGGTCATATCTAGGACGCCTCTGCAGAGAAGCAGTCGGTGTACTCTGCAGCCCAGCCAACTGGGTATATATATATATATATATATATATATATATATATGTGTGTGTGTGTGTGTGTGTGTGTGTGTGTGTCTGTGTGCACTCACATATCTCTTTTTTTCTCTTTCTCTCTCTTTAGGCTATAGAAATATATACATGTGTGTGTCTCAGTGTATGAATCTCTCTCTCGCTTTCCCTCCCTTTCTCTCTATTTCTCTCTCTCTCTCTCTCTCTCTCTCTCTCTCTCTCTCTCTCTCTGGCCTGTTTATATATATACATATATAAGTAAAGTTGGTGACCGTAGTCGAGGTGCCATTTTCAATAGCTACTACACCAATCTATGGCAGAGTACTCAAACAGGCGACATTTCCACATTAGACCGAAGTTCACCTACCTTGGAAGCAGTGTCTCATCAACCGAAAAAGAAATCGACACGCGGCTAACGAAGGCATGGACAGCTATCGATAAGCTATCGATCATATGGAAGTCAGAACTGACCGATAAAATGAAACGCAGTTTCTTCCAAGCAGCGGTCGTCTCGATACTGCTATATGGATGCACTACTTGGACGCTAACAAAACGGCTGCAGAAAAAGCTAGACGGCAATTAAACAAGAATATTGCTAGCAATACTGTACAAATCCTCGAGGCAACACCCTACAAAGAACTAACTATACGGCCACCTACCTCCCATCACGAAAACTATCCAAGTTAGTCGTACCAGGCATGCAGGACACTGCTGGAGAAAGAGGAACGAGCTCATAAGTGATGTACTCCAATGGACCCCCACATATGGCCGAACAAAAGCAGGACGGCCAGCTCGAACATACATACAGCAGCTATATGAGGATACGGGATGTAGCCCTGAAGACCTGCCAGAGGTGATGAACGATAGGGAGAAGTGGCGAGAGAGGGTCAGGTATATCCGTGCTAGCGGCACGACATGATGATGATGATATATATAATCAAGTTGTGCGGACAGCATGGAGTTCTCTGACGCTCCCACGATCCGTCCCTATCATCCATCGCTACTGACCGGTCTTCTTGACATCCACAGATGCCCAAATAGAACTGATATAAGTTTTTGATGGTCTGCTTACACACGTATGCCCGTGTGTTGGAGTCCATTAGAGAATATCACTTGTGAGTTCTCCCTTATATCTCGAACAATACCCTGTACGTATTGTTCGTTTTACTCGAATGTCTAATGAGATGAGGGATAAGTGTGTTATGAAATAGCCGAGGGATTTTGGTTCATGCCTTTGAGTTTAGTTAGGCTGAGAACCTTTCGGCTCAGCACATGGATTGTTTGGGTGTAAGATTGAAGCAGGTGTTAACGCGGGTGCGCGCGAGCGGATGGAGGTGTCACTCAGATGTCATAACAGTCCGAGACGATACTGGGTGACAAGGTGCGGGTGACGTCACGCACCGGAAGCACGCGGAAGTTTGTGTGATAATTTGAAGAAAATAAGAGTCGGGTTTTGGACGCCGAACGAGAAGGATCGATTTTGGAGCTCGCAGGCGCGAGGTGAACTTGCGCCCTATGGGGGGCCGCTCGAGTTGGGGGCCAAATGAATAAGACAGCATAGAAGATTGTGTCTCTCCTCCTTACGTCGAAACCTTTAACTCAAAGTTAATAAAAAGGTTTCGTACCTGAACAAGAAGTAGTTACGTGTTTTTGAGATTCCTGTTCTTTATATATTCTATCGTTATGAACATTACATGTCTATTTCGCACATGGCCATATTCGTGTATATGGCTACGCAACAAGTGGCCGTGCAGCTGTTGTTTCGTTGCGTGCTGTTTTTAGGGTTTATAATTGAAAACAGCATGTAGCATCCAGTTGTTTTACCGATCTAGTTTTTTCTTCAAGCGTTTTGTTAGCATCCAGATAGTGCATCCATACAGAACTACCAACACAGTCAAGAAATCCCATTTTATTTTATTATTAGGTCAGCTTTTCCTGGGATCTATAACTTGTCAATAGAAGTCAACGCCTTCTTTACGCGTATGATGACTTCGCTTTCAGTTGATGAGATATTGCTACCAAGATTTGTGAACTGGTCTATTAATTTCAGCAGATGGCTAGATAAAGTGGAGGTGGCTCCTTCTTGTTTAAAATACATGAACACTGTTTTATAAAAGTTCACTTCGAGGCCAATGCCTCTTGGTGCTTGCTCCAGGTTATGCAATACTGATTCGACTTTGGCAGGTGTACTTGGCAGCATAGTCCAGCAGGGTTCGAGCTTCGGTTCATGCTCGATTTTCCCCTCCCCTAAATCCTCACTATGATCGACCTTCAGGTCACTGACCTTGTGTCGAGTCCTGTCTGGTGGGAGGCAGCAACAAATATATATATGTGTGTGTGTGTGTGTGTGTATGTGTGTGTGTTTATGCATGCTCGTATATATACCATATACATTATTTTCCTTATTTCATTTATTTGGATAAAAACAACAAAAATTCATATTTTTGTTTTTGCACTCATTCTTTCTCTCTCTCTCTCTCTCTCTCTCTCTCTCTCTATCTCATTCTTTCTCTCTATATATTTATATGTGTGTTTGTGTGTGTGTGAGTGTTACAGCCGTTTTTTTTTCCCGGGAAAATTCCCAGGATGTGGATAGAAACACTTAACCAGTCAAATGATTGCCTCTGTTTCTTGCCAAAATCCGTCTTCATATAATTCTTTACGTTCATCTAAAATCGGTTGTTAACTGAAACCATTCACAAACATTCCATCTCCAAGAATAAGCGTTAATATCTGCTTCAGTTAACATCAGTACAGATTTTTTTTTAGATGAAGACTTCAACGTTCATCTATAAAAAGAGTTCAAAAGTGTTTCGAAGTGAAAGACAAAGAGATTGAACAATATTTCACAAAATGTCCGTCCGTCCGTCCGTCCGTCTTTCTAAGACTTTACCATTGTTTACCATATTTCAACCAAACCATGAAAAATTGTTCGAGATTCTCTTGGAAGAATTTTAAACTATACTATAATGTTTGTCTCTTATCTTCCTGGTCTTGTTGCCTATCTTGCTCTAAAAGGATTTCCTTTCCGTGGTGCCTATCCATTCCCTTGGTAATTCTAGCAAAAAGCAGACGGTTTTCTTCCTACTTATACGCAATGGGATTACATCTATCGAGGCCGGTCGTATAAACTAAAAAGATTCATTTCATCTGATCCAGCCTTAAAAAAGATTTTCAATACCCCTTTTTCATAAATTAACACGACCACAGGTGTTATAGGTGTTCATTTTTGAGGGTTTGCGGGGTATTTTTAAACGAACCCAAAGGTGCCTTCTACATGTAATTCTTGATGTCAATTCATTGTAAATAAAATTTGAATTAATTACGAACATGGTTGATTGTATTAATCATTTCATTATCTAGTTTGCTCGGACCGCGGGTTTTTCAATTAGATGTGAAGTTAGCAAAAAGTTTTGATAGGAAATGTAAGTCAAATTAGAAGGTTCAAGCGAGTTCGCCAGCGACCAAGATATGGAACCAGGCAATTCTACACAGGAAGACCAAACGTAAAAAATAGATTCATGTCTTGTCACAAGTTTGATTGAGAACATGAAAAACGCGGTTAAAATTTTTGTACACGTGTGAGATGACGCAATAATTTAGTGAGATGACATCACACTAACGATATCTCAAATTTAGATAAATAAAAAGTTGCAAATTTTCAAAACATTGTCATTTGTCAGTTAGAGTTTGGCGTTCAGAGATTTTAGTTGGGGTCATGGGAGTATGTGTTTGTGTCTCTGTTCATAGACCCTTAGAGATTTTCTCTCTCCCGTGCTACTGTATACAGTCTCAATATCTGGATAATAAAGTGACATATTTCTAGAAAAATATTAGACATATTACTGTTACACCAATCATCATCATCATCATGTCGTGCCGCAAGCACAGATATCCCTGACACTTTCTCGCCACTTCTCCCTATCGTTCATCGCCTCTGGCAGGTCTTCAGGGCTACATCCCGTATCCTCATATAGCTGCTGCATGTATATTCTCGCTGGTCGTCCTGCTTTTGCTCTGCCATATGTCGGGGTCCATAGGTGTACATCCCTTATGAGCTCGTCCCTGCTTCTCCTGCAGTGTCCTGCGTGTCTGGTTCGTCTAATTTGGATAGTTTAGGTGATGGGAGGCAGGTGGCCGTATAGTTGGTGCTTTGTAGGGTATTGCCGCCAGGACTTATTCAATATCGCTCGCAACATTCTTCTGTAATTGCCGTCTAGCTTCTTCTCCAGCCGTTTTGTTAGCGAAAACCAATACATACAATAAATGATTGTTAATTGTTGACAGAGGGTTCTACTTGTCTTTGAATTGCCAACACCAGGCAACTTTGTTCCAATGAATCACCCCGACCGTCAGAAATAATTCCAAATAAATTGTCATTCCCTCTCTGTAGATCTTTCAAACACAACGTGGGCACAGCGGAGATTGATAAACAGACAACCTGGAAACTCATTTGGCGTTGTTACCAGGATAAGACCAAAGTAAAAGTACTGTGACAACTACAGTATCACATTTGGTGCCGTTACCAAGATAAGACCAATTATTATTATTATTATTATATTTGGTACCAGAAATGTTGTAGTGCACAATGCTTTGACATTTGGCTCTGGTATCGGTAATCTGTGACCGCGATATAGTATTACGCTTGGTATCGGTAACCGTATCCAGATCTTGGTGTTACAAATGGTAACTAGACCAAGCGATAGTATCACATTTGGTGCCGTGCCAGTATACTACGATAAGAAGATAAATTTTAAAAAATTAGCTCTAAGTACGATTATTTACCCTAAATTTTAATTAATGGTTGGTTTCTTTGTTTAATGGTATATCAACCTTTGTAGGTTTTTTTAATGCCAAAGCTATTCTCCTAGAAGAACAGTAGTCGTACTATTTGACTGATAGCTGGTAGGATAAGAGGGTTCATACCTTTCCCAAGGGTATTTTGCCCGAAAGTGAACGTAATAGCGCGACTGGGGTTCGAATTCTCTTACTACGATTCCGCAGTCCATCGCTTTAACTATTACACCACGAGGATACCTCCAAATTCTAATTAAAAAATGATTATAGGTGCTGTCTTTTAAAATAACCACCTGAAAACCCATAATATTGTTAAGTTCTGCTTACTAATATTTAACGTAATCTTTGATAAAAGGGATTTTTCGTCCCTTATTTCTAATAATTATCATCTTGCAATTAGCATATAATATGGAGGAGTACTGCTTACGAATAATTATACTAATTTTAATAAAACAATTCCTACGTCTTTAATATGGGTAAGTGCTGCAATTTTGTTGTAGTTCGATAAATATTTAATAAAACAATTTCCTCTTGTTCAGATCTTTTCAATATATACAGATCTGTATATAATATTTATTTTATATTAAATATAAATAGAATTGCTATTCAAGATGCTCTTTCTTTGTAAGTATTGTTTTAAAAAAGTAGGTTATTAATCAATACTTAAAACAAGTTGTCCATCGCAATTCACGACTCTTCGAAATACTTTTATCCGGAGAATGTGTGTTGCAAGGAGTGGCAAGCCATCCATTTATTCTAATATTTTATAATAAATCAATTACACAAAGCAAACAAAATACAAATAAATGAATGTCCAGAATCTGAAATAAAACAGATTCCGAGTCAGATCAATTTTGTTCCATAGAAATTTCCAATTCCATTTCAAAACACCTCACAATTTTGGCTCTTTTAGATGTATTTCTTTTTTATTTCTTTATATTTTTCGCTTCGTTTTTTGTACTTTATCTGCGTCAATTATTTTTCCAAGCCACTGAAATTAGTAGACCAGCTCATATACCTCGGTAGCAATATCTTATCTACTGAAAGTGATGTCCATATACGCATAGTAAAGTCGAGGATTGACTGATAACAACCATATGGAAATATGACTTCTGATGGAATATAACGGGAATTCTCAGAATCTGTAGCAGTGCCCGTACTACTGTATGGCTGCACCACTAAGTTCTAACACAAAACTTGGAGAAGAGGTTAGATGAGGATTACACAAGAAGGTTGGATGCCTTTTTGTTCGAATCATAGCAGGAGCACCCTACAAAAGAGTTGCTGTTCAGCCACTTACCGCCATCACACAAACTGTCCACGTAAAACAAACCAGACATGCTGAGAAATTTAAAAAAAAAAGGTAATAATGAACTCATAAGTGATATTTTCCTGTGGATATATCAATGTTGGCCGTCCAGTAAAAACTTTGTGCGGACAGGGGATGCCGACTAGAAGACTTGCTAAAATGGGGAGAAAGAGTTTTAAAAATCCGTGCTGTCGGTACGCATTAATGATGATCATGATCATGATCATGATGATCATGACAACAGCACGAAATTGTTACTATTCATGACTTTTGTAACCAAGCTTTTAAAAATAGGCCACCTTACAAACCATCAAAATGATAATATTACAAGTATATCTATTGTTGCTGAGTAAAGTGTTTCATTAGATGAATCTGGCATAAAATATTCCATTTGACACGGAGAGAAATGCAAAAAAGCACCCCCCGACCCTGGAGGTTAGATGCACGGAATTTTCATTGCGAGACTGACGTGCGAACTAATGGGGTACGTGTTCGCTGACACGAAACTATAACAAGATATCTAAAACGATTCGGCTATGCAGAGTAATTAATTTGCAAGTAAATCATTTATTCCTTTTGGCAAATGTTTTGGCGCAAGCTGGCTGTGGGGCAAGGGACCCCTGGGTTGTACACACGAAAAGCAGAAACATTAGTGAGTAGGCTGTAGTTGCGAGGGAAGCGAGCCAACTAGTCTATTATTAAAATATTCGCCCAGGTTCAGTGAAGCAATTTTAATGAAAACATCCGACCACCGCATATGAAGTTGAAACGAAGCGGAGAGAAACGACAGTGCCCCGTAAAAGGTTGAATAGGAATCTCGTTTAATGGCAGATGTCGAACCGGAAATGGGGATTTAAAGGATTATTAGGTGAGTAGAAAAACTAACAACAAAGGAACTATCACAATTATATTGGCCTTGTGCCAGCCTTAAAATAAGTAATGTATATATGTGTGTGTTATTTTTAGAGGAATTAATTCCATGGCAATGACCATAGGAGAGTGGTTTGCCCGAGTGATTACGGACACACCCACCAACATTGGAATGACTGTCGATAAGACAGAGCGTTACGGTGTGAATTCACTCCGAGAGAGATTAATTCTGAGTGAATATAGATACCCTCGTTTTCATTATCTACGCCGATAAATGTTATTTTATATCAGATCATCTTGATTGATAGAGATATTCACATGGTGCAACTGTGGGGGCGCCTTGTGAAGATCATTAATTTACAGCATTTCCTGAACTTAGTCGCAAGAGTTGTGCGAATCGCTGAGGATTGAACTCACTATATTTGTCGGTAACGACATTTAATAAGTTTAGTCATATTTTCAAACTGATAGTATACCAAAAGAAAATTCAGTATACGATACAGGTAGGACGGAAAGTGTAAAAAAAAAAGTCGATTTATATCAGACTTCCTCTCTCCAAACGCTCCCTTTGTTTCATGACAAAATTGAACCAATGTATATATATATATATATATATATATATAGAGAGAGAGAGAGAGAGAGAGAGAGAGAGAGAGAGAAAGAAAGGGAGATACGTTTGGTTTGGTTTGGTTTGTTGGGTTTTATGGCATATCAACCTTTGTAGGTTATTTAATGCCAAATCCATTTTTATCTAAATAACCTGTTCTATTTAAAACAACTCAATTTAGCATAAGTACACTGTTTAATTGTCAAAAATGTTTCTATTTAAAACTATTCAAGCAGTTATGGAACAATTCAGTTAAGTGTAAATACAGTTTTAATGTCGAAAAATAGTTCTATCTGAAATAATTCAGTTAAGCTTAAGCACGCATCTTAAATGTAAATACGGTTTTAATTGTCAAAAACATTTCTATTTCAAGCTATTCAGTTTACTCAAACAATTTAGTTTAGCATAAGTATGCTGTTAGTTCCATTTAACTCATAGCAATACACAGTTAAATGTCAAGCAGTTTTATTTCAGATAATTCAGTTCAGCATAAGTACACAGTTTAGACATCAAAACAGTTCTATTTCGAGCAATTCAGTTCAGCACTAGTACGCAGTTCCAATTTCAAAACAGTTCTATTTTAAACAATTCAGTTTAGCATAAATACGCAGTTTAAATGCAAAAATCAGTATAGTGAAAGAAGCACGGTTTAGTTCTATCTAACCCATAGATAGGACCCTTATCAAGTGCTACCACTCCGGGCCAGAGTGGACCTGGGAGTGATGGCAATAAAGGGGTAGTCCGCATTCCCCAAAACTCCAGCATTGCTGGAACCTCACCATCAGATTGTTTAGTGTTATATCCAGGACACTCTTTGGGGGGTTCTTACCCCTCTGCAGAGAAGCAGAAGATGTATTCTACAGTCCCAGCCGACTGGGCAAGAGAGATATGTGTGTATGTGATAACATTCATAAGCCATGGTCTACGTCATTCGATTCTTGGCTGACCCAAGAACCTAACATCACCAACTCTTCTTTATATATATATATAGTTGAATGCTGGACAATTTTAAAATTTCCCAGTCGGCAGGAACTGTAGAATACACCGCCTGCATCTCTTCAAATGGATAAGACTTCCCCAACAAGTGTCGTGGAATGACACTGAACAATCTGATGGTGAGGTTCAAGTAATGCTGGAGCATTAGAGAATGCGGAGTACCCCTTCATTGCCATCTCTTCATGTTCCACTGTGGGCCGGTGAGGTTGCACCTAATAGGGTCCTATCTATGGATCAAATAGAACAAAAATACGTACCTATGATAAACTGAATTGTTTGAAATAAAAGTGTTTTTGACATTGAAACTGTGTATAAGCAAAAACCATACTTATACTAAACTGACTTATTTGAAATAGAACTGTTTGTATGTATAAAATGGATTTGGCATTAATAAACTGCAATAATCGATGTGCTATAAAACTAAACCAAACCAAACTAAACCATAATAATAAAAAAATGATATTGTTAGGAATTATTCATGACCGAATTCTGCAGTAATGAACCTCTGTCCGCAGAAATAGAATTGCCCCTCCTCTGTAACCAGGAAAATTGTATAAATATATTTACATACGGTTGAGTTGGTTTCTTTGTTTAATGGCATATCAACTTTTTTGGGTTATTTAATGCTCAAGGCATCCTTCAAGAAGAACTGCAGTGATGTTATTTAACCCATAGGAGGATAAGGGGGTTCATACCTTTCCTGGGGCTATTTGTACGAAAGTGAACACCATATCGCGACTGGAGTTCGAACTCGCTTACTACAATTCCGTAGTCCAAGGCTTTAACCATTTACAAAATTTAGATTTATCCTTTACTTCCTACCAGGAAAGATACTCACAAACTTTACATTGTTAAATTGATTTTCCTGGGGGGGGGTTCTATACCAGGAAAAAATGCTATTGCACTTTTTAAGAATTGAGCACTACCGATAGCCGATAACATATATGACGAAAGTTATACAAAGTAAATTCCTTCACTTACGATGAGAGAGACGATCGCTCGGAGCTAAAATGTCCGGCTGACTCTACGACAGGAGATTTTCGATCTTAGCTTAAAGCATATCGGATGTCTAGCCACAACGAAGAGTTGTGATACAACGAAACAGTCAATCTGTGGATAACAATATATATATATATATATATATATATATATATATATATATATATGGGGAGGATTCTCGCAACGGTTATTACTGCCGGAAATATTGCAATTTACGAATAAAATCAAGGGAAATCTACATAAAGAGTGACAGCAAACGTTTACAAACACGTGCTACATATATATATATATATATATATATATATATATAGGCCTTCATATTGAGCCAGAGGCCGTGTATGAAAAGGTATGGGAGCATTAAGTCAGCATCATCTGTGACCAACCTAAACATTTTGATGTAGATGGGTGCTTGGTTTTGATCACAATTGGTGTATCTTGTGGGAATAGAGAAAGCCAACAATTGTTCTTTGTGCACACCATCCGATCCAGGCAGAAAATTTTTCTCATCTGAGATGAACCATTGCATGTTTGCTTGGTGGGGATGCTTGCGTTTGTTCAAACGCATTGCAGCGCGGACTTTCCTCTTGTCCTTCATGGCCTGTCATAAAAATTGATGCTTTCTTATTTCCTATGAGAAATAACGAATTTCTTCATCTACGACACATGCACTCCCATTTCCCTGGCTATAGACTTGATCGAATCGCTGGAATGCTTATTAATTATGGCCTGGATCTCATCTCGAAATTTGGAAGCTTGTTTCTCATCAGTAAAGCTTCTGAGCTGCCCTACCTTCGTAATTACCATTGGAGTCATCCAATTCTTTTCGAATCCTCTGGACTGTCCTTCGGTTGACTCTCGAAAACTGTGAAATCTTCCAATTGAAGTTACTGGTTTAGTTGATTTGGTTTGTTGGGTTTTATGGCATATCAACCTTTGTAGGTTATTTAACGCCAAATCCATTTTTATGTAAATAATCTGTTCTATTGAAAACAATTCAGTTTAGCATAAGTACACAGTTTAATTGTCAAAAACATTTCCATTTCAAAGTATTTAAGCAGTTATATGTAATAATTCAGTTAAGTGTAAATACAGTTTTAATGTGGAAAACAGTTCTATTTGAAATAATTCAGTTAAGCATAAGCACGCAGTTTAAGTGTAAGTACGGTTTAATTGTCAAAAACGTTTCTATTTCAAGCTATTCAGTTTACTCAATTCGTTTTTGCATAAGTATGCTGTTAGTTCTATTCAACCCATAGATAGGGCCCTATCAGGTGCTACCACTCCGGGCCAGAGTGGACCTGGGAGCGATGGCAATGAAGGGGTACTCCGCATTCCCCAAAGCTCCAGCGCTGCTGGAACCTCACCATCAGATTGTTTAGTGTCATATCCAGGACACTCGTTTGGTGGGGTCTTACCCCTCTGCAGAGGTGCAGTCAGTGTATTCCACAGCCCCAGCTGACTGGGCAAGTTACTGATTTAAATGGCAGATCTTATCGTTTCCAAATTTCTGGAGAAAAGAATTGTGCTGCCTTTTCTCACATACAGTTCCTAATTGACTCTAGTTTGCTGCACAGTAGACAAAACCTAAAACAAAGAACGCTCATAATTTAAAATAATACAAAATTGTTTGTGTTTGTTTGGTAATTTTGTTTAATTGAATACAAAACTTCTATTATTATTAATGCCAAATTTTGTTTTACACACACACACACACACACACACACACACACACACACACACACACACACACACACACACACACACACACACATAATTATATATATATATATATATATATATATATAAAGGTAAAACGGAAGGTATAAGTATGTATGTTTGATGATTTATTTTATTTATTGTGCCAACACGTTTCTACATTTTTACTGAATAATAAAATATTTCATCAAAATTATTTTAACGGTAAGGAAAAAAATAACAGATAAATTTTTGATTCAGCTGGCATATTCTCTCAACCTACTCAAAAACTTGGCCAAATGATCATTTCTTCATAATGTTTTGTTTGGTTTAGTTTATAATAAATATAATAACAGAACTTTTCCGATTAACCCAATAATGGGACACTTACAGGTACTACCACTCCACGTTAGAGCGGGCCTGAGAGTAATGGTAAAAAATGAGTACTCCACATTCCCCAAATTCTAAGACATATGCCTCATCATCAAATGCAGATTAATGACATACCTAGGAAACCATATGATTTCAAGTATTCCTATCAAATAATAATAAGTCTGTTCATTATTAATCATTTATTTGCAGTCAGTTAAATGATTTAAAGTATTGCAGTCTAATAGTAATAATTCTGTTTAATATCAATCATTTGTTTGCACACAGTTTAAATGGTTTTAAGAATTGTTATTTCAGTGCAATTGACCTTCAGCCACTGCTTTCCGGCACCTTTAAGATAACATAGGATTGGACTCTTGTCTATCATAAGAACAATTTGAAGAATATGGTCAGGGCAATCATGTAGATGCTGAGGCTTGACATGACCAGCCTCTGGATCGGGCCTCTTCGACCTCTCATCTAGCCCAGTAATGTCAAAGTGGAGTGTTACAAGTCACTTCGGTTGCAGGGTCAAGAACTGCTCAACTACAAGAATCCCATCCTCCAGCATCATGGGTCAACACTCACGGCTATCAGGTGGCTTTGTTTATGGGACTGGGTCTTAGCTATATATAAACGTGCCGTCACCGTATTCTCAAGCTCCAACCGACAGTGTTATATGAAATAGTGACAATTTACCCGTCGCACACTACGCGTGCACACACCTATAGGAGTGCGTTATTACCTATGAGAAAAAACATATTTTCCTTACGTTATCTCTATTGAATTTCGACTAAAATTCTACCTCTTTAAGTCTATGTCATAGAATGTCCATTGATTTTTCCTTGTATAATATTTTTTATGATTATACAAGCAAAACATTTGCTTAAACAAAACATGGAGTGCATAATTACTGACATAAAAGTCGGTGTTTTTAGTTTTTTAATTTTTTGCCGGCAACTGAAAGATTTGTTAAATTTCAACTGCACTTGGCAATTTTTTTCAATTTACCTTCCTCTTCCCATCATAAAGAACTTAACTTTTTCATCCAAAAACTTATCGATATACCGTCGAAAAACCTATAAGCATTTACTTAGCGCAATAATTGCGTACTCGCTGTACCGATATGCTTTACAAGATTGTCCTTTTGTGACGGATAGCTTCTTGTAAGTTGCCCCATGTCAATATCTAGGAAAACACACACACACACACACACACACACACACATATATATATATGTGTGTGTGTGTGTGTGTGGATGTGTGTGTGTGTGTGTGTTTTATCAAAATAATTTCACTAGTCAACGAAAAGTAATGAAAGTAAATTCTTTTACTACCCTGAAAATTATTGGATATTAGTGTTTTCAAAGAAAAACCACCTCCCGGTGGAAAAAAAAAACTATAATAAAAATAATAATGATAATTTTTTCATGGGTAAGAACTATTTAGACTTCAGCGAGTGGAAGCAAAATTAGGAATATTCTAAGTTGGTTAGTTTGTTGGTTTGTTGAGTTTTATGGCATATCAATCTTTGTAGGTTATTAAACGCCAAATTCATTTTTATGTAAATATTCAGTTCTATCTCAAACAATTCAGTTTAGCATAGGTACGCAGTTTAATTGTCGAAAACATTTCTATTTCAAACTATTCAGTTTCGTCAGTTCTAATTCAAACAATTCAGTTTAGCATAAGTACACAGTTTAGTTCTATTTAAATCCATTTTATGCAAATAATCAGTTCTATTTCATATAATTCAGTTTAGTTTGAGTACACAGTTTAATTGTCAAAAACATTTCTATTTCAAGCTACTCAGTTTATTCTAACAGTTCTAATTCAAATAATTCAGTTTAATATAAATGCAGATTTTGTCTTCACACAGTAAATGCCTAAGCCATCCTTATAGAAGGACAGAAGTGCTGCTATTTAATTCTTGGTTGCAGGTATGAATGTGTTCATATCTTTCCCAAGGTTGTTAATATGAAAGTGAACGAAATAGCACCACTGAAATTTGAACTCGCTTACTACGATGTGTCAGTCCAACACGTTAGTCATTGTGCTACGAGAAATCACCTACGTATTCATTTTTACACCAAATACTAAGTCTCATTGAGTAGAGTGTTCAAAAGAATTGATTGGTTTTTCGATGGTTTTATGCCATAACAACCTTTGCATGTTATTTAATGGCAGATCCTGCATATATCACCATCATCATCATGGCGCGTTATCAGCACGGATATCCCTGACCCTCTCTCGCCACCCTTCCCTATCGTCCATTGATTCTGACAAGCTACATCCCGTATCGGTACAGAACTGCGTGAATGTAGCTCGAGGTGGTCGTCCTGTCTTTTCTCGGCCATGTGAAGGGGTCCACAGGAGTATATCGCTTACAAGTTTGTCCCTACTTCTCCAGCAGTGTCCCGCATGTCTGGTTCGTCTAATTTTGGTAGTTTTCGAGATGGGCGGTGGGTGGCCGAATGGTCTGTCAAGTATAATTTTTGAACTTTTAGGAACATTTATACAGATTTAGTTGGTCTACCGCTTGACGGAGTGGGGAAGGGTCATTTACTTATTTGTTACTACTCTACCTTTTTTTGATAGACCATGTTAAAGTAACTTAGGAAATAGCGCGTCCACTCCAAGACAAGAGTCCAAAAACTGGTTAGTAATATATTGTCCTTTTACTATATTGTCATTTAGATTGCATGTATGATTTTATTTAATCTTTTTCATAGTAAAATCACTGCTGTATACGAGCTGGGTCTTAAATGAAAAGACAGTTTTACGGTAAATCCAAACTTAAAATTTGAACCTGGTCAGAAGCTAACACAATCGGAACGTGAAATTCTAATTTTAGAACAAGGGTAGAATTATTTATTGACTCCCATACTAGTATCGAATGTTCCGTATAATGAAAGAAAGAGAGAAAAAAGGCATATATATATATATATATATATATATATATGCAATATGATTATATATATTTGTGTGCGTGTGTTCGCTTGTGCGTGCGAATGCGCGCGTGTGCGTGTGTGTGTGTGTGTGTGGTTTGTGAACGTATAGTTTGTAGTTAATATTATTCCTAAACAAACCAAAGCTAATTTATTGCACACAATTAAATAGTTTCAAGTTTTGCAATCAGTCTCTAATATTTCTATTTGCACACACTTAAATAATTTTAAATTCTATATATCAAGTCTTCCTTTTTAATTCAATATAAATTAATACCCACAGTTAAATGTATTCAAGTATTTCTATTCAACACAAATAATTCTATAATTAGATTATAATAATCCCAAGCAAATGATTCAATCGTTCTATTTTACCAATAGGAGGGACCCAAACAGGTGCCACAAGGTGGAACTGAGACTAATGGTAATGAAAGGGTACTCCACATTTCCTAAACCGCCCGAGCTGGAGTTTCACCATCAGATTGATTTTAATGTGATACCCAGAACACTAAAGGGTTTCAACTATTGCTATTGAATACTAATAATTCACTTTAATATTTATATTTTATTTGCACACAGTTAAATGGTTTCATGTACAGTAAATGATTAGATAGTTCCATTTGACCAATAGATGGGACTCTAACAGGTATTACAAATCTGGGTCAGCGTGGACCTGGGAGTAATGACAGTGAAGAGGTATCCCACATTCTTCAAAGTTCCAGGTCTGGAACCTCAACATCAAAGGCAGTATAATGTCCAAATCAGAACACTCGTTAAAATGATTTTACTTGTCTGGAGAGATGCGGTCGGCGTATTCTACAGCCCCAGCCACAAATTAACCAGTACACCATTTTCCCTGTTTGGAAAAATTATTAACATCAAAATCAGGATGAACAATTGAGGAAATATTCACTTGTTTTCCTAATACGACAACGCCACCTAACTCCTGTGACCACTGAATAACAAGTAAAAGATTAATTATTATGAACTTTTTACAAATATTTTCCTTCATAGTTGCAGAAGATATCCCGCAAAAAAAATTACCGACGCCGACTACGCCGATGACATAGCGATTCTGGCAAATACACCCAACCAAGCCGAAAAACTACTGCATAGTTTGGAACAAGCCGCCGCAGGCATTGTCGTCCATGTCAATGCACACAAAACTGAATACATGTGCTTTAATCAAACAGGCGACATTTCCACACTAGACGGAAGCTCTCTGAAACTGGTAGACAAGTTCACCTACCTAGGAAGCAGTGTCTCATCCACCGAAAAGGACATCGACACGCGGCTAACGAAGGCATGGACAGCTATCGATAAGCAATCGATCGTATAGAAGTCAGACCTGACCGATAAAATGAAACGCAGTTTCTTCCAAGCAGCGGTCGTCTCGGTACTGCTATATGGATGCACTACTTGGACGCTAACTAAACTGCTGGAGAAGAAGCAAGACGGCAATTACACAAGAATGCTGCGAGTAATATTGAACTAGTCCTGGAGGCAACACCCCACAAAGCACCAACTATACGGCCACCTACCTCCCGTGACGAAAACTATGCAAGTTAGACGAACCAGACATGCAGTAGACTGCTGGAGAAGCAGGAACGAGCTCATAAGTAATGTACTCCTATGGACCCCCACATATGGCCGAGCAAAAGCAGGACGACCAGCTTGAACATACATACAGCAGCTCTGTGAGGATACGGGATGTAGCCCTGAAGACCTACCAGAGGCGATGAACGATAGGGAGAAGTGGCGAGAGAGGGTCAGGGATATCCGTGCTGGCGGCACGGCATGATGATGATGATGAGTTTAGTTAGTTACTTTTCATGAAAGCTCTTCAGATCGCAGACATTTGATTGTTCGGACCAAAAATAAAGAAATGACCCACAGTGAGACTTGAACTATTTTGACTTTGCTGCAGAAATCCCTGAAAACTAACTCCAACAACCCACAGCTTGTAGAATATTGCTACATAATTACTTTTGACTGGCAGATATTGTGGATTTCGTAAACAGAATGTTACAGTTTGGCTTAAGATAAAGAAGGGACAGCGTAAATGAATCACGTGAATTGAGCGAGAAGGAGAAATGTGTGGGCGCCTAGAAAATATATAATGTGGAAGGTTTTCAAGCCCTGAGAGTCAGGCGGTCAGTCATTCGGACAGCAGCCAGTGAGTAGACACATCAGTCCGAAGGGGGTCGGTGCCTCCCTACTCCTGGCTGAGAACCAGCTCTGTATTAAAGCTCCTGTCAAAGAAGCAATAAGTAGTAGGACTCTAAATATAGCTGTCTCCACGTGGTGTCAATGATAGTAGTCCCCACCTCTCTCTCTCTCTCTCTCTCTCGCTCTCTCATACACTCACCATTATGACATTTCGATTAAAAGAGTTGATATTTTTAATAATCAGTATTGTTGTCACTTGCTCTGCTCTTCCCGATATACAGAAATATCAACCCTAATCATAAATGAACAAACTTTTACTTTGGCGTTTCTATATAGAATCATTATGGCTGCGACGGTTTTTTTTGGTAGGCCATATGCGCGGAGTATTTGCTCCATCTTTCCTCTGTGTATGGAGTCAAAGGCTTTGGTAAAGTGAAGAAATAATATTGTTGCCTTTATGTTTTTTTGCACGTACACCTTCAAGAATTCGACGGATAGTCAAAATTTGTGACGTCGTGGATCTATTTCTTCAGAAGCCATTTTGATTCTTCCTAAGTAAGTTCTCAATTTGGTCATATTTATTCATGTGTGTGTGTGTGTGTGTGTGTGTGTTTCCCCTTAAAGCTCCAGGACAGTAGCTTAACCATCTGATGCAGTTTAACTTCCTACTCAGAATACTCGTTAGAAGGATCTTACCTGTCTGCAGAGGTGCGGTCGGCGTATTCTACTGCCCCAGCCGACAAGTTAACCAGTATTGTTTTTTTGCAGATTTTTTTTTTGTTGCTGTTTTTTGTTTTCGTTTTTGTTTGTTTTTGTTCTCTTTGCTTTTTTTTTGTTGTTGTTTTTTTATTTATTTTTTTATTTTTTCTGAACACGACTATTACTCGTTGGAGGGATGTTATGATTGTTTTTTTTTATTTATTAAATGAAGCTCTGTCAACCAAATAAGAAACATCAAACTCATATCTTAAAGGCCTATTTCAAATCAAACATCAGAATTAAAGAACAATATCCTACCTAGGGCAATGGTTCCTGCATCCCTTTGAAAGCAATCTTCTTCGGGCGGCGCATATCTATCCAATTATTCCTTGCACTTTTCAAAACAGTCCGTAAACTCTTCTTTTTTGAATCGATACACACTGTCTTGATTCCTTCTTCCCAGATTTAATTTTGTCAACGCTCTGAACTCTCATCAATTACAAAAGTGATCATATTTTTGAAAAAAGTCAGAAATCGCGCGGGTTCTAATCCTTTTTATGCAAAGATTTTGGGAAACAAGAATACGAACATCACAAATTTCGCTCACATACACACACACACACACACATGCACGCTCACACACAGATATATATCCCGAAAAACAAAAATACTTCTTACGTTGGCTATACAACCACAACATTATCTCGTCGTCTCCCTTATAACCTTTCTGAAAATAGCGCCATTAACAACATTTAATTATAAAACACAACAATAGTACAAACCAACTTACATCTTCCAATGTAAAGATGTTTTTCACAGATAATATAATAATTGATTAAAAATCCTAGAAGCAATATGCATAAAAGATTTTAAAAAACATGAATAAAATAGCATTTAACACAGGCACCAACTTATTAGATATCTTTAATAACTAAAAATTACTAACTCTATAAGTAAATATTTTTCCAACCGAACATTTTAAAACAAAACGCTGAAAACGTTCGAACAGACAAATTCGAAACAAAACGCTACAAATAATTAAAACAATAAAAACTCAAACTGTCAACTCAAACTACAATACCACGAACAAAAAAGTATGGTCGAAAGCGCTTGGGCAGAAGTTATGGGACAATTCCTTTACCACCTAGATCCCGACACAAGAAAAATAATAAGGAAACTTGAAATAAAAAATAAATAGTTTTCCATTGTCTTTAACAAAACTTGCTGCCTAAGTATAGACGCTTCAATATATATATATATATATATATATATATATATATCCCAAAAAGATATGATATGAAACTGGGTTTGACATGATGGTTTGACACCTGGTAAAGAATGTAGAGTCACTTCTTTATTTCCATTACTCCCAGGTCCACTCCTACCCAATGTATTTGACTTTTTGAGATCCCATCTACTCTGCAAATAGACTCGTTTGAGAATTATTAGTTTTAGATTGGAATGCTTGAAAATAGATAATTGTGGGAAAACAAACCGTTATCATTTCCTAGGAATAAACCATCTAAGTCATTGCAAATTGATGATACTAGATAGGAATAATGAAACCATATAAGTGCAAATCATTTGCATTAAGATTACTTAATTGATGTTATAGATTTTTGCTAATTATTATCATTATCTCTAGTTACTGGAAACGTATCATATCAAACAAGAAAAAATACTGACGTCGGCAAGAAATAAAATAACCCAACAAAAAGTGATATGCCGTAAAAGAAACCAACGAATCAATAAAAAGGGAGAGAATTTTAAACTGGCGTTCATGTTCAACAAAGAAAAAAACATGATTATCATTTAATGTCTGGTTGTCTTCTATCTTAATAAGGCAGATTTGTATCACAACAGTTTGGGGGGGGGTATGGTTAAAGCGGTGTAATGGTTAAAGTGGTGTAATGGTTAAAGCGGTGGACTGCGGAATCGTAGTACGCAAGTTCGTACTCCAGTCGCGCTATTACGTTCACTTTCGGGAAAGGTATGAACCCACTTATCCTCCCTGCTATGGTTAAATAGTACCATTACTGTTTTTCTAGTAGAACGGCTTTGGCATTAAATAACCTACAAAGGTTGATATGTCATTAAACAAAGAAACCAAACAACAGTTTGGACTGATACTTTCTTTGATCGATGGAGCAAACAGCACGAAATTAGAAGATATTGCTTCTGACAAATTTTGACCTAGTGTCCCTATGTTCCCATCAAAATCCATACATATGGTTTAATGTTTGGAATTATTGCATCACAGTTTGACAGGATTAAGCACAGGTATATTAATGCACACACACACACACACACATATGTATATATATATATATATAGTCACTTAATCAATATAACGCCGATGGTTCTAGTAGTTACCTTGAGTAGATCAATAATCCCAGAATGAAATGTATATATATATATATATATATACTATTGAATGGTTTAAGAATATCAAACGTAGGAATAAAACTACCTTTATACAATTTGACATTATAGATTTTAACTCCTCCATAACTAAAGAAGTATTATTTCTTAGCATCAATTTGACAAGTTATAACTCAGGAGGATATTATATTAGCAAGTATGAAATCTGCACTAGTTTACAATAACAATACTTGGAAAAGAAAGCAACGGATAATTTTGATGTTACAATGGGGTCATTTGATTCGGCCCAAATTGCAGATTTAGTAGGAATATACATTTTAGACACCTTAGGTAGATTTTTAAATTTGAATAACGTTGGGATTTATCAATGGTGGATTAATTCCTATACCTAATAGCAGTTGATTCCTAACATTAAAGATACAAAAGAAAGTCATTAGGGCATTTAAATATATAGGGTTAAAGATAGAGATTAGTTCTAACTTGAAAATTATATTTTTATTTTTAGATACAGCTCTCAATTTAAGTTACAACTCTTATAAACCATTAAGTAATATATATATATATATATATATATATATATATATATATATATATATATATATATATATATATATATATATATATAGTAGCAAGCATAAAGATCGGAAGGATGTTAAGAAAAAGTTTAAAAGTGAAATACTTTTTTTAAATTTATTTTAAAGCTTCATAGAACATTTTATCAAGGAAAAATAAAAATATAAAGGTAAATTATATAATTCCAAAAATGAATGTTTACAATGCAAGAACCATCGAAGAGCCGGTGCAATTTAATAAAATACCCTCATTTATATTCTTACCCTAAAAATAGTTTAATGATACAAAATAATTATTAAATTTTACGGATTTATTTAATCGTTGATGATGTTTTTGATTATCTTTATTTTTCGAATATTTTATAATCATTCTTAGGAATTTATCAAAATAAGTTTATTGAGCTATAAAGCAGCATATAATGACAAAATATATATTATATATACCATTCAAGACACTGAAAAACTCAAATCCCCAGACATAAGAAAAATTCTAATAAACAATACAAAAATCATATATAAATATAACAATAAAAACCGTTTACAAATCCTCGAAGCAATAACTATAAAAAATATTTTAAAAAACACAATAAATAAAACAGCATTCACCACAAGAATAAACATATTAAACGTATTCAACTACTAACCAGGGAGTGTCCTTGTGGTGTAATGGTTAAAGCAATGGACTGTGGAATCGTAGTACGCGAGTTCGTACTCCAGTCGCGCTATTACGTTCACTTTCGGTCAAATACCCTTGGGAAAAGTATGAACCCCCTTATCCTCCCAGCTATGGGTAAAATAGTACTACTACGGTTCTTCTAGGAGACTGGCTTTGGCTTAAAATAACCTAATAAGAGTTGATATGCCATTAAACAAAGAAACCAACCAACTACTAACCACCCATCCTAACAGAATGAATCAACCCCATCAATAATTTATTATAAACACAACCCACTCCAAATAAATATAAAACTAACAATTTTGCAAACAACTTAGCACTACCCCCAAAGATGACCAGCGAAATGATCGAAAGCGCTTAGGCTAATACATGTTTTTTTTTCTCCTCCTCCACCATCTCGACCCCGAAATACAAAGAATAGTAAGAAGACTTGAACGCCTTCACTTGATGATCATAAAAAAGAGGTATTTAACAGAACTTGTATATATATATATATATATATATATTGATAAGACAAATAGGAATATTATTTTTATGTTGTTTACTTAATTATTTTTTGATTGTTCTCTACTAGTTTCGACCTTTGGTCATTGTCAACATACCTCATTAGACTAATGGATATGTTACGCCAACAATACATTGAGAGAGAGAGAGAGAGATTTACAGCCAACGCCGTTTAATGGCTGCCAGTTTCTCATCAATGCAAACATCAGGTGATCATAGCCGCTGACTACACGATTAAAACTAAGATCTACTTTGTCCTAATGGGTAGGGTGTTTGCCAGTGACCCGGGAGACCGGGGTTCAATCCCAGGTCGAGTTATACTAAAGACTCGAAAAATGGTTCTTGCTTAACACTCAGAATTATAAGACATGGATCAATGCTTGTGGATTAAACCAGGGAAAGGAGTAGCGTCCTTCAGTACATCTCGGTGAAGTAGCTACTGAAACGGAGGCCTTCGGGTCGCCCTCGACTACGGTCGCCAACTTTATTTACATATGCTCTATCACCGATATTGAATTTATTGTATGTATGTGTAAAGGTTAAGTCGGCTGGGGCTTTAGAAGGGTAAGACTCCCACAATAAGTTCCCTGGATATGACATTAAATGGTGAGGCTCTAGCATAATACCTCTTCATTGCCATTACTTGGGTCCGATCTAGGGGTCAAATAGATCTATTAAACTATTTACTATACTTGGAACGATTTAACTGTGTGCAAGCAATAACTAGC
The DNA here is from genome assembly GCA_963585895.1 of Sepioteuthis lessoniana. Classification (NCBI taxonomy): domain Eukaryota; kingdom Metazoa; phylum Mollusca; class Cephalopoda; order Myopsida; family Loliginidae; genus Sepioteuthis; species Sepioteuthis lessoniana. Next base: position 9,018,953 of record OY757914.1, on the reverse strand, counting down.
AATACTTGGAACTTCCCTGGCCTTTTGGCTGGGCCGTCTGGCATTCGTGTCGGATGGGGTATCAAACAATGGCAGATTCGAGGCCGAAAGGCCCCCAACTTCGGTTGGGCCACCTTCGCGTGGGTGAGCTGCAACCTTTGTCCCCTATGTATAGCACTAGACCTTGTTGTCTAGTTTAAGCTATAACCCGGCATATACAATACTTGGAACTATTTAACTGAGTGAAAACAAATGATTTATATTAACTATAATAATTAGTATTAGACCACAATATTCGAATCAATTTGACTGTGTGCCATTAATGTGCTCTGATTTGTTTAAAAATGTGACCGACACACTATTCATTAACAAATCATATACGTGATAAAAGTGTATAAACAGAAGTTGGCATTAAATAACTCACAAGGGTTGATATGTCATTAAACACAACCTAACCTAACTAATCCTTTATTGGTGCCACAGCTGTTATATTATTCATATTTTCTGCTACAGTATGTGTTTAATATGAAATATACGTAAAGATGAATCACCCTAAAAACAAAAAAACACCTAAAATATTTTAGATACTAGTTGCTGATTTGGCAACCGTAGTTGAAGGGGACCCGAAGGCTCCCTTTTCGATAGCTACCGCATCATGGAGTTGGGGAAAGTGCTAATCCTTTCCATGGATTGTTCCACTTCATTTTTGATCCTTACCTTTTTAAACTGAACGTAAAGCAAGGTAGCATCAAGTACCATTTATTGAGTCTTTGGTATGACTCGACCTGGGATTGAACCCAGATCTCCCACACCATTGGCGAACATGTAATATTAAGCATGTTCACAGCAATGAAAATTTTAAAGTTAGTATAAAACATTTAAAATATATATATATATATATATATATATATATATATATATATATATATATGAGGCGCTCGGGGTGTAATGGTTATCAGCGTAGGAAATGGAGATGATGACCTGAGTTCAAAACATGGAAAAATCTGTGTGCAATCAATATTGAGGAATATCCCCAGGAAAGATAAGAATCTAACTATTCTCCCTCCACCAGGAAGGCAGACTGGGCTCTTTAACATTGTTATGACAACTAATATTGGAGAAGGAAAACTCTGATTTAAAACCTGATAAACTTTACTGAAAAAATAACCTTTTGTCGCATCCTGCTTGTACAGAAGGATTGGGTAGATAGACACACACACAGAAAACATATATATATATATATATATATATATATATATATATATATTATCTGGTATTATGTTGAATATTTTTGTTGGGTTTTTGATTTTAGGGTGATTTATCCTTACGTATATTTCATTTCAAACATATGCTGCAGCAGAAATAAAGAATAATGTAGTAGCTGTGGAACCTATAAGCGATTGGTTTGGTTGGGTTGTGATTTATGGCATATCAACGCCTGTGTGTTAATTAATGCCAAATCCTGGTTGAACAAAGCAGATTGGTTTGATTGTGTTTTATGGCCAATCAATCCTTGTGGGTTATTGAATGTAGACACGATAGAGTAGACATATTGTCAATGGAACTTGGTAAACGTCATTTTTTAGCCTCATTGACTCAATATCTTCGATCTCCTAACTTAGATACATATGCTCTATCACTGATATTGAGCACTCCTAATTAATAAATATACCAAATTATATATATATATATATATATATATATAGTGTAATGGTTATCCTCAGAGGAAATGGACACGGCGAAGCGAGTTGAAATCCTGGTCAAGACTGATTGCATTTCTCACAGCACTAATACCCTTGGGAAAGGTATGAATCCAATTATTATCCCTCTAGCTATGGGTAAATATTAGGGTGTGGCAACAAGTCGAGGAAAAGGAAAACTCTTTTCAAAACTTGAACTTGTGTTGCATCCATCTTGTGCGGAGTCTTGGGTAAATGCATATATGAAATATAAATAAAGAAATAAAAGTGTATTATTTTCAAAAGTTTAATATGTAATTTGCTGTTTCTTTTGACTATTTCTACCCGGGGGAGGTGCTGTAAGGTGAAGAAGAAGGCATTCTTTTGTTTTCTTCATTCGTTTGTGTAGGGTTTTATGAAGTAGAGTTGCTAACCTCACGTCACTAAATATGGAATCAAGAGTCTTCCTTCTCTTAGGTGAGTTGCCTTATAAGGCTGAAGAGCCCAATCTGTCCGACTCATCACATTATCATAATCAATTCGTGCCGATAGCACGAATTCCTCGACCTTTTCTCTCTTTCTCTCTCTCGTTCTCTCTCTCTCTCTTGTTCTCTCTCTTGCCCTTCATCTCTGTTGGTCATCGCTTTTGGGAAGTATTCTACACGACATCCAGTGTACTTACAGAGCTAGTGAATGTATGTTTTTGCTAGTTGGTGATTCCTAGTGTGTCCATAAGTAGTAGTCCACAGAGAACGTTTCTAATGAAATAATCCTTATTCCTCCCACAGTACCCAGCTTGTCTTATTCGTCTTATATGGATGGTTTGTGTGATGGGAGGTAGATGGCCGTACAGATTATGTTTTGTTGAGTGCCGTTTCCAGGATTTATTGAAAACATCACGTAGACCTCAATAGCTTTTCCTCTTAGATTTCAAGTGGTGCAACCATACTAAGAAATATTTCTTGCTCATGTAAGAATTGTTTAAATGCAATTTTTCCCAGATAACCCAACCCTTTTATAATGATCACGAACACTTGCCGGAAGATCCCAGTCATAAACTGACCTGATGGCTGCTACGTAGGATTCAAGTATAGCAATCTCGTGATATCGTTTTGTAAAAGAATAATTAACCCTGTCATGACGGGACGAGGCTTTTATGCCGACAAGACATTTAAAATCTCTGGCTAACGTTTAGCATGCAACAGATTTGGTCTAAGAGGAAACTGTTACTGCACAAATTCTCTGATATTTTAATATGCATTTTGAGCATTCTTTTCGACAAGTGTGACAGGTACTGATGCAGTTTTTGATAATTTGATAATCCACTTTTGTTCTCGCTTTATGAGTACATCAATGGCTTTCACGAGGTTATTAGCGTAAAGGGAAAGGCTAACAGTCTCGTTCAGGATTTGAACTTCGTTTATTGAATCCATTTTCTCCGACGATAACGCACGACACTATAATTACGACACGCACACTTTCTTTGAAACGTATTGCTTCCAAAGAAAATAAAGAAAAAAAAAGGGGGAAAGAAAAATGAGAATAAAGTAAAGAGATAGATTCATGCTTTTCCTACGGTTAGGAGCCAAAAGTGAAATACAAAAATCCTTGCCTAAGCATTAATCACGTAAGTCAAGAGTAGGTTAGAGAATAGGCAAACTATTAATGGTGCGTATTTACCATTCTACTCCATGACAAACAATTTTTAAGCAGATTAAAACTGGTTTGAATTATTAAGAGTTATCTTTCTCATAGACTGGTTACTGGTTTGGCTGGTTTGGTTTTATAACATATCAACCATTATTGGTTATTTAATGACAAATCTGGTTTTTACATATATATTAAATATACGATTCCTCAATACATTTTGTAGATACACACGGTTAAATGATCCAACAGTTCTATTTCAAAGGATTCAATTTAGCAAAAGATAACAAAGTTAAAGTGTTGCAGGTATTGCTATTTATCACAAACAATTCAATCAAACACCAGTCATTTGTTTATATACAGTTAAATGATCAAACAGTTCTATTTCAATCAATCAAATTTAGCATAAGTCATTTGTTTGCACTCAGTTTAAATGTCAAACGGTTCTATTAGGTGTTACCACTCAGAGCCAGAGTGGACGTAGGAGCGATGGCAATTAAGGGGTAATCTGCATTCCCCAAGTTTCCAGCATCAGATTGTTTTGAGTCATATCGAAGACGCTTGGTGGTGTTGAGGGTCAGCCGAGATGCAGTCGGTGTATTCTACAGCAAACTATTTGTTATACCAATACTGAAGAACCCAGTCTATTGAACTATTTTTGGTGCATGAATCAAGCATCAGTTTTTGAGTGGCATAAGACATTCAAGGAAGATAGGGAGTCTCTGAGGGATTATGAGAGGTGTTGGGGGAGTAAGGAAGTCAATACAGTAGAGTTGATTGGCCAAACGGTTAGAGTTACTATGTTGAGGTTTTAAGGGAGTTCAGGAAGAGATTCCGTCGGAAGAGGCTGGCACTCTTTAAATCGGGTCAGTGGCATTTCCACAGGGAAAATGCACCAGTCCACAACTCCATCCTTGTCACAGACTATTTGACCAAGATGGGCATCAAGACAGTTCCTCACCGTTCCTATAGTCCAGACGTTGGTCCCAGTGACTTTTGTTTATTCCCTAAGCTCAGAGCTCGTTATGAGACAATTGAGGAGACGAAAGAGGCTGTGACGAAGGTCATTGACACGCACACACAAGAGGACTTCCATGGGACCTTGTAGAAGTTTTTGTATTGCAGCCTGAGGAGATTACTTCGAAGGGGACTAGACCTTCATGTGTGTACTATCAATAAAAGTGCCCATACGAAAAAAGTCTGGAATCTTATTTTATGATCCTAGTATATAAATGTGACTATGATACATTCAAGTTTGAATTTCATATTCATACTAGAATCCAGCCGTCAATAATGACGTTTGAATTTTATATAAAATATCTGTGTATATCAAAATAACTAAATGAATGACAAACAAAAGGATTACAATTTTCTTTTTCAATAAAAACTGATGGATCCATAAATAGGTAGTTCATAATATGATGAGCAAAAATCCATATGAAACGCAAAAACAAAAATGACTCTAAAATATTCAAAAAAACGTCTTTTCATATCTAAAAATGAGTTCGGGACATTTCTAAACAACAACAAAAAAATATTATTAAATTTCTTTCTAAGTCTAACATTTTCCAATTTGGAGAATATTTTTTCTCTTCAGACACGTGACTCTTTAAACAACATTGAAATAAGAATTTTCATAACTTTAAAATCATTCCGTCGATACGTCTCTCCTTATTTTACTTTCTTTTGGTGTCTTTTTCGGCGCTGGGAAAACTTTCTTTCTTTTTTACTTTCATTTCTTTCTTTCTTTCTTTAAGATTTCAAAGACACACTTTTTTCTTTTTTTCTTTCTTTCTTTCTTTCTTTCTTTCTTAGTTCTCAAGTCAGTTTGTTGTTACAACTACTGATTTGACAACATTCTGCTTTCTGACTGCTTTTTTTTTACATTTGTCTTTGGATGTGGCTAGCTTCAACTCGCATGATTCGTTCTTTCTTTCTTTTTTTCTTTCTTTTTCATTTTAATATTATCTTTTTTTAAGATGATTACAAAAACGGCAGGGATTTCTCCTTTCTTTCTTTCTTTCTTTCTTTCTTTCTTTCTTTCTTTCTTTCCTTTTAAATATTATGTATGAAGACTCATAGATGAACACATTAGAGGCAGTCAAAGTCTATACAAGAACGGGACTGCTAGTGACTGATAGAGGAAACAACTATGCAAGGAAGTGGGTGTCCTCGTGGTGTAATGGTTACAGCGATGGACTGCGGAATCGTTGTAAGCGAGTTCGTACTCCAGTCGCGCTGTTATGTTCACTTTCAGGCAAATACCCCCAGGAAAGGTATGAACCCTCTTATCCTCCCAGCTAATAGTACCACTACTGTTCTTCTAGGAGAATGGCTTTGGCATTAAATAACCTACAAAGGTTGATATACCATTAAACGAAGAAACCAAACCTATGCAAGGAAGTGTAATTTTGTATCAAATAACATAAGTCAACGAGATGGTCGCACAGTATATACAGCATTTCCTTTGTTTTAGTCGTCTTCCACCAGCAAGAATGACACCCATGGCTTTTCTTACTGCAGCTTACCTGTTCTAAATGGTTAAAAAGGACGTTCGGCATAATTGCAGATCTATAACATCCATTCAAGAGTAAATAGAACTTGAGATCCCTTTGTTGTCTGAATGCATTTTAAGTCTGTTGTTGTTATTTTTGTTTATAGATTTTTATCTTTATTATTCATTTTTACTATTTATTTATTGTCCTTAATTATGTATTTATAAATTGAATAAATTTACTTTTTATTATTTATATATCTATTTTATTATCATGATTTATAAATTGTTGCTATTCAATTGAAAATGTAACTGGAAAACCCTTTGCTGTCTGAGTGCATTTTAAGTCTATTGCTTTGATAAACAATTTTATTATGATGTATAGATTTTTTGGCTTTTTTACTATATACATGCACACACACACACACACACACACACATATATATATATATATATATATACATTGTCATCCATAAACAGACTGTTTCGTTGTATCACAACTCTTCAGTGTGGCTAGACACATAGGATTCTTGAAGCTGGGATCGAAACCCGCCCAATTTTACGTTAAACTTAGTATCAGACCGCTCCGCCAACAAGCGTAACACGTCGGCAAGTGAATTATAAGGTATTATGTAGCAACAGCACAGCAGCGTTCGTTTCTTTACATTTTATACCTTACCGGATACCAGAGTGCTCAATTCGTTCGATGAGCTTTGCATTATGCGAGCGTTAGCCGAAAATTCCTTCGCCAGAGTGCTCAACCACGTTTCCTATCTGGGCTATTGTGACATCTCTAAGTGACACGTCCACTCCGCCCTCGCGCGTGAACACCTGCGTTAATGTTGCACCTAAGTAACCCATGCACTGAGCCGAAAGGTTCTCAGCCTAATTAAACCCAAAGGGATAAAACGAAATCCCTCGGCCATTATATTACACTGGATGTATGAGACGTGATGTGCAGGCAAAGTAGCGACGGATTGACAGAGAAAAAATGTGTTTTATTTGTTTCGTGTGTGTGTGTGTGTGTGTGTGTGTGTGTGTGTGTGTGTGTGTGTGTGTGTTGGTGGTGATTTCAACTAAGGAACAAAATATCATCATTGTATTTCGAAGAAAATAAAGTTTTGATTTGTAAGCACAATAGGTGAGTGTTGTATGGTGGGCCAGAATCGCAACAAATATCATAGGGATGAAATATTTTATATTTTAATGTACTATGGAGTATTAAGCTATATTAGTATTTTATGCTGGTAAACGATTGTGTTAGCAATAATTATTATTATTAGTTATGAGGTGTTTATGATTTATTGCATACACATCACTGTAATCCATGATTGAATGTGCGTTAGGAATAGAGTGAATATATTGTGTTAAGACGTTGCAATAATTGTTTGTATTAGTTATGTCCTTATTTTTTCTGTTTTTTTTTTATGTTTGTGAGTGTTCATGTTGATCATTTTAACTAACTAGCAAGTTATTATCATTGCATAATTAAGGAAATGAATATAAGATTTGATGTGTAAACATGATAGGTCTGGGAAGTAAGGATAATAGGTGGGGAGTCGTGTTAGGTTACAATAATTTCTATTAGCTATCTCTGTTGTGTTAATGTTACGTTACGTATACGTTATTGTAATATATGATTCTGTGTCTGGGTGGGTATGTTAAATATACTGTATGGAGACCTATTTCTAACACACGTGAAAACATGACTAACATAATGTCAACAGGTTATGGAAGTGCATTAAGAAGGATATATAGATTTAATGGAGGAAGGTGGTACTTACGGTGAGTTGGGTGTGTTGATTGATGGAGGAAAGTGATACTTACGGTGCGTAGGATGCGTTGTGGGGTCATTTGTGGGAGTATTTTTAGAAGTGGGGGTGGTAAAGTATGATGGATGGGTTATGTGGCATGGGTCGAAATGTGAGAGTAGATGTTTGTTCTCATGTCTGCATTTGGATAGAATTTTTGATTTTTTGTTTAGCAGGATGTTTTGTGATGGGTGGGTGATAATTTCTAGTTTTTCGTGGAGGCAAAAAAGGCATCTTTTTATATCTTTCTGTCAGCAGGTGCTAGTTTTAGTATTTCCCAGGTGATATTGGGTGAGATTTTCATGTCTTTTAGGCGCCATATGTGTGTGTGGATAAAAAAGTGTTAGTTGAGTAATATCTGTTGGTGAAGGAAAGTTTGTGGTTATATATTCTTTGTTTTATGATACCCCCCGTTGCACCTATGTATTGCTTGATTTTTACTCTGGTTCTGTACACTACGTTTTTCTGTAGGCAGTTTCCTAGTAAGGGGTGTGTTTCTTTATCCGAACAGTTGCATTGAATGTTGGAATGTGTGGTGCTCTGGATTGATTCAATCTTCTTGTGGCTTTTTATAATTTGAGACATGTTACTTGTGCAACTGTGGCTGACCTTTATATTGCTTCTGTTGAAGATTTTAGCAAGGGAGCTATGATCGGGGAAGAGTTTGTTTATTAGATTTAGGAAGTCCCTATCGATGTTTGATGTTATGCATTTGTTGTGAGGCGGGTTGAACCAAGTTATATTTCTATTTCTGTGTTTAAGTTTACTTTTTGGAGGAGTGTATTCTAGTGTTTGTCTATAAACGCCGTTTTTTAGTGCGTTGCCGTATATGTTTTGTATTTGTTGAAAATGCCGTGTTGGAAGAGTTATCGAATAGTCTGCGGCTAATTCATTTTGATATTTGTTTGATAACTGAGGGTGGGTGTTTATAAGAATGGTGTATGTAGATGAGTGTATCGGTCTCTTTTTCAATAAAAAGTACCACTTTCCTCCATCAATCAACGCACCCGACGCACCGTACCACCTTCCTCCATTAAATATTTATATCCATCTTTCACAACCTGTTGACATGTTAGTCATGTTTTCATGAGTGTTGGGAATAGGTCTCTCCACAGTATATTTACATACCTAATACAAACAATTATTGCAACATCTGAACACAATATATTCACTATATTCCTTACGTACATACAATTATGGATTACAATGATGTATACGCAATATATCAGTAACACATAAATCCTTTACCAGCATAAAATACTAATATTGCTAAGTACTCCATAGAATATTACAATATGAAATATCCCATCCCCATGATATTTGTTGCGATTCTGGCCTACCATACTACACTTGCCTATTATGCTTACAAATCAAAACTTTATTTTCTTCGAAATACAATGAGGATATTTTGTTCCTTCGTTAAAATCAGAAACACACACACACACACACACACACACATATATATATATATATATATATATAAAGAAACAAATAAAAAAAATTTTCTCGGTCAATCTGTCGCCACTTTGGCTACACATCGCGTCTCATATATTCTAGAAACAACCTCACATTTATCCTGCAGCGCATGTAACTTCATACGCACACATACTAAACATCACTTATACGACCACACACAATAATAAGCAAATATAGCCTACACAAACACATACACATACGCACACACGCACACACACTCACGCACACATAATGAGTTGTACTCGATTCTAACGTTCTTTTGACTGGATTTATCGATTTTTTGATTTCTTCATTATCTTTCGTTCTCTGCTTGATTATTGTCGTTTATAAAACATCATGAAACCTGAGGTCGCTGACAAACTTCCATGCTATTAATTATATACATAAAAAAACTAATATATATACATATATATAGTCAAGGAGAGAGAGAGAGGATGCGATGAGTAAACTGTCGTATAAATTATGCAAAAATTAAATTAACATTGATATCTCGCTTTATTGGATATATTTACCAAAATTAAATGAAAAATATCTTAAAATACTATAAATTAAATGTATTCAAAGACATCGTTATTGACTTCAACCAAGTTCTCCTGATGATTTCGGAAGCACATTCACCGGTCTCCTAGTTTAAATTGCGAAATTCTGTCTTTCAGATCCTCTTTGGTGTTTCCTAGAGTTTTGTTCATCTCTCACTGAACTGCGCCCCACACATAATAATCAATTGAATTACACTCTGGCGACGTAGATGGCCAGATGAAATGTGGTCGCAGAAATTTTCTCATGGGGCTTTCTTACTTGTATGGTAGGGCACAAATTCCTGTTACTAGACGTAAGGTCTTCCACCAGCCTCCCTCTCGATCCCAGCAATTTATGTTGGCTTCCGTTTTGAGTTTAAGGCTACGTGGAAAAATAACTAGTGGTCAAATGTCACCGTTACTAGATACCACCCCAAATTCTAAGATGTAGAATAGGTGTTTAGTTTTTATCTCTTTGAATCTGAATCTTTCATCGGATTGACACACAAACACAGTGAAATCTTCGTATTGGAGCTTCCACCAAGAATGATGTTTTTAAATTACGTCATGATGCTACTTTCCACACAGACAATGTCTAACTGACATATCTTCTCGTTTATAGCACAGTAGACAGAACCCAGAGCAAATGAAGTGCATTTACGAAATTAATCATTTAAAATGGCGAAAAATTACCAATCGAACTAGGCATATTTGTGTGGGGATATATGAATATATTTGTGTACGTATATATAAATATATTTCTGCGGGGATATATAGATATATGTATGGGGATATATAAACATATTTGTGCAGGGATATATTGAATATATTTGTGTGGGGATATATAAGTATATTTATGTGGGGATATATAAATATATTTGTGCAGGGATATATGAATATGTGTTTTTTTTGGAACGAGCAGCAGCAAGCATAGGCCTCCATGTTAATGCACACAAAACGGAATATATGTGCTATAACCAAACGGGGGACATCTCCACTCTAAAAGGAACCCCTCTTAAACTAGTAGACAAATTCACGTACCTAGGAAGCAGCGTCGAATCAACCGAAAAGGACATCGAAACGAGGTTAACGAAAGCATGGACAGCTATCAATAGGCTATCGACTATATGGAAATCAGACCTAACCGATAAAATGAAACGCAGTTTCTTCCAGGCAGCGGTCACATCGATACTGCTATATGGATGCACTACATGGACGCTAACAAAACGGCTGGAGAAGAAACTAGATGGCAATTACACAAGAATGCTGCGTGCAATCCTGAACAAGTCCTGGCAGCAACACCCCACAAGACACCAACTGTACGGCCACCTGCCCCCTATCACGAAAACTATTCAAGTTAGGCGAACCAGACATGCAGGACATTGCTGGAGAAGCAGAGATGAACTCATAAGAGATGTACTCTTATGGATCCCCACACATGGCCGCGCAAAAGCAGGACGACCAGCACGAACGTACATTCAGCAGCTATGTGAGGATACAGGTTGTTGTCCTGAAGACCTACCTAGGGCGATGAACGATAGGGAGGAGTGGCGAGAGAGGGTCAGGGATATCCGTGCTGCCAGCACGATATGATGATGATGATGATATGAATATATTTGTATGTGGATATATAAATATATTTGCGTGCGCATATATAGATATATTTGAGTGGGTATATATAAATATATTTGTGTGGGGATATACAAATACATTTGTGGGGGATATATAAATATATTTGTGCGAGTATATATAAATATATTTGTGTGGGTATATATAAATATATTTGTATATGGATATATAAATATATTTGTGCAGGGATATATTGATATATTTGTATGGGGATATATAAATATATTTGTATGCGTGTATATAGATATGTGTGTGTGGGTATATATAAATATATTTGTGTGGGGATATATAAACATATTTGTATGTGGATATATAAGTATATTTGTGTGCGTATATATAGATATATTTGTGTGGTTATGTATAAATATATTTGTGTGGGGATATACATTTCTGTTGGGATATATAGATATATCTGTGTGGGGATATACAAATATATTTGTGTGGGGATATATAAATACATTGGTATGGTGATATATAAATATATTTTGCGGGGATATATAAATATATATTCATGAGATGTGTTGAATATTATCCCACTTGAGCATCGGTAACGAAAAACGAGACTGGTGGTCTTGTTGTCTTTTTTTTTTTTTCTTTTTATAATAATTATATCATATACTTGAAATATTGTAATATTGCTCTGTAAAGAGTGCTCTGTAAAGATTTTACCAATAAAAAAGGCTTTTACTGTTAAATTTAAATATGAATTATACATATTTACCACTCCTTCCGCTCGGTCAGGATATGACACAAGGTCAATTTTTAAGCAGGGTTTAACAGGTTTGAATTCAGAGTTTTTCTTCTAGACAAGTTGCCTCACCAAGGCTGAAGAACCAAGTCTGCCCTATTATTTACCTATAGCTGGGGGAATAATTGGATTGATACTTTTCCCAAGGGTATTAGTGCTATGTGAAATGCAATCATTCTCGTCCAGGATTTGAACTCGTGTCGCCGTGTCCATTTCCTGAGACGATAACCATTACACCACGGGCACCTCCTATTATTTATTATTTTATATATGCATGTGTGTGTATGTGTGTGAAAATAAGTGGAAAAATGGATTAACCGAAAAACAGTCAACGGATTCAATAATTATTTCATTTAATCCGTTGTCTGGGTTTCAGTTTATCCATTTTCCCCCTTATTTTTTCACATTTTATCGGATTTTTCAAATCTGTTATTTATCCCTATATATATATATATATATATATGTATGTGTGTGTGTGTGTGTGTGTGTGTGTGTGTGTTGGCTTATTCAAATTATGCAAACTTTCAGGAGTAATTACTGTTGTTCATAAATTTCTAAAATTATTTTTAAATAAATTGGTAAATACAATCCTACCAGGAATATTAGAATTAGCCAATGCCGATATAATTATTTGTATCTTTTATAGTTAGTCTTCTTTGAAGAGATCCAAGTAAACATTTTCCTAAATAAATATCGACTTTCGAAAAATAAATAAAAAAAACAAACCCATTAACAACATGAGTTGACGTCACTTATCTTGTGGTTACGTCACGTAAATAACGTAATTGTAGAAGGCAAATATCAAACATAAAAATCCACTTAAGTAGGTAAATATGTTACCAAACATTTTATTGAAAATTCAGCATCAAGTTGAAATTGAAAACTGTATCAAATCAGCTTGGTCCCGTGCTTTTCAATATTCTTCTTAGAAAAGTAAGGGTCTATGAATCTCACACACACAAACTAGGGAGAGTCCCCGTGGCACTGTTGCTAACGTGCTGGACTGCAACATCATAGTAAGCGAGTTCGAACTCCAGTCACCATTTCTGTTCTTCTAAAAGGATAGATTGGCATTAAATAACCCCCAAAGGTTGATATGCCATTAAACAAAGAAAGCACACCAAACAGAACTAGTTGATGCAAGTTTTTACGAACATTAGACATCAGAAAAATTAGAAAATATTCAATCTCAGAGCACGTGACTGAATATGTAAATATTCAATCTCAGAGCACGTGACTGAAGATGTAAATATTCAATCTCAGAGCACGTGACTGAAGATGTAAATATTCAATCTCAGAGCACGTGACTGAAGATGTAAATATTCAATATCAGAGATTGAAGTTATAAATATTCAGACTCAGCGCAGGAGGGAAGTGTAAAGGTTCAATCTCAGAGCACAAGACTAGAGATATAATGTCTCAATCTCAGAAAACGAAAAAAATATAACGACCCAACGAGGCAGAATATAAAAAGACTCAGTCTCAGAGCTCGAGACTGAAGTTATAAAAACTCAATTTTACAGTCAGAAGGTATAAAGACTCAATCTCAGAGCGCATGACAGAAGGTATAAAGGTTCAATCCCAGAGCACAAGATATGAGATATAATGACTCAATCTCAGAGAGCGAATCATGATATTAAGTCTCAATCTCAGATCTCAAAACTGGAGATATGAAAACTCAGCTGATTAAATTGTATTAAACTAACTTGGTAAACAGTTTTTTTTTGTTTTGTTTTCTGTATAAATAAAATTCTAAATTGCATCTACATAATCTCAGCTAAGAATTGACTGAATTGAGATGAGCTATTTATCAATAACCTAGCGCCTTGTTGGTCTGGTCTGAAAAATGCCGACTTCGTCTCATACCGAGGAGTGAGATTCCTTCACCTCTTAAAAAGGGTGTTCTCTGTATGACACTAAGTGTATCTGTTGGTCAAGCTTTACTTTTAGAGATATGGGGGTGTTATATAACATATAACATGGATTTTCAGTTCGTTCCTAGTGACCCAGTGTGCTTTGACAAGCTGTCACGCTGTGATGAGTAAACTGGGATATGACAGCACATCAGAGCACTCGGGTACAACAGGTGTGTAACCGGAAGGAGACCATGTGATGAGAACCACGTGGTCAGATTTGGACAGAGTGCAGAGAATCGCAGTCGAGCAAGGGAGATGTAGCCGATCAGAGGTGTCTCGGTTTACAAGGGGGTGCAAACGTTGGCACCCCCTGGCTCACAGAAGAAGATATGGGAAGAAGTCCTCTCTCTGAGTATATGCCTCTCCATCTATCTCCCAACTAACAACTAATTGTGGGCCGTTTTCGAGAATAAAATGAGAGATATATTTTTATAAAGAAGTGTGTTTCGTTCGTTCATTGAATTGCGTAAATCGTGGGTATACAGCAGGGGAAGAAGCAGCCACATTTTTGTTGCCATTACACCCAGATTTACTTTAACTCGAACGGGCAGTACCTATTATATTCCAATCTATCGGTCAAATCGATATGTTTAAGATTGTTTAAAATACTTTTGAACTTCATCAATATATGGCCCGTTAAAACATTTATATTGCAACTAAGTGTAAAATCTTACCTGTTTAAAATGATTAACGACTTTAGTATATTGGCTCTTAAAACATTAATATTGCAGCTACATATGATATGTTTACTTGTTTAAAAGTTTCATTAACTATATTAATACGTTAGTTCTTAACACATTGATATTTTAAATAATTTGGAGATGCACGTGGTGTAATGGTTATCGTTGTTGGAAATGAGTAAATAGTAGGACAGACTGACTTTTCAGTCTTGGTGAGGCAACTAGTCTTGGAGAAGGAAAACTCAAACCTATTAAACTCCGCAAAAAATTGACCTTGTATCATATCCTGCCTGAGCGGAGGGATTGGTAAGTCTAGATATTTCAAATAATTAAGAAGTGTTTACCCAATTTACCCAACCCCTCCGCTCTGTAAAGATTTTACTAATAAAAAAAAGGCTTTTACTGTTAAATTTAAATATGAATTATACATATTTACCACTCCTTCAACTCGGGCATGATATGACACAAGGTCAAGTTTTAAGCAGGTTTTAACAGGTTTGAATTCAGAGTTTTCCTTCTCCTAGACGAGTTGCCTCACCAAGGCTGAAGAACCTAGTCTGCCGAACTATTTACCCATAGCTGGAGGGAGAATAATTGGATTCATACCTTTCCCAAGGGTATTAGTGCTATGTGAAATGCAATCAGTCTCGTCCAGGATTTGAACTCGTGTCGTCGTGTCCATTTCAACCTACGATAACCATTACACCATGGGCACCCCCAGAAGTGTTTAACCCTTTAAAATGATTGTGATCTACATTTTTACAGTGACTATTCCAAATAATTAGGGAGTACTTGCCCCTTTAAAATTATTGTGAACTCCATTAATACACTGACCCTTGATATTGATATTTCAAATAATTTTGATGTAATTACCTGTTCAAAATGATTTTGAAGATACTGTTTTGGCTTTTATAATTAAGAATAATTATTGTCAAACTGTCGTCGACGGCACGGATTTCACAGACTCTCTCTCTGTCTCTCTCTCTCTCTCTTTATCTCTCTCTCTCTCTCTCTCTCCATCTGTACCTATCATCCATCGCAGCAGGCAGGTCTTCTAAAGTACATCTTGTGTTCGTATAGATCTGATGTAAATAAATTCTTACTGGTCAGCCAACACTAGCCCGTCCATGTGTGGGGGTCCAGAAAAGAACGCCGTTAATGAGTTCTTGTTTGCTTCTCCATAGAATAAGCCAACAAGAGTTGCTACTCGGTAAAGCCAACCAACAAACAATTCCATAAACTCTTGGCAGGAATTATTATCTTCGTTTTTGATAAAAAAATATTTCATAATCCATATTTACCAACGTCTCCGCTCGGGCAGAATATGACACAAGGACAATTTTTAAGCGACGTTTAATAGGTTTGAATTCAGAGTTTTCCTTCTCCAATATTAGTTGCCTCACCAAGGCTGAAAAACCCAGTCTGCCTTACTATTTACCCATAGCTGGAGGGAGAATAATTGGATTCATACCTTCTCCTAGACTAGTTGCCTTACCAAGGCTGAAGAACCCAGTCTGTCGTACTATTTACCCATAGCTGGAGGGAGAATAATTGGATTCATACCTTTCCCAAGGGTATTAGTGCTATGTGAAATGCAATCAGTCTCGTCCAGGGTTTGAACTCGTATTGCCGTGTCCATTTCCTACGACGATAACTATTACACCACGGGCACCTCCAAAAAAATATTTCATAATCCATTTTTGTGAAATAGGTCACATTTTAATTAACGGTACATCAGAAACTGCGTTGTTTGGAGAGAAAAACATTACTGCTTACTAGAAACTATGACGTCCCATTTAAAAAAATATGCTCTTTTTTGTGATGGAAAAATGTTTCTTACTATAGTTGTAAATATATATTTGCATTAATGTTGGTTTACTTTAAAAAGTTACATTTTACTTTTTCCAGTTTTGTGTAAAATAAGAGAATGGACTGGACTCTCTAGTCGTTATGAATGTGAATTCATCTAACTCATCTGCTCCCACCGGAATGTGATACAAGGTCGGTTTTGGGGAGAAGTGCTACTATTTTTGAGTTTTCTTTTACTTCGACCTGTTGCCATAAAACGCTTATATTGCTTTTCAATTTACCCATAGATAAAGACAGACAGAGTAATTGTGTCTAAGTATATTAGCACTATGTATATATTTAAAGAAACTTCGTCTGTGATTGAAACTCGTGTGACGGAGTCTTCTTCATAATAAGATAGCCGTTACACCATGAGCGCACCCAAGCCGTGGTCATTAAATAGAATTCGAGAAGGATAACTGAATTAAAAACCAGGGGATGGAGTTCTTAAGGCAATCCATTGTTGTTTTTAGCATTGTTCTAGCAACTCCTGTAACGAAACTGATGTCAAATATAATCTGTTCTTTCATCGGAGAACATTAATAGAAATAAGAGAACTGCTGCTTTGGCAACTTTAAATATTCTATACTGTCCAAACCAAGCCTACATCCGTATCCAGGTCTATATCCATATTTATGTATAGCTCTCTCTTCCTCTCTCTGTTCCCACCTCTCTTAATATATATATATATATATATAAGAATAAACAAAAACCGGTCACATTAGCATTATAAATTCATTTCCCTCCTGTTTTAGTTGTTTTTAATTTAACTGGACCGAATAATACTATATCAAAACTCATAACAGGATGGAAAAAAAATTATAATCCTAATGTGACCGGTTTTTGTTTTTTCTAAAAGAAATTATTGCTCTGTAATGTCAGTTACATTGAACTCTTTACCGGGAAAATTTAAATGTTCACTGTTGAATGTTTTTCCTGATGGAATTGCTCCCAACTCCGGTTTAACTGGACCGAATAATACTTATATATATATATATATATATATATATATATATATGTGTGTGTGTGTGTGTGTGTGTGTGTTGCGAGACTAACGTTCTGTAAAAGTTTTCTCATTCAGATATATTTCATGTATTACAAGTTTCCTATTCGGTTGAATCAGCATATGTTCTGAGTTCTTCATATATCTAGCCTTATTATACGACTAATCAAATCTTAGTAAACAGTCCTGGGACTTAGATTAAACTGCATATGATTGTAAGGCTCCAGTCCTAGAGTTTTGGGGAAATGTCGATTACTCCTTCAAAAAGCAAAACGTGTGACAACCAGTGAAGGTGGCTGTACACGCCTTCTTGTTCTTCCGCCTGGTCTTTGTGACCACTGTGATACTGCAATTGACAAAATATTGTGCATCCTAAAAAGAACCTTGCCAGCTTCCCCTTCAAAACATGTATTCCAACAAAGAAAAATATCTCTACAGACAAGACGTCGCACAGGATAAAAAGGTCCCAATACATACAACCTTAAGCAAGTAAGATGAAATATGAAAATAATGGGGACAGAACAAACCGAAACACATGAGAAAGAAGGAGCACCATAATATATAAGGAATTACAAGAGTACAACACTTACATTGCGGCTCTGAATGAGGACAGATAAGCTAAAAATGGTAGAATCAGAGAAGAGAGGAACTATATCATCTACTGGAGAGGGAAATCTTCATTTAAAAGAAATGAATCTAGTGTGGCTTTTGAAATGAAAATGCTTTTCAGACAAGTATGTAGGAGGATCCCAAAACAGACAGACTTATCACGCGGGATTTTGCATTAGTAGACAGTGGCTATCATTGCTTATGCCCCGATTATGACAGTGAATATTACTTCTTAAGCCCGACTATAACAAACAGCTCAGGAAAAATATTCAGCTTCTACGATCAGCACTACCAAATACTTTGTGCTATCCCAAATGCAGACAAAATCATCCTTCTCGTTGACTTTAATGTTTGAGTTAACCAATCACATAAGACCTGGCTCAAAGGATTTGGTGAGTTTGGAATTGGGAAGTCTTCTACCAATGTCAATCTGCGGCTATACCTTTGCACAGAACACCAGTTGGTCATTACCAATACAACTTCAAATAGAAACAAGTCCGCAAGAACTCCAGGATGCACTCCAGATCCAAGCATTGGCACCTCATCGGCAACATCATCATGCCACAGCGTGATCTGCCAGACTTTCTGAACAAAAGAGCGACGAGAGGAGCCAATTTCAGTACTGACCATGTTCTAATCAAGTCAACTTCTAAACTATGGATGAGGCAGAGAATAAGGAACGACAAAATGCCTATCGGAAAGCTCACAACCAACACGATCAAGATTAACAGAGTCAGGAATAACCTGCAGGCGTCATCAAACAACAGGCGAGCTGAAATTCCAGCTAGTACTATAGAAAAAGTTGAACACCTTCAAATCAATCGTATACACAGTTTCCAATCGTATACACGGTTTCTTTCTAGCATTTCACCCACATAATTTATAAAGCATTTACGCCGAGGACATCTGCGTCTTGCTTACTTTAGGTACCAGGTGCACTTCTTGTTATTTGGGTTTCCAGTGTCTGACCTCTGGAGCTGCATCGATATGTCAAAGAGGGACTTCAAGTCAATATTCAACACTGTCAACTTAGAGAAGGCTTGCGTAAAACAGATAGACCAAAATTTTGGTTCAAGGACATCACCAAAAGAAACCTGGGGGTCATAAACATCCCTTTCGACAATTGACAGTACTTGTCTAAAAATCGTAAATACTGAAGAAAAAATTCAACAGGATGTCATCTTCAGATACGATGGACCGTTAGTAGTAGCAGTAATAGTTGTGGTAGTAGTTGTTAAATAACAGCAGCATTTTTTCAGCACCAATTGTATGTATTTAAACTGTTGGTGGGTGTAAATGCGTATTGTATCCAAGGATCTTGTCCGTTTTTTTTTTTTACAACTCTTTTGTTTTAAAACAAAATCTCTTCATCGACTACTTCAACCATAGCAGTAAAATTCCAATGGCAATGCACGGTGCCAATCATCTCAATTCAACATATGGGGGGAGAAAAAGATATCTGAATCTGCGTTTTCTGACCAGGTGTCTTTTTTTCATATAGAGCACGGCAAAGATGAATTAGATCGTCTTACTAATAAACAAATATCTTTTCTCAATTTAGTGAGGTCTTTTGTCAAACTGTTAGATTAAGTATTACGACGATTCAAAATCACAGTTCAGTTAAACTAGGCTGGGCGCCCGCATTAAACAAAACATCAAAGTCTTTTTTCCACATTTCTTTCTTTCCTTATGCTCCCTAGGTTTCTCTCCGAAACACATTCCCTTTTGTGTATATCTTAAGAACTGGCCACATAGAAGACACGACTCTAAGAAAGCAGTCTACCTAATCTTGCCACAGCTACGTAATTACCCATCCACAATATACGATAGGAATCTTTATAAGGTTCGATCTCCAAGATCAACGAATAGTAATTTAAATTCTCGAGCATAATGCGATCTTTTGAGACTTAGATTCTAATTTAATATCAAATGGTCACGCCAGACAAAAACTTTGTGCGTAAATAGCTGACTAAGGCTCGGCCTAGGCCAACTGGTACGCTTACAATTTCCAGCCATAAAATCATCATCTGATCGAGCATAAGTACACTGCTTAGTTCTATTCGACCCATAGATAGAACTAAACAGTGTACTTATGCTAAACTGAATTGCTTGAAGTAGAATTGTTTTTACATTGAAACTGTGTACTTTTGCCAAACTAAATTTATTGAAATAGAACTATTATGACATTTAACTGTGTGTAAACAAATAACTTTACTTATGTTAAATTGGATTGTTTGAAAAAGAACTGTTTACATGTATACAAAGGGATTTGGAATTAGTAATTTAAATGGTTGATGTGTCATAAAACCAAATCAAACCAACCCAAACCAAATCGAGGACACCTTCGTGTGGTAAAAAGCTAATTTCCTTGTCAAGTATTTGAACGCAGAAGATCGAGTTCATTATAAACAACGATATTACGCCAAAGTACCTACTTTATAACTGATGTAGGGATTTCTTACATGTGCCAGCCGTAGGTGTTTAGTCCAGATAAATGACAAGATTTCTATAATGTTGTTGCAAACAACAGCAGGAGGCGCTTCGCATAGATATCTAGACTGGTAAACAATTATTAGTGAGTTCGAGTCTCACTGAGTGCCCCATACTTGTGCCACAACAAAGCAAAACTTAGTCAATAACCAAACTCTTCTCCCCTGGAATGTTCGGGCAATAAAATCCTCAGCAATCACGTTTTGCTTTCTTAATTATCACATTAGTCATCAAACTTGCATGTTCGCTCAGGCATAACGATCAAAGTTTTATTTTTAAACTTGAATTTTTATTTTTCAAATTAAGAACGCTAATTTGCATGTTTGGGCGCTAAACGTTTAAATAATAAAATATTTTTTTAAAAAGTCAATAGAATCCTAATTTCTTGCCACGGCAAATAAATTAATATTATTGAGCCAATTACCTAAGAGATGCATACCCTTCTGGCATTAATATGATAATACCAAAATGTCCATAAATATGTTTTCACGTTATTCAAATCTCTTTTTTTTGGGGGGGTCGAACCCTATCTAAAGATAATTAGTTGTTGGTTGGTTGGTTGGTTGGTTTAACGGAATTTCAAACCTTCATAAGCTATTTTTTCGTTAGGGTTATTCTTTTAATGGCACGTCACCTTCTTTTGAGTTATGTAATGTCGACATTGTACTTGTTTCATTATAATCATAATCATTTATTTGTTTATAATCATTTGTTTTCTCTCGAATATACGATATCTAAAATTCTAATTTAATCCATGGGCAGTCGGCTGGGGCAGAAGAATACGCCCACTACATATCTACAGAGGGGTAAGGCCCACCTCAATGAGTGTCATGATGTGGCATTAAACAATTTGATGGCGAGGCTCCAGCCTTGGGGAATTGGGGAATGTGGAGTAATTCTTCATTGCCATTGCTCCCGGGTCCACCTCGGAGTGGTAGAACCTTATAAGGCCCTATCTGTGAGTCAAATAGAACAAGCTATGAGAGCAAACAAATCACTTACGTTAAATTGTTATTGTTATATAACAATACTTGAAACTGTGTGCAAAAAAGAACTCAGGCTCGTTTAAGAATATTATCTACAAAATTTTTTTCCAAATCCTTTATATTTAATATATAAGTATAAAAAGGATTTGGTATTAAATAACGTACAATCGTTGATATGCCATAAAACCCAACCAAACCAATTTAATCCAAATAATTTGCGCTCAGTCGTATAGTTTCGCGTATTTCTATACAATCGTAAATTTTCAAACAGACCCATAAATGGTACCCTAAACAGGTACTATAACTCCTTGTCAGAGTTGGCCTGGGAGTAATGGCAATGAAAGCATACTCCACACTCCTCTGCGTTTTTTTTATGCTGAAGGAATAATTATTATATACGGCAAAAAAAGTTTCTCTCCACAATCATTTAAAACATAACGTTTCATTATCTCAAACATATTTACTTGATCCTTAAATGAAAACCATCAGAGACACTACCACTTCCGCTGAACAAGGGGAAAATTATCTGATCATATTTAAGCCGTTTCCTTTTCGAATGAACAATTTTTTCCCTAAAATAAAACCAAAAATTCAAAATTAGCCCGCTGTCAGCGGAGCTTTGAATATACTGACTATATCCCCGGCAGAGGAGTAATGTCCGCATCCCTAGAAGAAGGTGTCCTCGGTATGCACTAAACTCGCACTGGTGCTGAGGCTCAAGTTCTTGACTTCTAGAGAGTGTAGAGTACCTCATCGAGTCCATTATTCCCAGGCACACTCTGACCTGAAATCATATCAGTTTGCTCAAATAAATCTGGTTGAAAATTATGCGTATTTGGTAGGAATATTAGATGCCATATTTGCGAAGATTATTTGTAAAAAAGAATACTTATTTGAATTATTTACAAAGGATTATTATTATTATTATTATCATCATTATTTACTCATTAGAGTTTTTCACATCAGCGTCAGTTGATGGTCTTTCACTGAAGTTTAAGTGACAGCAAGTCTCCTCAAGTCTCCGGGACTCTTCTCAGTATTCTAGCCGTTCTCAATAATACTGTGGTTTGGATGGTCTGCACACGTCCGCCAGCTTCCAAGTAATCCAGGCCCTTTAATAATCCTTTACTTACTGTTCCAAAAGCACTGATTACAATTGGTATAATTGTCACCTGCATGTTCCACAGTTTTTTTCAATTCCTGAGCAAGGTCAAGGTACTTATCCTTCTTTTCACCTTTTCACCTTATTTCAGTTTTATTCTGTGGTCAGCCGGAACAGCAAAGTCGACAATTTTGCAATATCCTTTTTTTTTTTGTTGTTGATTATTATTAGGTCTGGTCTTCTGACTGAGATTTGGTGTGTATGTCAAAGTCCCATAGGAGTTTATGCGTGTCATTTTCAAGGACAGGTGCTGGGTTGTGCATATACCATTTGTTGGTATGGTCAAATTTAAATTTCTTTCACATCTCCCAGTGTATCACCTTGCCGACCCAGTCGTATATAGTCTTATATTCCTTCGGCGCTGATTTGCTGCATTCGCTTATTATGTGATTGATGGTTTCATCTCTGTCACCTTCATTTGCTATTTTGTTGAGTCTTATATATTCTCGCTTTGATATAATTGGTTCTAACGGCGTTGTTTGGTGCTGCTATTTGGAGAGATTCTGTTTCTCTCTTAAAGTTTCCTTTTCTTAGCCATGTCCAGATTTTTTCGTGTGAGATGTTGTTTATCAGTCGTTTAAAACGCTCATAGAGTTGTTTTCCTTCCCATTTTTGTTTCCTAGTTATTGTCATTCTGTTGTTCATCGTATTATCACTATCGTTTCTGATGGCTGTAATCAGTCCTTCTTCGTGTTTTTCTATGTAGTCTTCGAGTCGTCGTATCGATGCATCAACGTTGTCTTCAATGCAAGCAAGTCCTCTTCCTCTCTCTTTTCTTGATACATATAGTCTGTCAACATCGTCCCTGGGATGTAATGCCTTATGCATTGTCATTAGTTTTCTAGTTCTTAAGTCCATTTGTTTAAGTTCATCTCTGGTCCACTTAAAAAAGGGTCCAGAATATCTTAATTAACTGTGTGCATACAAAAAATTGTTTAATTGAAATATTAGTGATAAAAAGCAATACTTGGAACCATTTAACAGTGCAAATGAATGAATAGTATTGAATATAATAATTAGTGTTAAATAACAATACTTGTAACCAATTCACGATGAGCTAACAAATGATTGATATTGAATATTACTGCTATGGTTGAAGTGGGCGATGAAGAGATAATGATTGAAATAATTTAACTGTGTAGAAACAATAGCAATACTAGAATGCAAAGAAATTATCTCAAACTCATTTAAAGATTGAATTATCGAAAAAACTATTCACTTGCAAATTACTTGTATATCAATTTATATATGAGCAAACAAATTGCTGATGGTAAATTGTTAGTGTTACATAGCAATAATTGATACCATTTTACTGTGTGCAAAGAAATGAGCTTAGTTTCGATCAGAAATGTATCTATAAAATGTGTTTACAAATCATATATTTAAGGTCAGGGAGATCTGGGTTCAATCCCAGGTCGGTCATACCAAAGACTCAAAAAATGGTACTTGATACCGCCTTGCTTGACAATTAGCAATATAAGGTACGTATCAAAGTGGAGAAATCTAGGAAAAGGAGTTGCGCCCTCCCCTACATCTCGGTGTAGTAGCTATTCAAAAGGGAGTCTTCTGGTCGCCCTCGACTACGGTCGCCAACTTTTACTTATATATAAGTAAAAACAGAATTTGGCATTAAATAAGTAATCATGGTTGATATGCCATAAAACTCAACCAAACTGTTATGAGACCGTTACCTACCCATTCATGGACTCTTCCAAATTCCATATTAATCGAGAGCCAAATGCTCTCGAAGAGATTGGATCGTCTAACGATATTCGACTGACAAGTAAGCCTAGCTTAGTAAGCCACCACTTTTATATGTATCTTGTTTCTTCAATATATCTTTAAACTTATACCGTGTTCCGCATTGTCTTTTCGTGGTCCCAACTTGGGTCCACACCACAAACTAAACCAAAGTTATTCCCAAACCATTTCGCATGAAATAACCCCAGGCGAAGTGATATGCCATTAAAATCAATCGGTCTTTAAAAACTAGGTTTTTTTAAAATAATTTTTTCATTTGCAATGTCCACAGTACCCACTACTGCGTACAGTGACCATCATAATTTTAATGTGTAAACGATGTAATAACTGTAACCCTATCCCAAATCTTGCTGTTTTCCCATAAATATCAAACGTTTGACCCACAATCTTTTTTCTTCTTCTAAAAGCTGCTACGCACAAAATGGTAAAAATTGCGTGTCTGAGAATGGGTATTATGTTTTTAGTGTTTGCTTTGAATTTTGCAACCTTAATCTTGCCACTTAAAACACCCGTTGATAGTCCAATTTATTATCAGAGGTCTTTGGCAAAAACCTTTCGATAAAATCTCTGTGTGATATCGAAGTTGAATAAGTAGTGACCCGTTTCTTTCCAACACGAAATCTCATCAAAAGTTTCGCCCCCTTTTCATCTGATTGACAAAAACTAAAACTTTCCATTTACCCCCATCAACGTCAGTCATAACCAATGTCAACAGTCGGCACGGATATCAAAAGGAAATTGATTTTCGCAGAAACTGACAGAAACATTCAGGACTGAAACGATTGACGTTTGAAAGAATTATCTTTCTGCTTGTCTTTCTCACGCACGCACGCACGCACGCATATACACACACTTAGATAGATACCTTGATAGATAAATTGTGTGCCTATATCTATGTGTGTGTGTGTGTGTGTGTGTGTGAAAGAAAGAAAGAAAGAAAGAATTCGGCGTATTTGTATTTACCAAACCACACCGCAAGGAATCGAATGTCGCACAAGGTCAGTTTTTAAGCAGAGTGCGATGGCTTTAAACTCACAGTATTCCTTGGTAATTTTGTTGCCTTGCGAAAGGAACCCAATCAATCCTCATTACCTAATAAAAGCATGAGAACGGCGGGTATAAATGGCTTTGAAGTACTTTAACGTGAAATATTAACACTTATAAGAGACTTAGATACAAAATTGTAAACCAAATGTTCGTAAAATATTAATTCCTTTCGTAATTCTCGAGCCTAAATCCTAGAACGGACCAGAGATAAGGCCTCACAATCACGATTGAATGGCTACCTCTACTCACGTTTGTTTTAGTGCTTAATCCTTAGAAAAGAAGGCAAAGAAAGAGGGAATCTTTTTTATTCATCTTTATATATATATATTCATCTTTACACACACACACATATATATATATATATTCATCCGTATATGTAAATATATATATATATATATATATATATACCACACCTCAAATTTTTGAGTGTTTGGTTTGGTTTCTTTATATAATGGCATATCAACATTTGTGGGCCATTTAAAGTCATCCATGTAATAGGACATTAGTGATACACAGCCAAATCAGCTAAGACAGTAGAGAACCCCAATTGCATCTCTTCAGAGAGTTTGAATTCCACTCATACTATTGCATTCACTTACAGACTGATACTCTTATGAAAGGCATGAACCCCCTTATTCCCCAGCTTTGTGTTAAATAGTACCACAACTGATCTTCTACAAGGAAGCCTTTTGCATTAAATAATCCATGAAGTTTGATATGTCATTAAATAAACAAATAAATCGTCTGTGTATTGTGCGTCTATAATTTTTCTTAAGTGACTATTAGTTTCTTTGATACCCACGGATCATTGGCCTAGTAGGTAAAGTGTTCCCCAATGGTCCGGGAGACCTGGGTTCAATCCCAGGTGGCATCATACCAAATACTTTAAAAATGGTACTTGATGCCTCCTTGCTTAACACTCAGCAATATAAGGTGCATATCGAGGGTAAAGTGGAGTAATCCAGGGAAAGGAGTAGCGCCCTCCCCTACACCTCAGTGTAGTAGCTATTGAAAAGGGAGCCTTCTGGTCGCCCTCGACTAAGGTCGCCAACTTTACTTACTCCTAAGTAGATCCATTTCATGCATTTCTATTCAACAAAATTATTCCGATATTACAAATTAATATTTAAATCAGCGTTGAGATGATTTTGTTTTTAGTTCGACTCGATGCGCCAACACCTGTTGAGTGTTGGCACTGTGCCCAAAGGCAGACCCCCAACAGCCTCATTAGTAGAAAGCTCCAAATAATTAAATATATAGTACTTTGTAATTTATTGTTCCCTTATCAGCAAAAAGTCCGCTTCATCTACGTTCGAAGCATATCACATTATAAATTCGTAGTCAAAATGTCGATGATCGACCTCTACACAAAGTACACTCATATAAGAATATAGAGTTTTAATGTTGTTGGTACCAGCTAGTCTCACTAGACAAAAATCTGAGCCTTAGTTCGCGGCCAAGTTGTTGATTAATTAATTTTAACGGCATCTCAACCCGTCTAGGGTAATTTATGCATAAAGTATAATTGTTTCTTTAAAGTTTGCTTTGTGTTTGTTTGTTTTTTGGAGAGGGTTGATAGCGGTCATATCAAAAACATATAATTTTTTAACAGATCTATAAGACCCATAAATAATATTCAAGTAGGTAATACCACTCTGAAGTGGGACTGGCGTGGGAGTAATGGTAAAGAAGGTGTACTTAACATTCTTAACTAGATCTCCTGAACAGCATCAAATGCAGTTTAGTGTTACTCGTATTTCTAGAAAAATCATTTTGGGAGCAAACTTAACTTACGAGGGGGATACACTCAGCGTATTCTAAGCCCCAATCATTGGGATGTTGGCAAGCTTGTGTGGAAAATTAGTAGTGGCCTATGCAGCAAATGACTCCTCTCTATGCCATCGATGTGGTCGAAGAAAATAGTTATGGCAGCAGGGTTACTGTATTTGTATAGACTGGAGGTGTTCGTGGTATAATAGTTGCCTATGTGGGAAATTTCCACGCCTCCACAAGTTCAAATACTGGACGAAGGCGTTAGGATTTCTTATAGTGCTAATATCGTTAGAAAAGGTATGAATCCAACTATTCTCTCTCTATCTATGGGCAAATAGTTGGGCTGACTGGATTATTTAACCTTGGTATGGTAACCAGTCTAGGAGAATGAAAAATCTGAATTCAAACCTGTTAAACTCTGCTTTAAAACTGACCTTGTGTCACATCTTGCCGTGCAGAGGGGTTATATATATATATATATATATATATATACACACAAACACACACACACACATATATATATATATATAGAGAGAGAGAGAGAGAGAGAAAGAGAAGAAGAAAGAGTGGAAGTATTTATCTATTTAATCTAATATGTCCACTGTAATAAGTCCTTTGTTAATGTACCCCTTGAAATGTGTTTTGTCAAATTATAACTTCGAAAAAAATTGAGAAAGAGATACCGGAAAAACTAAACAGCCAACAAATCGTCATGCCAACATATCAAGGAATTTCATTCGTTTATGATCCTTTAAAACACTAGAACCAAAAATTCAAAATAGTGCTTATGACTGTTAATGTAATGTAATGGCAGCCTCACTAATCCCAGTGAATCTGCTGTCCGTTAGTTTGATTGACAATGAGGCGTCAACCACCAGAACTCTCGTGGTAAGTGCAAGAACGGGTGACACAATTGTTATGAATTTTGAAAAGATCAGTGATTAAGTAATCGACAGAAGACGATCAAACAGCTCAAATTTCTGAGCTAACGATACCAAGCCTCCCAATTGGAAGTGCGCTGTTATTTGTTGAACTGTAGATTAGTTACCTTTATAAACTCAAAAATAACACTTCATGTCTTTTAAGTTTGAGACCAGTTGAGAGGGAGACTGTGCATATTGATAAAGTGAGTGGTATTTTTCTATGACCACGTATTTGACTTTTTCCTTTACGTGGACTTACACCATCTCTTCATCTCGTGTTTGTCTTCGAGAACCAGCGCCGGGACCCTTCAATGAAACATAACAAAATATTTTATATTTCTAATTGGGCAACGCTTATATCTTCCTAGTTAGTACCCATCTTCTCACCTTTTCTTTCATTCTGCTCACTATTTTCTTGTCGCCATCTTTATTCTTGTCTGTTGTCTTCTTCATGTCGCTTCTATGTGTTTCTCTGCCTGTTTTTTTTTTTTTTTGTTTGTTTTTTTAAGTTTCTGTAATCCCAGATGTTCTAGTGCTTCTTTGCTGAGATAACAATAAAACAGCCATTATTTTTATATCCTGGCCAGATATTTTTAGGTCCTGGCCAGATATTTTTAGGTCCTAGCCAGATGTTTTTTATATCCTGGCTAGATATGTTTATGTCCTGGCCAGATATGTTTAGGTCCTGGCAAGATGTTTTTTATATCATGGCTAGATATGTTTATGTCCTGGCCAGATATTTTTAGGTACTGGCCAGATGTTTTTTATATTCTGGCTAGATATGTTTATGTCCTGACCAGCTATTTTTAGGTCCTGGCCAGATGTTTTTTATATCCTGGCTAGATATGTTTATGTCCTTTCAGATATTTTTAGGTCCTGGCCAGATGTTTTTTTATATCCTGGCTAGATATGTTTATGTCCTGACCAGATATTTTTAGGTCCTGGCCAGATGTTTTTTATATCCTGGCTAGATATGTTTATGTCCTTTCAGATATTTTTAGGTCCTGGCCAGATGTTTTTTATATCCTGGCTAGATATGTTTATGTCCTGACCAAATATTTTTAGGTCCTGGCCAGATGTTTTTTATATCCTGGCTAGATATGTTTATGTCCTGGCCAGATATTTTTTAGGTTCTGGCCAGATGTTTTTTATATCCTGGCTAGATATGTTTATGTCCTGACCAGATATTTTTAGGTCATGGCCAGATGTTTTTTATATCCGGCTAGATATGTTTATGTCCTGGCCAGATATGTTTAGGCCCTGGCCAGATGTTTTTTATATCCTGGCAAGATATGTTTATGTCCTTGCCAGATATTTTTAGGTCCTGGCCAGATGTTTTTTATATCCTGGCTAGATATGTTTATGTCCTGACCAGATATGTTTAGGTCCTGGCAAGATGTTTTTTATATCCTGGCTAGATATGTTTATGTCCTGGCCAGATATTTTTAGGTACTGGCCAGATGTTTTTTATATTCTGGCTAGATATGTTTATGTCCTGACCAGCTATTTTTAGGTCCTGGCCAGATGTTTTTTATATCCTGGCTAGATATGTTTATGTCCTTTCAGATATTTTTAGGTCCTGGCCAGATGTTTTTTTATATCCTGGCTAGATATGTTTATGTCCTGACCAGATATTTTTAGGTCCTGGCCAGATGTTTTTTATATCCTGGCTAGATATGTTTATGTCCTTTCAGATATTTTTAGGTCCTGGCCAGATGTTTTTTATATCCTGGCTAGATATGTTTATGTCCTGACCAAATATTTTTAGGTCCTGGCCAGATGTTTTTTATATCCTGGCTAGATATGTTTATGTCCTGGCCAGATATTTTTTAGGTTCTGGCCAGATGTTTTTTATATCCTGGCTAGATATGTTTATGTCCTGACCAGATATTTTTAGGTCATGGCCAGATGTTTTTTATATCCGGCTAGATATGTTTATGTCCTGACCAGATATTTTTAGGCCCTGGCCAGATGTTTTTTATATCCTGGCTAGATATGTTTATGTCCTTGCCAGATATTTTTAGGTCCTGGCCAGATGTTTTTTATATCCTGGCTAGATATGTTTATGTCCTGACCAGATATTTTTAGGTCCTGGCCAGATGTTTTTTTATATCCTGGCTAGATGTTTTTTATGTCCTAGCCTGATGTTTTTTATATCCTGGCTAGATATGTTTATGTCCTGGCCAGTTATTTTTAGGTCCTGGCCAGATGTTTTTTATATCCTGGCCAGATATTTTTAGGTCCTGGCCAGATGTTTTTTATATCCTGGCCAGATATTTTTAGGTCCTGGCCAGATGTTTTTTATATCCTGGCCAGATATTTTTTATATCCTGGCTGGATGTTTTTTATATCCTGTCCAGATATTTTTAGGTCCTGGCCAGATGTTTTTATATCCTGTCCAGATATTTTTAGGTCCTGGCCAGATGTTTTTTATATCCTGTCCAGATATTTTTATGTCCTGGCCAGATGTTTTTTATATCCTGGCCAGATGTTTTTTATATCCTGGCTAGATATGATTATGTCCTGGCCAGATATTTTTAGGTCCTGGCCAGATGTTTTTTATATCCTGGCCAGATATTTTTAGGTCCTGGCCAGATGTTTTTTATATCCTGTCCAGATATTTTTACGTCTTGGCCAGATGTTTTTTTTATATCCTGGCCAGATATTTTTATGACGCATTCATTTCACCCGTTACTGACTTTACGGGGGGAGTCACAAACATGGTGGAAATTAACTCTTTCCTTTGAACTGTCCTTGGTAACTGATTGAGTGTCCAAACAACTTTTACTACAACTGAAATTATCCAATCACAGCCAAGTTCTCAAATTGATCCTGAGGTCATCGTCTGTCAATTAGACTAAATTGACTAACTGTATACTTCCACCGTTTAACAGTTTATAACTTATTTAAATTACCTACACAACCAGGCAATAACTGATTCTACCAATCTATTTTGTAAAATCATGAGTTGTTCCTTCTCCTAAATGACATGGTTAGCCATGCTATTTTAGACAAAGCTCGGTAAATAGCTGGATGCATATATTTTCCTTTTGTATAAAACAAACTGAACGGAAACAACCTTGGTCACAATCTGAACTCGGCTTATCGAATCCGTTTTCTGGACCAATGACCATAAAGTTATCTACTCTGCTGGAAGCCTGTACGGTACAAGGTTTTCAATAATTAAGCTTAGCACAAGGCCAGATAAATGGAGCATCCACAGAGAATCGGAACCATTAACAATGATCCGTAAGCCTTTCTCACTAACCACTAAACATGTGAGGTACCTTTCTCCATGAATGGTAGAATTTACATCAATGCATGCAAAAATAACGTAGAGGCTTGTAACGGTTATTATCTTAGGAAATCGAAACATCGATCCGAGTTCAAGTTCTTGACGAGGTTGTTTGTATTTTACTTTGTACTTGAGAAAGCCAGGAATCCATCACTATCAGCTATTCATAAAAAGTGCAACAGACTATGTTTTTTTAACATTGGTACGGTAACCAAGTTATGAGAAAGAAAACAATAAATCAAAACCAGCTGTACACTGTTTAAAAGTTGACCTTGTTTTACATCCCCCCACTGGTAGAGAATTTGCGCAAATATCTACACACAACAGCTTTATTCCTTATCGTCTAAAGTGAAGTTTGCAACAGTTGGCCCTCGTGCCCAGTTGAAAAACAGATCTTCCTAAGTTGATGAAGTCACCCTGTCTAAATTGTATCCTGACTGTATTTTATATGTCAAAGATCCTCTTTTAGAGACTCGTATATTTTCTTTTGTGATACTTGGCTCTTGACCAAGTAATGCATTCTTATTCATAGAAATATTAATTCATCTGTCGAAAAACGAGTCTTGTATCGCTTAGACATTAACAATAAAACAAAATCAATAAAATATAAGTAATGATAGTCCGGTTAGCGCTCTAAATACGATCCTTAATATGCCGTGTATAATTACAGAGATTTGACCTTGTCTATATATAACAGTTCTGCTTTGGCTTCTTTGTTTAATGGCATATCAACCTTCGAGGGTTATTTAATGTCAAACCCATCACGGCAAGAAGATTGTAGTGGTACTATTAAACCCATAGCTGGAGAAATAATGGAATTTATTGCTTTCCAAAGGACATTAGTCCAAGAGTGAATGAAATAGCGGGAATGGATTTCAAATTCACTAACTACAATGTTACTGTTCAATACGTTAGCCACTACGCCAGAGGGGCTCCTCATTAACTATCTTGGTTGGATAGGGGCTGCAGAATACACCGACTGAATCTCTGTAGAAGGATAAGACCCGCCCCCAATGAGGGCTCAACCAGTTGGGGATGTAGAATAAAAACGACTGCATCTCTGCTAAGAGGTAAGACTCCCCCAACGAGTGTCCTGGTTATGACATTAAACAATATGATGGTGAGGCTCTTATGATGCTGGAGCTTTGGGGAATGCGAAGTACCACTTCATTGCCATCATTCCCAGGTTGACTCTAGCCACGAATGGTATCACCTGATAGGGTCCTATCTATGGGTCAAATAGAACTATTTGATATTTAAACTGAGTGCAAACAAATGACTTATGCTAAACTGAATTGTTTGAAATAGAACTGTTTTACATTAATCTGTGTGGAAACAGAAACTGTGTACTTATAATAAACTGAACTGTTTGAAATAGAGCTGTTTTTTACATTAAACATGCGTGAACTAATGACTTTAGTTGAATTGTTTGTCGTACATAGCAATACTTAGAACTATTTAACTTTGTTGACATGCTAAACTGAATTGTTTGAAATAAGACTGTTTGAAGTAAATAGAATTATTTGTATTTGATAGAAATACTTGAAACCATTGAACAGTGAGTAAAATAGATGAGTTTAGACTTGTTTTAAAATCTTAGCAACAAAATATGTTTAGAAATCATATATTCAGTATATATGTAGACAAACAATTTGGCATTAAATACACCTAATATTTGATATGCCATAAAACTAATCCAGAACAAATAAGTACGTTAGCTACCAAACCAAGGAGATTCCCCCACACTTATTTTTAACAGTGTCATAAACACATAAAAATTAAAGATATTGCCAACGATTACAAAATAATTTCAGACAAATTCAGTATGTAACCATCAAGTGTAACTGATAGCACGGAGTTCCCAGTTTCTATGTTCAACAACCTGCCAACAGCTGTCCATTCCTTCATATACGCATTCAGTGGATAAGATATTCTAGAGGCTTGCCACTTAAAGTGGAGATGGATTTTTCTAGTTTGAAACAAACTCAGTTTTATTACCATTCACGAAGAAGCCAATGCTTCTCTCTCTCCGTCCGTCCCTATCGTTCACCACTTCTGGCAGTTGCTCTAGACTGTATCTAGTGTCTGCTGAGAGCTGATGTGTAAGTCCTTACAAGTCGGCCAACACAGCTACGTTGAAGCCCACGAGAGAACGTCCCTAATTAATTTGTCTTTACTTCACTAACAAGTTGGCGACCGTAGTTGAGGGCGACTCGAAAGTTCCCTTTTCCATAGCTATAACACCGTGGTGTAGGGGAGGGCGCTACTTTTTCCCCCGGAGTGTTCCACTTGATACGTACCTTATAATGCTGAGTGTTAACCAAGGAGGTATCAACAACCATTTTTCAAGTCTTTGGCATGACGCGACCTGGGACTGAACTCTGGTCTCCCAGGCCTTTGGCGAACACTCTACCCACCAATGCTCCGGTTCAAAAAGTAGCCAGTAAAACTTGTTCGTCTTACCTGGTTGGTTTGTAAGATGGCAGTCAGTGGCCGTATAGCAACTGTTTTGTCTGGTGCTACTTCCAGAGTTTCTTGAAAACAACGAGTAGCATTCTTGTGTAGATCTTATCTAACTTTATCTTCATGCTTTTCACTAAAATCCTGGTAGTGCATCTATACAGTAGTACTTACCCAGTCACAGCAACAGCATGGGAAAAAATCCCATTTTATTTTATCAGAGAGATCAGATTTCTGTGTGATCGATAGCCTGTCAATAGCAACCAACACTTTCCCTATGCATATTTTGACATCGTTTTCAGTAGATGTGATATTGCTGCGGGGGTATGTGAACTGGTCTACTACTGTTTTATTTGCGTTTGTGTGAAAGGCCAATGCCTCTCACTGTCTGCTTGGATAGGTGTATATGCGAGAAGCGTTAGATCAGCTGCATAGTCTGCATGTCATAGTTTCTACGAAATATCATCTCTTTCTAGTCTTTTATAATGTGAAACCATTTTTTATTAGATCTATTGACGTTTAAGATTAAGATCTAACATTGTAATAAAATTAGTAAACAAGTTTAATTAATTCGGATCTAAAGTTATAATAGAATTATGAAGCTAATTACTGATAAAATTAATCATAATTTTTCTTGCTAACACATGGAGATTACTGGGGTGGCAATCATTATAAAATATGTTTTTACAGAACATCCATATGATGTAATGTGTTAATGGCGTGTATATCATCTTCCATATATTTTCCGGAGATGATAAATCAGTATATATATATATATATATATATATATATATATATGTGTGTGTGTGTGTGTGTGTGTGTGTGTGTGTGTGTTTGTGTATGGCTACCAACTTCTCTGTAAAAGCAGGATGTGACATACGAGGTACCTTCAATAAGTTTCCAGACTTCTTTTGTACAGGCATTTAAAATTGTCGTCCACTCTTGAAAATTCACTATGTTATTGCTACACATCTTATGAGATGACTGACCAATTTTTATGATTTCAGGTTCAAATGAACAGCTACAGCAGCAATTGGAATACAGCCTACTAAAGCCGGATTGTCACAGCTGGTGAATTTCAAGAACGATATGCAATAAAATTCTGTTTTGAACTTCGAAAAAATGTCACAGAAACATATGGAATTGTTCAGACTGCTTTTGGAGCATCTTGCATGAATCGAGCATCAGTTTTTGAGTGGCATAAGAGATTCAATGAAGTCAGAGAGTTTGTGAGGGATGATGAGAGGTGTGGGAGGAGTAAGGAAGTCAATACACCAGAGTTGATTGGCCAACGGGTTAGGGTTAGGGTTACTATGTTGAGGTTTTGAGGGAGTTCAGGAAGAGATTCCTAGGGAAGAGGCCAGCACTCTTCAAATCGGGTCAATGGCATTTCCATCAGGACAATACACCAGTCGACAATTCCATCCTTGTCACAGACTATTTGACCAAGATGGGCATCAAGACAGTTCCTCACCGTCCCTATAGTCCAGACGTTGGTCCCTGTGACTTTTGGTTATTCCCTAAGCTAAGAAGCTGTCGTTATGAGACAATTGAGGAGATGAAAGAGGCTGTGACGAAGGTCATTGACACGCTCACACAAGAGGACTTCCATGGAGCCTTCCAGATGTTGTAAGAATGGCACAACATGTGCATTGCAGCCGGAGGAGATTACTTCGAAGGGGACTAGAGTTTCATGTGTGCATTATCAATAAAAGTGCCCATACGGAAAAAGTCTGGAAACTTATTTAATGATCCTCGTAAAATCAGTTTTTATCCGGAGTTTAACAGGTTGGAAATAACTATTTTCCTTCTTCTAAACTGGTTGACCTATCAGTTTTAAAGAACCCAGTCTGCCCTACAATATACCCATAGCTGGAGGGAGAATAGTCAAATTTATACCTTCTCCTAGAATACTAGTGTTATGTGATATGCAAGCAGCCGGATCCAAGGTTTGAAATGGATTTGCCGAGTTAATTTTATACGACCATATATATATATATATATATACGAAAGTAAAATTCTGCTCACCAGATGGAGATATAGACTACTTCGACATTGTCGCAGGTGTGCTGCAAGGAGACACATTAGCCCCATACCTATTTATCATCTGTCTAGACTACGTGCTTAGAACGTCTATAGGTTTAATGAATGAAAACGGTTTTAAGCTGGCAAAGGAAAGAAGCAGAAGATATCTAGCACAAACTATTACAGACACGAACTACACCGATGACATAGAGCTTCTAGCAAATTAACCCGCCCAACTCGAATTCCTGCTACATTGTCTGGAACGAGCGGCACGTTGCGTAGGCCTTTCTGTCAACGCAGACAAGACGGAATAAATGTGCTTTAATCAAAGAGGTGGCATCTCTACACTAAAAGGTGGGCCTTTGAAACTAGTCGACATGCTCACCTACCACAGAAGCAGTGTCTCATCAACAGAGAAAGAAATCAACATGTGACTAGCGAAGACGTCGATAGGCTATCGGTCATATTGAAGTCAGAACTGACCGATAAAATGAAACACTGTTTTTTCCAAGCAACGGCCGTGTCGATACCGCTATATGGATGCACTATATGGACGCTGACTAAACGTATGGAGAAAAGGCCTGACAGCAATTACACAAGAATGCTGCGGGATGTATTGAACAAGCCATACAGGCATCACCCCATAAAACAACAGCTGTACGGCTACCTACCACTCATCACGGAAGCAATCAAAATTAGATGTGTTATATAATAGCCGAGGGAGTTCGGTTCATGCCTTTGAGTTTAGTTAGGCTGAGAACCTTTCGGCTCAGCACATGGGTTAGTTAGGTGCAACATTGAGGCAGGTGTTAACGCGGGCGCGCGCAGGCAGATGGAGGTGTCACTCAGATGTCATAATAGTCCGAGACGAAGCGCGGTGACAGGGTGTGGGTGACGTCACGCACCGGAAGCGCGCAAAGGTTTGTATGAGATTTGAAGAAAGTAAGATTTGGGTACTAGACGCCAAACGAGAAGGATCGACTTTTGGAGCTCGCAGATGCGAGGTGAACTTGCGCCCAATGGCGGCCGCTCGAGACGGGGGCCAAATGAATAAGACAGCATAGAAAATTGTGTCTCTCCTCTTTACGTCGAAACCTTTAACTCAAAGCTAATAAAAAGGTTTCGTACCTGAACAAGAAGTCGTTACGTATTTTCGAATTCAGAGATTCGTATATTCTATCGTTATGAACATTTGATGTCCATTTCACCCATTTCGCACATGGGCATATTCGTGTATATGGCTATGTAACAGAAGAACCAGATATTCGGGACACTGCTGGAGAAATAAGGACTAACTCACAAGTGATATACTCCCGTGGACCCCTTCACATGGACAAGCAAAGGTAGGACGACCAGCTAGAATCTATACACAACAGCCGATACAGGGTGCAGCCTGGAAGACCTGCCGGGAACGATGGACGATAGAGACAGGTGATGAGAGAGAGTCAGGGAGATCCGTGCAATCAGCCTGACATGATGATATATATATATATATATATATATATATATATATTTACCAACCCCTCCGCTCGGGCTGGATATGACACAGAGTCAATTTTTAAGCGGAGTTTAACAGTTTGAATTCAGAGTTTCCTTCTCCTAGACTAGCTGCCTCACCAAGAATATATATATATATATATTGTCATCTACAGACAGACTGTTTAGTTGTATCACAACTCTTCAGTGTGGCTAGACACGTAGGACGCTTGAAGCTGGGATCAAAACCCGCCCAACTTTACGTTAGACTTTGTATCAGACTGCTCGGCCAACAAGCGTACCACATCAGCTAGGGAATTATAATGTATTAAGTAGCAACCACAGCAGCAGAGTTCGTTGGTTTACATTTTATATCTTACCGGATACCTACACAGTGTATTAAATAAAATGTAAACTTCTGTTATTTATTTCGTTAATTTAACATAAGTAAATTTATAACGACTCCTATTCATAAAAAAGAACCCTTATCAGGTGGCAGAGTACAGGGTGCGGAAGCAAAATCTAGATTATTCTGGAATAACAATAAACGATTTTATTATAAAAAAAAGAATAATTTTCATTTTGAAAAATAAACAAATAAGAAGATTGACAATTCAATAATTATGGATAGCCAGTCGGCTGAGGGGAGAGAGGGCTGTAGACTCCACTGACTGCATTACTGCAGAGGGATAATACCACCCCACAAACGAGCGTCTTGTGGCCCAGTTGGCTGGGGGTGGGGGATGAAAAATACACTGACTGCATATCTGCAGAGGGGTAAGACTCCGCCACCACTAACGAGTGTCCTATGACCCAGTCGGCTGGGGCTATAGAATACACCGACTGCATTTCTGCAGAAGGGTAAGGCTCCCCCCCACCACCACCACCACCAAATGAGTGTCCTGGTAATGACTCAAAACAATCTGATGATTAAGTTCCAGTAATTCTGAAGCTTTGGGTAATGAGGTGTACCCCTTCATTGCCATCGCTACCCGATCCATTCTGGCTAGGAATGGTAGCACCTGATTGGGCCCTATCTATGGGTTAAATAGAGCTAAACTGTGTTCTAATGCTCAACTGAATTGCTTGAAATATAACTTTTTGACATATAACTGTCTGTAAATAAAAACTATACTTATACTAAACAGAATTGTTTGAAATAGAACTGTTGAACTAAACTGAATAGCTTGAAATAGAAATGAATTCAAAATAAATTCTTCAGACATTTTACTGTATTCCTCCTCAATAGCAGTCTTAAGCGAACCAATATTTTCATGGGAAGTTGCATTTTTGTTTTGTTTTTTTTTTAAACGCCTTATATAACGTCATCGAAGGGTTAAGGTCTGGGCCAGAAAGAGGCTATAAAGAAACTGCAATGATTTCGGAATTTTTTTTTGTCTTGAATTCGGCTTTAAGTGAATCATAGATTCTTTGTCGTTTCTTTTCCTGCTCACTCATATTCAGCTGAATTTTGACGAAAAAGTGCTTGAATAATAGAGCTAATCATGAAAATTTAAATGTATCGCGTTTTTTTTTCTTCAAAAAATGGACTAATCAGACGAAAAAAACGTTTTAAAATTTTTTTTCTGCACCCTATACATAAAAGCACACACACGCACACACACACGCACACACACATAGATAGATAGATTGATAGATAGATATGTATTTGTGTTTATATATTTAATTAAACCCTTCATACGAGCATGATATGATACAAGGTCAATTTTTGAGTGGATTTTTTCCGGTTGTGCATTGAGAATTTTCCTTCTTCTAAATTGGTTGCCAAACCAAGGTTAAAGAGCCGATTTGTCCTTAGTACTTACTATAGCTAGACGGAGAATGCATACCTGTCTCAAGGGTATTAGGGTTATATGAAATATAAACTGTCTCGTCAGGGTTTTGAACATGAGTCGCAGTGTCCATTTTCTATTTTGATAACCGATACACCTCCATTGATGCAGTTTTGTGTTGTATCATCAAAGTTCACTGATCTCAACGAGAAGGTACGTTAAATAACTGTACATATCAATGTCAGTTGATCTAAAGGATATGCATCAAATAACGCAAAGAAAATAAAACTGTTTTGTTGAGCAAGAAATTAAAATTTTAAAAGGAGAAATTACCACTCAATCAGATAGAAAAGCACGTTTCTTTAAAAAAAAAAAATTCAGCTATCTTTTTATGTTTTCTTTGGGTTTTTTTTTTGTTTTGTTTTTTGTTTTTGTTGGGTTTTTTTGTTTTTGTTGTTGTTTTTATCTTTTCATTTTTTTTTTTTCGTAAATAAAATTTGATTGAAAAAGAAACCTTATCAAAGATGTGTAGTACAGCTTCCTTTTAAATCTCTTTTAAGTTTCTGTTTACAATTCTGTCAAACATTTCAGACACTTAATTTTTTTTCTTTTCATTTTTCTTTGCATTTTTCTTTTTCTTTTTTTATTAATTCAATTTCCCTTGTTTATTCACCAAAGGTTTTTCTTCCTGCAATTTCGGTTTTGGATTTCCACTGTTTATTTGTAAAAGGACAAGGAATTCTCCAGTAGATTGTGTTGTATCTAACAGCAGTCATCTTCGCAAGCAATGAAACGTTTTAGAGTAGAAGAATTAAATTAAAAGGAAAACCAACTAGAAAAATATTTACAAGAAAAGTAAAGCAAGGGAAGGAATATTGTTTAATGTCGTAAAATATAATATCTTCAACAATCCATGCGCCGAGTGACGGTGTGCATATATCATATAACAATTTTTTGCAAATTACTCAAACAAACTATTAGTACCGTAGTAAGTTCATTATTAGGAGGCTAATGTGGAGTGACTAGGGAGTAAACTCTACAACTTGGGTTCAAATCCCGACAGAGACTCTTTACATTTCCATAGCACTGATACCCTTAAAAAAGGAATTAGTTCAACTATTCTCCCTCCAGTTATGGTTAAATAGAAGCGCAGACTGGGCCCTTTCACCAATCGAAGAAAAAAAAACTCTAAATTCAAACTAGTTTAGACCTGGAAGGGGATGGGCTCTGCCTGGCTATTATTAACCAAACGTGCCACATCACGGTCACGGAAGTGAGGCTCATTTCTCGTATAGCTCCCTCCAGAAGAACTCTTGTGCCAGACTAAGCATAGATTTGCTTGCTCCTCCCCAACTATAACACGCGATTAGTTTTAATAAACTGATTCTCATGTGAAGAGATGAAGATGAACATTTCAGACCATGTCAGTGTTTTATTTTGTGAGACGCTGCAGGTATAACCCTTTAAAACAGTGGGATAGATGCAGGTTGGTTGGTTGAACACTCTAGAACGGGACTTCGGTTAACTTGTGCCATCCACCGAATAAAGTCGACAACCAGGGACGTAAAAACCAGCTTAAACTCATCTCAGAAAGTAACTAATGGCGATCGTACACTTATCATCTGTTTATTTATTTGTAATCGGGACCAGTGTACGGAATGCAGAAATAAATTTAGGAATATTCTAGTATGATAATAAATATCTCTATTATATAATGAGATTAATTTTAGTTTTAAAATATATACAATAAAATAATAAGATAGATACAAAACAGTAAATTTACTCAATATGATCGCCATTTTTTCAATTATTGTATTAACACGCCTTCGGGACGATTTGCATGCCTTCAAAATAAATTCTTCAGACATTTTATTCCATTCTTCCTCAGTCTCAAGTGAACCAATATTTAGAAGGGAAGTTGCATTTGTTTGGTTTTTTAAAACGCCCAATATAGCGTAATCAAGGGGCTTAATCGCTGTCTTTACAATTTTCTTGTGGACTTTCAATTCATTAGCGTTATTTCTTATATATGATGCGGGGTCCTTCTTAATCGCTGTAGCGAAATCAGTTTAAAAGCCTTCTTCTCCTTTTTTTCAGTTCTCCACTTTCCCTTTTCTGCAAAAAAAATTCTTTGTTTTATATACGGTAGATAAAAACTTTGGCTTGGTTTCGGCGTTAAGCAAATCATAGATTCTTTCTCGTTTTTTTTGTTTGTCTTTTGCTCACTCATATTGGACTGAATTTTAATTTTAAAAAGTGCTTGAATAATAGAGTTAACAATGAAAATTTAGATGTATCGCATTTTTTTTAAAAATTGGACTAATCATGTTAAAAAATGTTTTCAAAATTATTCCATAAATTGCTTCCGCTCCCTGTACTGCATTTTAATAGTCGGGAATTTTTTCATATACGCATCACTATAATTGACTGATTGATTGATTTTAACGGCATGTCAACCCGTATTGGGTTATTTAATGCATAGCTCTTAGGGAATTTCGTTTATGGTAGGTTCATATTTACATTTTCATATATTTGTTTCTTTAGAGGATTTATTTTATTAATTTATTTATTGATTGATTTATTTGCACACAGTCCTGTTGAATAAAAATAATTTTTAAACATATATATTTGATATATAGATGGGACCCTAACAAGTACTACCACTGGGGTCAGGGTGAACCTAGGAGTAATTACAATATAGGGCTACCCTACTCACCTCAGAACTCTAAAATGAATCTTTTCCTTATTGCTACTCACTTAAAGACCGCAATTGCCTGTTTAATCTTGGTACGGGTGCCATTTTAAACACATTTCGAGCTGAATCAAATCCTTTTCTGAAAATTCATATATTTTATCGTGTAAACCGGCTCATTGGCCTAGTGGGTTGAGTATTTGCCAACGGTCCAGGAGATCTGGGTTCAATCCCAGGTTGCGTCATACCAAAGACTAAAGATGTTACTTGATACCTGCTTGCTTAACACTCAGCATTATAAGATACGTATCAAGGGTAAGTGGAGCAATCCAGGGAAAGGAGTAGCGCCCTCCCCTACACCTCAGTGTCGTAGCTATTGAAAAGGGAGCCTTCGGGTCACCCTCGACAACGGTCACCAACTTTACTTACTTATGTAAATGAATATGAAAAAAAATTCTCTATAATAAGTACTAGTTATTTCCCTTAAGAAATTATGATAACCGGGGTGAACGCAAACACTTACCCTTAATATTAATATTAATATTGAAAACTTGGATATAAAAATCATTTTATTCCCTTAGGGCATTTAGCTTTGAGTTAATAGTTGATTTTAATGGTTGGTCAACTCAACTACGATTATTTTATGCATAGGTTTTAAAGAATTACATTCATGTATATTCAGATTTTCATTTTTTGTTCACGTATTTTTTTTCTTGGTCTTATCAAATGCGAATAATTTTTAGCAGATCTGTTCGACCCATAGATGGGACACTAACATGTTCCACCACTCCAGAGTGGACTTTAAAGTAATACCAACAAGGGGGTACTCAACACTCCTAGAACTGGGGCCTCACAACTAGTAGCAGTTTGCCACTTGAGCGAGGAAGGTCTTACTCCTCGGTAAGGGACGGATTCAGTGTATACTAACTCTTGTTGACTGACTACATTGAGATACATGGTAACATTTTGAGCTATGTCAACATAGATACATTCATTGAAGCCATATAAGGTAATTCATTTTTAGCTCTAGTATACCACCCAACGACAAAATATCTGCCGTTAGATTCGAGATAATCCACTAAAGAAAATCTTGTTCTTGTGAAAATCAACGCTGATCAAATTGAAATACGAAAAGCTAATCCAAATTATTCGGGAAAGAAGATTGGAAAGCAACTAATGAAGTGAGAGCGAAAGGAAAGGCAGAAAATAAAAGGAAAAAGAAAATTAAATTGAAAAAAAAAGGAAATAATAAGAAATCAAAATAACATTTTCCAAAAATGAAAAATAAATAATTTCATTTTTCTGCTTTTGTGCTATTTCAAAAGAAATCTGCGTATAGCACATTGCTTCTTCTTTTTAAAGCCTTGAATATCATTTTTTTCGAAGAATTATCGAACGTATCAAATGAAGAACTGAAGTTAATTATCCGGTTCAATGATTGTTTTGCCCAAGGTCTTGTAAACTTTAGAGCATCTCAAAGATTATACAAGTCTTATCGTTTTGCAATAGGAATACGTTGTAGCTCTCGAGAAATTCAACCAATGTCTTTATACTGACTAAAATATCACAGATATACATAGTCCCAACAGACATGACTTTATTAAATGTATAGAAAAAATTGTAGAATTTTCATTTTCCTCTGTATCTTTATTCTATAATAGATAGATAGATAGATATACAGATCTATGCTAGAATAGCACTGACAAAGGCACTTCGTGACAATCAGTTTCTTGCCTACATGATCACCGATATTGAACACTTTTTATTAATGAATATAACACACTGAATTATATATACATATATATATATGTATATATGTATGTCACCATCATCATCATCATCATGTCGTGCCGCCAGCACGGATATCCCTGAACCTCTCTCGCCACTCCTCCCTATCGTTCATCGCTTCTGGTTGCTCCTCAGAGCTACATCCCGAGCTGTTGTATGTATGTCCGAGCTGGTCA
Source organism: Sepioteuthis lessoniana (assembly GCA_963585895.1). Lineage (NCBI taxonomy): Eukaryota > Metazoa > Mollusca > Cephalopoda > Myopsida > Loliginidae > Sepioteuthis > Sepioteuthis lessoniana. The sequence goes on along the minus strand of OY757914.1, from coordinate 8,975,069 downwards.
CCCTGTTTTTGCTCGGCCATATGAGGAGGAGGCCCATAGGAGTACATCACTTGTGAGCTCATCCCTGCTTCTCCAGCAGTGTCCGGCATGTCTGGTTCGTCTAACGATATGTATATGTAAATAAAGAAAAATAATACATATCGGTAGAATTCCTTCGCTCACGCTGAGGCTGGTGATGGCTCTGCGGTAAGACAACCGACAGGCGTAATCAGCTGGATTTCGATCCCAGCTTGCAGCTAGTCACACTGCTGAGTTTTGATACAACGAAACAGTCTTCCTGTGGTTGACAATATATATGCTCCCCACCAAGAGGGTTGGGCACTCCCGAAAGAAATACCCGGTTTCCACCCGCGAAATGCAAAGTTCTTCAAATGAATTGAGCACTCCTTTAGCCGGTGTATGTGTAAACAAAGAAGAAATAATACATAGACGCAGAATTCCTTTACTTATGCTGATGCTGCCGATAGCTCTGCGATAAGATATATGGATGGCGTAAAGTCAGCCGGGTTTCGTTCATAGCTTGAAACATCTTGCGGGTTTAGCCACACTGATGAGTTGTGATACATCAAAACAGTCTGTTTGTTGATGATGCGAAGTGTGAGTGAAAAATAACGGGATTTGTGTCAAAATCACTTTATTTCAATTTCAAACTACAGACTACATGGTTTCGCCTTCAAAGTAATCTCACCTCGAGTCTAATGTACTTTATCATCCTTCGCTGCCACGCTTCTATGCACAGCTGGAAGGATTCTTCTGGGATGCTTCTCAGTTTCGTCGTTAAGGTTAGCTTCATGGCCTCTACGCCTTCAAAATGAGTGCTGTTGATGATCCTCTTGAACTTGTAGGAAAAAGGTCACACGAAGTAAGATCAGGTTGTTTCTCTAACCCAGGAACAGCTGTACTCCTATGGACCCCTTCGCATAGACGAGTAAAGGCAGGACGACCTGCTAGAACCTACATACAGCAGTTCTGTGCCGATACGGAATGTAGCCCTGAAGACCTGCCGGAAGCAATGGACGATAGAGAAGGGTGGCGAGAAATGGTCAGGGACATCTGTGCTGCTGGCCTGACAGGATGATGATGATGAGAACAACAACGACCTTAATATTAACAGAAATTAAATTAGCTTGAGAACACGGTGGCTCTTTAATAATAGAAATGATAAAATCATTTCTAAGTCGTAAATTATTAAGAGAGTTACAATAGGTTCTTGTACTGATTTGAAAAATTGACATTAGTCAGCGTTGAATATTAAAATACAAAAATAGCTATACTCAACCTAAAGAGAGGATGACGTCAATTAGCGATGAAAGGAAAATAACCCTCTAAGTATCTTCTTCTTATTGTGACACTATGTGGTCATTCGTTGTGTTGGGTGTGTGTGTGCGAGCCAGTCAGAGAATCTCTGTGTCTGCTTTGGCGCGAAACCCACACAAAGGGCATTACGACGAGATCTCCTGCGAGACTAGAAGTGGACGAGGAAAGGAAGGTCCCAGAGAAGACAGAGGCTCAGTTGACTAAGGAAGACGGAGAGATGCAGTTGACAACGGAGAGCAGAGCGGGACGGTTGGTTTGAGATAGCTGTCCAGGGGGAGGACGGTCAGCAGAAGGAGGCAGGGAGGGAAGACAGTCAAAGATGAGTTGGCATTCCTAGAGGCTTTTGTAGAAGTTTCGCGCAAAATACACGCCCACAATAGTCTACAAATGCACGGAGAATGCAAAGTGTCTCAAAACTCCCTTTCTTGCGCTTGGAGCTGACCCAAGTCCGTATTGGTTCGTTCGTTCGTTCTTTCTTCCACCCTCTCAGTTGTATTTGTGTGGCCGTAAAGAAATGTGTGATACCCCAGTCGGAAACCACTGGATGAATCACTGGTCATGAGAAGTTTAACGACTTTGAGATAGTGGGGGGTCGGCCGGCTAGGGGTGTTACATTATGAAAGAATAGTATGAAAGTTGAAAACTAAAATTTCCTGACATCCACAAATGAAGTATAAATAAAGAAAAGAACAAATAAAAAAAAAACAGTTTAGTAGGAAGAGATACAAGGGAAGACATGGAGGATAAAGAGAAATTTAAAAAGATGAATTGAAATATGGCACCAAGATTAAAATCCAAAATATGGGAATGGTTACAAGCTTTGACCAGGTTCCAAAATGATGTTCCACTTGTTATAAATGGATGTGTTTCGGCAATTTTATTTTTACAAATGAACACTGATTTGTAAATCTCTTTACATTTTGTGAAAAGCCATCTGAAGAGGCGAATTGATGACTTGTCGAAATGAGTTTAAAATGGCACCTGTACCAAGATTAAACAGGCAATTCTTCCTTACTAATCAACCATATAATTAACCATATACTTTGATTTATACGTTCTTCATGGGCATTAGCACGATGTGAAATGCAAACAGCCTCCTCCGAGATTTGAATTCGGATCACAGTTTCCATTTTAATGTCGGTAACCATAACAACATGAGCGGTATATATATATATATATATATAAGAAAAACAAAAAACCGGTCACATTAGGATTATAAATTTATTTCCATCCTGTTATGTGAATCAATAACACCAAAAATAACAGGACTTCTTCAGATCTAATGGATAAAATAATTCAGAATAGACACAGGAATGAAGAGTAGGAGGGGGTAGAAGAGGGATGATGAGTTCCCCCCCATTTCGCCTACTTCCGGTTTTTAGGTTTTATTACCGGTTAGAATTATAGTAAATTAAATTTTTAAATTTTTAAATTCTAAATACATTTTAACTTAAAACTCCAGATTTAATAATAATTTAGGGAAGTACAACATTCCTTAATAACCTTACGTAAGGATACAGTAATACTTATCTTAAATCAAATTCAAAATTTAGAATTAAAATTTAAAATTCAAAATTTATATTCATGCCTATTAATTAAGTTACCCTTCCATTGAAAAGTACGTACACATCACATGGTATCTTCTCATCTTTTTATTTCATTTTATTTTATTCATTTCACCTCAAATCTCAAATTAATCCTATGTTTTGGTTAATTAACATTATCAATGATAATTATGTGATGTTATTTACATTGAGCTCTTTACCAGAAAAATTTAAATGTTCATAGTTGAATAATTTTTTGTCCTGACGGAATTATTCCTGATTCCGGTTTAACTGTACCGAATAATATATATATATATATATATATATATATATATATATATATATATATATATGCTCGACAACTTGTCAGTAGCTGTCTATTCCTTCTCTATGTGTATGTTAACATACATGTTGATATTTCAGTAGATGAGATATTGCATCGGAGGTATGTGAATTGATCCAGAGACATGCCATTTAAAGTGGAGATGCATCTATCTTGTTTAAAACATTAAATATTTTTTTTCACATTCAAATAGAAGCCAATGCTGCTTCCCCCCTCTCTCTGTCTTTGTCTCTCTCTCTCTCTCTCTCTCTCTCTCTCTCTCTCTCTCTCTCTCTCTCTCACCCGCTCTCGATCTCTTTCTCTCTCTTCTCCCTCCTTCTGTGTTTATATATCTATATACTGAAGATGGTATGAAAAAATATTGAAATATTATAAAACTACCTTTCTTATTTGTAACCACGGAGTAGATTGTTTATTTTGCTTGTCCATTATTTCACGATTAATTTAAGTATTACCCATTCAAATTTTTGAAGAAATGTAATTCTTCTTTTATCTAATTATAAAATCGATATGAGAGCCAAATGTCCAATTCAACGAGGTCGTTTAAAAAAAGACGATATTCTTTTGTGTTTTTTAATCATCTCCAACCTCTTAAAGGCTCCAGCCTCTTTCCATAACTTATTTTTCACTTATTTTCTGGGGCATATGTTTATTTATTTTACGTCTTGTTTTTAATTCCTTGTCTTTGATTTCTTTATTTATTCTTGCGTCTCCTTTGCTCTCCTCCCCTTCCAACTGCTGTGCCACTCCCTTTGCTCCCGAAAAACTATGATTAGTGTCAAGCTTGAAAACTGACTTTGACTCAAAAAAAAAAAAAATAACAAACAAAATCTTAAGGATGAATCACACGCTTTGCAGCTCCCCTCCTAACCCGGTTAAGAAGTGGGCAAAGATATAATTTATTGTAAGGTATAATTTACTTGAGATGCTGTTGTTAGTAGATGAAATTTCAAGTTGGACTGGCGCGTCTTCGCCACTTAGTGATGAAAATGATGCGTCCTACGCCGTGCACGCTTCTCATCTGGCTGGGTCGCCTTGGGAACAGCACGTTAGAAAACCTGAGGCAAGTAAAACTAAATGCTGCAGAGCAGGATTGCAACTCTGCCAAATAGTCACTGTGTTTGCTGAACTTGAAATAAGTAATTGTAAGTCACGGGTAAATAGAAATCTCGAAGCTCAAGAATAAATTATAAAATTCGGAAGGGAAAAGGACATTTATTAAAAGGAGGAAATTATAGACGGAGGTCGACAAAATTTTGGAGGGGACTTAATATATATATATATATATATATATATATATGTGTGTGTGTGTGTGTGTGTGTGTGTGTGTGTGTGTGTGTGTTGAAAGAAGAAGAAGAAGAAGAAGAAGAAGAAGAAGAAGAAGAAGAAGAAGAAGAAGAAGAAGAAGAAGAAGAAGAAAGAAAGAATTTCTTAGTTTAATTCATGTCATTTAGCCATGACCTGTAATAAAAACGTTTTGGTTGAAGCTTTTCAATCCGTTGATGTTTGTGAGCAAAGAAAAATACGCAAGCACATTAACAATGTTGTAATATGACTATAATTTAGCGAAAACACTCACAGAATTATATATATAATGTAATGGTGGTGTAATGATTATCGTTGTAGGAAATGGACACGGCGACACGAGTTCAAATCCTGGACGAGACTGATTGCATTTACATAGCACTAATACCTTGGGAAAGGTATGGATTCAATTATTCTCCCTTCATCTATAGGTAAATAGTAGGGCAGTCTGGGTTCTTCAGTCTTGGTAAGTCAACTAGTCTAGGAGAAGGAAAACTCTGAATTCAAACCTGTTAAACTCCGCTTAAAAATTGAACTTGTTTCATATCCTGCCCGAGCGGAGGGGTTGGGTAAATATGTATGTATATAATTCTGTTTATCCATCTATATATATTGGTGTGTGAGTGTGTGTGCATAGTATAAATATATTATATAAAACAACTATATATCATATGAATAGATATGATATTCAACGTAACACATAGGTGTACATAGACACACCTATATATATATATATGTATATGTAAAAAAATGCGTTGATGAGGCATCGTGCATCCAAAATCGGATACGTACAAGGAAAAAAGAAATATAGAGAGAGAGAAAGAAAAAAGGAGGAGAGAGAGAGGTGGAGAGAGTCATAAGAAGGAGGAGAGAGGGATCTAAGAATTAAGGGCGCTTGTTGACTGTACGTTTCACTGTTCCCGGTAGGCTATCCCTTTATATATTAATGTGTTTGGGAATCATTGAAATAGTGATCTCTTTCGCCACATACAACATTTGGAAAAGAGATACATATCACGTGAAAACTACTGGCTCTGATGTGTGCAAAAATTAGAAACTGACAGTGACCAAAGACCGTTGACAATATCTACGCAGTCCTAACTTAGATATATGGTCTACTACTGCGATTAACTATATATATACCGTACCTTCGTTATCTTTATATATATATCATTTAAAGAAAGGATTATCCTTTCAGTATTAAGATATCTAGAAAACATTCTGGATTGCAAACTTACTATAATTGGCATCTATTGGTTTAAAAATATTACACTAACTCACTCTGATTGCTTCTCAGTTCCTGTCACAAGAGCATGACGTTGCTGTGCTTAGTTTGTATGTACATGTTGGGTATCACCCACCTTTCTCCACACAACGAACTAGTCCATCTACCATATATAGCAGTAGCTACTAATACCGACAGACTAGAAGGTGAAGAGAAGCTTCTTATAGGAATAGTATTAGAGCGTTGGAGACTGGAGATCGCACTAGATCACCTTACTTGCTACCGTAATAACGGAAGCCAATACTATCGTTGGACTATATCTTTATTCTGTATTCACTAATCCTATGTTCTTGTCTACTGATAGTCTCTCTATTGTATATACTTTTTTTTTGAGAATATATGTCTATTTCCTCTCATCGTGGTTTGTCCTTTATTTAATATTACAAGCGTTCACTAACCAGAACGCAACAATATATATATATCATGAACTCGCACTGGCAGCATGGATTATCCTGACTCTCACTCTTTCTCTCTATCCGTCCCTAGGTTTCATCGCTCTTGGCAGGTCTTCTAAATTACATCCAGTATCCAGAAAGAACTGATGATGGTCAGTTAATACAGGCATGTTACTAATGAATTCAATCCCTTTTTTAGATGTCACTTACAAACCATCCACTTTAAAAGTAAAAACGAAATTACTGACAAATTAATCTCTCACATATCATGTATATTTATTTAAATGCGTGCAAACGAATGACTGATGATGACTTGTTGCTGGTACATAGCAGTGTTCAAGACTGTTTGACTGTGTGCAAACAGATGATTAAAAGTGAAAAGAATGATTTGTATCGGATGGAGATTCTTAAAGTCATTTGGCTGTGAAGAAAAATAAGCTCGACTTTGTTGAAAAATATTATTAGCAAAATGTTTACAAATCATGTATTCGCTTACAATTCGTGGGTATAACTATTTAACTATGTGCAGGCGGATTGTTGATGCTGGGTTGAATTACTGCTGTTGTGTGGCAGTGATGCTTGGAGCCAGTAGTTTTTGTGCAATCATGTGGGCTCAGGCTCATTTGGAATATTATCTACTAAGTATTCGTATGTAAGTCTTACGTTTAATATGTGTATAAACGAAGTTTGGCTTTGAGCGGCCTGCAGGGGTTCTTGTGCCATAAACCAAACCAAACCAAACCAAACTCGAGAATATGTTGAGTCTTCCAAAATACCTCACTTTCACTGAAATCTGACAAAATCAACCTTTTCATCAACATCTGGCCAAATAGAACCAAGAACTATAAAAAAAAAACCATGTCCTAAAACCTACATAGAAGACAAAACCAACCTAATCTTTCTTGGCATTAAATGACCCACGAAGGTTGATATGCCGTTAAACAAAACTCAAACTCAAATTCAAACTTATGAGTTCGTCCTAGCTTCTCCAGCAATGTCTCACATAATGAAATTTAAATATCTGAATGCAAAATAAAATATTCTTTATATATATAAATATATGTATGTATGTATATATGTATGTATGTGAAAAATGAATTTTAAATATCTTAATGCAGAAGAGATAATCCTTTCTTTAAATACTATATATATATATATATATATATATTGTTGTATCCTTGAAAAGGGTTACAATATACAAGGATATTACTCGAATGGAAGGAACAACCAACACGATAGTAGACGAAAGAAAGAAAGGTTTATTACAATAAAGAGAACAATAAGTGGATAGACAGAGATTAGTAAAATATTACTAATCTTCGAAGCAAGACGCCGGTGAATGCGGTGCTCACTATATATATATATATATATATATATATATATATATATATATATATTTCCCTGTATTACTAAGTTCACAGAGAAAAGAGCGGGTGTAGGATATTTCATTACAACACCTTCCCCTGGGCTAATTTCCCATGAAATTCTGCTCAATATCTTTTCATTTTGCGGTCGGGACGTAGCCGTTTTACCTTTTTTTTTTCTCTCTAATACTTTAACGTCTCACCAATTTTTGTGCTGATGATAGTTGTGGTATTAGTGGGTTTTGAGGAGCTGGAACTTTCTTCATGAGGTTAGGGGAACTGATACTTACGACATTGGTGGGGTTAAAGGAACTGGCATGTCGAATACATCATACAGCACTTCTGTCGGCATTCCTTCATTAACTTCTTGTGTGACATCTTTATTATGTATCGGCCTTAATTGGTTTAAGTGTCCTTCATGCTCAAATGTTTTACCTTTCAACATAATAGGTTACTCAGCCAAGTTTTTTTGTGATTGTTCCATCTTCCCAGAATGTTTTTGAAAAAACTTCGTCCCCGGGTTTGAAAAATTTGTTCGCAAAGTTTTCTTTTTTCACCATTTTCTTCAACAGCCAATCAAATACCTAGTGAATTCTTCTTGCAAATATTAGTTCAGCTGGTAAAATGCTTGAAACTGTGTTTGGGTTAGGAGTGATTCTATACACCAATAAAAATTCTGAATGTTTCTCTCATCGGTGTCCAAACCAGGATTCTTCCTTCATGCTCTTTTGAAACAGTTCTGAAACCTTTCCGCTTAGATCTGGGATGGTAAAGAGAGGTCGTAGCGTGATCAATGGACAGAGATATACAGAAATCTTTAGAATTCTTGTCCGGTAAATTGTGTTCAATTGTCAGTTACTATTTTTTAGGCACACCAAAACGACTAAAAAGTTCATTCAACACATTTATAATGGTTGTGGATGTCGGGTGTTTACATTTGAAGATTTCAGCATTTGGGGTAGCTGTCCTCAACAAGTAGGTAATAGTGACCGTTTAGGGATCCAGCATAATCAATGTACAGTCTCATCCACGGGACGCGTCTGCTTTGGGCCATGGCTGAAATTTTACCGGTGGTGCCTTTGCCGTAAGTTGGCAACCTCTACACGGTTTCACATTTTTCTCGATTTCCTGGTTCATCCTAGGCCCCCCTACACATAAAGCTTTTCATTTTTAAAATACAAGGATGACCGATGTGAAATTCATTCATAATTTTCTTTTGTAGTAGAGAAGGCATTACTACTATATCGGCGTAAAAGAGTATGTGATCGCATATCGAAAATGGTGATATTTAAAATCCCTTTTTATATCTTTAATTCAGCCATGCTTTCTCATTTTGCTAATGAATTTATCCTTTTCTGTTTATCTCTTCATATCTTCCAAAGTCATGGGCAATTTACGGATAGTATAACATAATAATACTGATTGTCCTTTTTCTTCCCTAAAGGAAGCTTCCACCGTGTTCTCTAAAGGCTATGCAAATTTCGGGATTAGTCTAGAAATTCCATTTTGAAATTATAATTTAAAATAATTATTCCCCAACACTGAAGCCTGTTGGCTATGTGGGTAGGGATACGCTTCTTGGATCTAAAATTTGTTATTAACGGTTGATGATCCGTTTGTAGAGTACATTTTCGTCCTTGAATATACCTGTGGAATCTTTTTTTCCTGCGAAGATTATGGCCAGACTTCCTTATTCAATCTGGCTAGTGTTTCTTTCTGCTGGAAGTAAAATTCTAGAAGCATGGGCTATTGGCTTTGTGGTCCCATCATCTAATTCATGGAGAATCACTGCTCGAATCTCGTAATTATTAGCATCAGATGCCACGATTATTTCACGTTCACTGTCAAAATGAACTTGCGATAGACCTGACAACAAACAACTTTTTATTGTCTAAAAGCTTCTTCTCACTCTTATGACAAATTCCATTTTGCTCCCCTTTTTAGCAGGTTGTTCAATGGGGCCCTAAGGTCATATATTTTAGGGACATAGACGCTGTAGTCGTTAGTGAAGCCTAAAAATGCTTGAAGATTAGTGACGTTGATGCATGTTCTTTATGACTTCAGCTCTTTCATGGTCATGTCTTCTGATATTTTCTTCTATTATTTGACCCAAATAATTTATTTGTTTCATTAAAAATTTACATTTCTCCGAGAAGAGTTTGAAACCATACTCGTCAATTTTCAGCCTTTATGTTGTTCGTTATTCTCGATTTTAATTTGGATGTCGTCTAGGTATACTACGATAAACTCTAATCCTGCCAACATGGCGTCCATTATTTGTGTGAATAAACTAGGAGCAACTTTCAACCCAAATGGAAGTCTATTTAGTTTATAGAGGCCTTTACGGTTACATATTGTTAATAATTTTGGCACTCTTCGTCCACTTTTACCTGGAGATAAACGTTTGATAAATCTAATTTTGAAAAAAAATTGCCACAATTTAGTCATGAAAAAGATGTCCTCCGGTGAAGGTGAAGGGTATACGTGGTCTTGCCGGCAATCGTTCAATCCTGTATGAAAATCGGCACAGGCTCTAATTTTCTTTTCTTTATTTTACTTTCTTTTTTTTTTTTTCATATCCACGGTCGGTGCCGCCCAATCCGAGTATTCCACTTTAGAAATCACACCCATTTCTTTTAAATGTTCTTGTTCTTGTTCTTGGTTCACTTTTTCTAAAACTGAGAAAGGTACATTTCTTTATGACTTAAATACTGGTTTTATGTTGTCCTTTAATTCAAACCTTACTTCGGTTTTCGTGCATTCTCCGAGTCTTTCAGAGAATATTTATATTTTTGTTTTTTTTTTCATCAGAAATGCCTTTTTCTGTTTCTTTATTTTTTTCCATTTGCCGACACATCTATTTTATTGCAAAACAAATTCACGGGTAGTTCCCACAAATCAAATAGCACAATCCAGTCTGTAGAGAACAGATTTGTCGTAACGGGTAGCACATAAACTTTCGATTTTAATTTCTTTTCAATAAACTATACATTACAGATAAATTCGACTTTGAAGTTTAGTCTTCTTTTTCCCGATACACTTCTCGCTACTTTTTCAATATGTTTTGTGGCGGAAATCGTGAAAACGGAGAGGGGGGCTGACCTTTTAGGCGACCTCGCGTGTACATCGTTCAGACAGGCTGGGAAACAAAGAAATTCAAGATGGCTCCCGCGACTTTTTATAACCATCTGATTTCGTAAAGTCGCGCAAATTATCACTGTTCGGATGCAAATGAGGTGGTCTCCGACTTGATAAAAGCGGGTCGCTTTGAGGAAGGAGCGAGTCGATACGAGGATCGCTCGAACAGAAGGCTTTAGTCTTTACCATAGGAATTCCCTATTGTTTTACACAGAGATTGCGTTGTGCCTATTTTTGAGTGACAATTGTTGTTTTTTGTAAGACCTGTCTTTTTGTTTTTGTCGTCTTACCTAAGCATTTGTTTACTGTAAGTGACTTTTTTTTCAATTTGTTTGTTTGACTTGTCTTTGTCACTTGTCCTTGTACAACTTTTGCTTAGTTTTTTGTCGTTTGACGTTCTTTGTCACTGATAATTAATTTTTGCTTGCTTTTCTTCTCTCGTTCTTTTCAGTGGTTCTACCTTTCCATTTTTGTACGTTTTACGCAATTTTTTTGTCTTGTGTGTATAGACAGGAGAACCCCCCCTCCATTCTTGCTACAGTTGAAGGTTTCTATATTTACCCTCCTGGTTGCTAATTTTTACGGCAGCCACGGAGGGTTCTTCGACCTCCCCAAATAAGGAAAAAGCCCGAAAGGAGAAAACCCAGGAGAAAACCCAAGAGAGCCTGATAGGGGCAAATTGGCCATCTTTGCCGATCCCCGCTGACAGTCAAGGCAGCCAAGATAGCCCAATTCAGCCTGGACAAGGGAACCCAAAAACTACGCCGTGTAAAGTCCAGCTTAGAGGAACTGAAGATTATGAAAAGGACAGGGTGGGCAAGTCAAAGAAAATGAGAACTAGCCCATCCTGGAGATAGTCCAACAAATGGAACCCAGGATCCTCTCGCTGGTCATTTCCGACCTGAAAACGAAGCGGCTAGTGGGCCTGAAGAAAGAGACCTTCGAGGAAGTCCTAAGAAAGTTAGGCATCCCATGTCAGTACTTCTGCCGTAGAAGTTTTGCGACGTGGGATATCCTGCTTCCAACAGAAGAACAAGCTGCCAAGTTTCGCTGAACTAACAGAGGCCGCTTTGAAAGTGAATACAAGGATCAATTTCACATTGTCATTTGCACCTACTCTTACTACCAAACTGATATTTGCTTTTGATAATTTGGAACTCGTAGACTGAAAATTCAGTTTGCAGTGATGTCTTTCTACATTTTTCAGTGGAGGGCAACCTATTTTGTCCACATTTATTCGTTTAAAATGAAATATCACTACCAATGTCCAGAAGTAGTTTCACAGTTTGACTGTTTATCTTCATGTTCACATGATTTTGTTTCTCGCCATTTTTAATTACATTTTCAGCCAGGACAACATTTACTTTAGTTTTAAATTTCGTCTTTTTGTTTTTCTATTTATTTCTGCAGCGAGTGCTTTTGTGTTTGATATAGCCACACACAAAACAAACCTTGTCTTTAAAAATTAATCCTTTTTAAATATGACCCTGCACATCCATTGCACAGAGATGGTTTTGCCTAACCTTTTGCAAATTTCTGTGATTTGATAACCTGAACACGAGAAATATTATTCTCCTCAATCCTTGTGTTTTCTTGTTTTACTTTTATCAATGTTTGGCAGTGTACCGTTACTTTCTGCAGTGTTATTTCTGGATCTTGCTCCATTTTGGTCAATATTCTGGATTAGATATCTTTTTCCCTAGCCGCTGTAAGTCCTTTTACGAAACTTAAGCACTTGAACAAATTACCTCATTTAAATAACTTATACTGTGAATTGACGTTTCCAGCGTATGTGACGAAATCTTCATTTTCTTGTTTCACAATGTTCAAGCATTTATATCTTGAATGAAACATCTTCTTAACTGCCTGATGAATGTTGTTATAAACTTCAAGAAACCTTAGGTTGTAGAACAATATTTTCCATGGATTAAATATGTATATAATATATATCTATTTATCATCATTATTATCATAATATATATATATATTTAGAGAGAGAGAGAGAGAGAGAGAGAGAGAGAGAGAGAGAGAGAGAGCGATAGATAGATATGGAAAATCAATTTATTTCTATACTAAAAAAAGAGTTAATTTTTCTTCAAAAAATAAGTTCGAAAAGTTATATTTTTTGTATCCGTATTTTTTGCATTTATTTACCGATCGTCGTTTATGCGGTCGTTTTAAAATTCCTTTGAGATTTTTTAGACGACAATATTTGACTTTGGAAGATCAAAGCCCAATATAATTTAAGAAATCTTTTTAAATACATTTCTCAACTAATTAGAATCATCGATAAATTATCAACTATTCTATCTAATTTTCACCCAACTTCAATCTGATAGATAAGCATTGAAATAGCCTCATTTTCTGTAGATTTATAGATTTATTCTCGACCAAAATCAAAACTTTCGATTTTTTATTTTGAGTGAAAATCTAACATTCTATTTCTTCAAGTTAAATCAAATTTTTATTGGGCTCAATTATTTTAAATGGGACAAAATATTTTGCTTACATAGATATGCTCGTATTAATATTTCCTTTTCTAATGAATTTTTACCTACATTTAACACATTGACATACTTTCTCTCATACATAGTGACATACACACTCAAAATTATTTTTACAAGTTATATCAACTAAATTTAGACAAGACCTTAAACGCGTGAACTTTTCTTTCTTGTTTTCTTTTCTTACAAGAAAACATTTTGTAACTTCTTTTTTTCAACAACTTTTCACTCAAGTCAAAGAAGTAAAATTTATTAAATTTGAGGATCGTTTTAGTCAATCCTTTACACATTTATCTGCTATACATAAATAGTTAAATGGTACGGTAGGTAGGGCTCTCTAGCTTCTGTTGGTTGACCAATCTAGGAGAAGGAAAAACTCTGAATTCAAAGAAAAATGAGTGCTGTCCAGGTTCTGTTCCATATTAATGAACCATTATTTGGTTATTAAATCATCCATAACGTGTGGCTGGTTCTATGCAAACCTTCACCACTATAAACAAATCACCTTTTTAAGTAGTCTAGCAGTTCATATCATTAATCGAACTGTTGGGCATTCATATGTCGAGATCGATGACAGAGTCTGTTATATATATATATATATATATATATCATCATCATCTTATCGTGCCACCAGTACGGATATCCCTGACCCTCTCTCTCCACCCCTCCCTATTGTTCATCGCTTCTGGCAGATCCTCTGTCTACATCCCGTATTCTCACAGAGCTGCTGCATGTAGGTTCGAGCCGGTCTCCCTGCCCTTGCTTGGCCATGTGAGAGGGTTCATAGGAGAACATCACTTATGAGCTCGTCCCCGCTTCTCCAGCATGAGCGAAAGAATAGGCACACAAGCGTTAATAGAATTTATCGTTTTTAAATATTTTTAAAAATTTCCTGAGCCCTTCTGACCATAAACCGAAATCATTGATTTTATGACTGCTTACATTTCAAGACTGAATTGGTACGAATGTCATAAGATTGTCTTCATAGGTGAATGAAACTTCAACGTAAAAACAACGATTTAAACAAAGCATGGGTAATCTTTTTTCGAGAAGCTAGCCACATGAGACATGCCTCATTTTCAGAAAAAAAAAATGGAGGTGCCTGTGGTGAAATGTTTATCGTCGTAGGAAATGGACACGGTGACATGAGTTCAAATCCTGGACGAGACTGACTGGCTTTCACATTGCACTAATACCCTTGTAAATGGTATGAGTCCAATTATTCTCCCCCAGCTATGGGTAATGGTTATCGTCAAAGGAAATGGACACGGTGACACGAGTTCAAATCCTGGACGAGACTGATTGCATTTCACATAGCACTAATACCCTTGTAAAAGGTATGAATCCAATTATTCTCCCTCCAGCTATGGGTAAATAGTAGGGCACACTAGGTTCTTCAGCCTTGGTAACTAGTCTAGGAGAAGGAAAAATCTGAATTCAAACCTGTTAAACTTCGTTTAAAAATTGATCTTGTATCATATCCTGCCCGAGCGGAGGGGTTTGGTAAATATGCATGTCTCATTTTCAGGTGGATCGAACTTCTAGAGTTGAAGTAATTTTAACCATTTTCACTAGAGAAGAACATTCACGGGAGCATTTGACTTCGAAATCGCGGGAAATTGATTTTTTTTTTTTTTTCGATAAAAAATATTTTCCATAAAAATATTGAAGTCTTAATCGGGCCATTCCGAGGGCACTGTAGGCTGCATGTGATCCACGGGCCATATGTGCTTATTTAACATAAATACAGTGATTACGTTTTATGTTTGAACACACGTCCCAAGGTTTTCGTGGGGGCGTTTAAAGGGTAGTCGTCATCTCTAATAATTCAATTTTCCTTGTATTCGTTCTAACTAATCACATTCTTGACCCATTCATACAATACAATAATTATATAGATATCTCTTCCATTCCAATAATCTCTGAAATACCTCAAATACTTTATGGAGTGCCCTATTAAAAATACCCCGATGAAATACTTTTGGAGTGTGAGTTTCAAGATGTAAAATCTATCAATCATATTTTGGGGAATATACCAAAAAATAAACTCGGAACCCAAAAATTGAATTGATATCAAAGTGTAGATATATTTTGTTACTTGAAACCACCAACACAAACTTAAATTATACATAAGATTTGATGGCTGCAGCAGTTGGGTATTTTTCTCCCATTTGTGGGGGTCAGGGTTCAAATTCAGGTAAAAACAAATCACTTAGAATGCTTATTTTCAAGGAGGCCAAAACCTTCTCTGCTAGGAAAATTAACACTACAAATTTTTTCTGCTCACATATAGCTTAGTATAAATAACTAAATCCTCCATATTAAACAAGGGTTAGCACGATAATAAAAGTCATTTACTAGTTATCTTTCCTAACTAAATGACTATCAGGTATGAAGTCGTGGCAATATATATATATATATATATATATATATGCAGACACGAAACCAATTGCCTAATCGGCCGGAGCTGTAGAATACACCAACAGCTTCTCTGCAGAGGGATAAGAGCACCCAATGAGTGTCCTGTATATGACACTAAATAACCTGATGTTGAGATTCCAGTAATACTGGAGTTTGGGGGAATGTGGAGTAACCCTTCATTGCCATCGCTCCCAGGTCCACTCTGGCTCAGAGTAACAACCCTTGTTAGGGTCCTATCTATGGGTCAAATAGAACTAAATGGCATACATATGCTAAACTGAATTGTTGGAAATAGAACTGTTTTACATTGGATCTGTGTACTTATGCTAAAGTGAATTATTTGAAATAGAACTGTTTTGAAATTTCACTGAACTGTTTTGATATTTTACTGTTTTTAAGCAAAAAACTAAAGCTGATTCAGCGTTAAATAACCTGAAAAGGGTTGATACGCCGTAAAATAAAACAATTAACCAACCAATACGAAACCAAACTACCCTTTCTCATTTGCTGCCTATCTAGTTTAGGTCGGATGACAAATATTTTTAGATCTAAAGAGAGTAAAATATGTTTGCCTCCTAATTAATTTAATCTACTTGACATACCCTTTCGCTGTTTACTTTGACGCCAGAAAATCTTTCTGTTCTGAATTTTATAAGGAACCTCAGAAAATCAGCCCCAATTTAATTTCTTTATATTTCAAATTCAACGACAATTTTTTTTTCTTGCAGTGAAATAATGGTTCACAAGTTGGTCTAGCATTTTACTAATATTCTATTGGGTTCGATATTTACTGAGTTCCTCTCGCTAATTGACCCAATCTTGATTAATCCGAGATTATTCGATAGAGAGAGATTTGCTCATGCTACCGACTAAAATGATATTCCGTGAAATACTAATGAGCAGGATCATTACTACTCTAATGACTTTAATGAATATGCCTTATGTTAACCTAAGATAAATCTAAAAAATACTTATATAGAGGGTTTTGTTTTGAAGCAAAACTTAATGAATTAATATTGCTGACACGTTCACCTACCTAGGAAGCAGTGTCTCATCAACCAACACAGACATCGACACGCGACTAGCAAAGGTATAGACCACTATCAATAGGCTATCGGTCATATGGAAGTCAGACCTGACCGATAAAATGAAACGCAGTTTCTTCCAAGCTGCGGTCGTCTCGATACTGCTATGTGGATGCACTACATGGACCCTAACTAAACGGATGGAGAAAAAGCTAGACGGCAACCCAACAAGAATGCTGCGAGCAATATCGAACAAGCCCGGGAGGCAGCACCCCCCAAAGCAGCAGCTGTACGGCCACCTGCCACCTATCACGAAAACTATCAAAGTTAGACGAACCAGACATGCAGGACACTGCTGGAGAAGTAGGGACAAGCTCATGAGTGATGTACTCCTATGGACCCCTTCACATGGCAAGCAAAAGCAGGGCGACGAGCTCGAACCTACATACAGCAGCTCTATGAGGATACGGGGTGTATCCCTGAGGACCTGCCGGAAGCGATGAACTATAGGGAGGGGTGGCGAGAGAGGGCCAGGGATATCCTTGCTGGCGGCACGACAAGATGATGATGATGATGATGATGACTACGGCAATAGATACGAGGATCATTAGATAAGTTTCCATACTTTTTTCGTATGGGCACTTTTATTGATAGTACACACGTGAAACTCAAGTCCCCTTCGAAGTAATCTACCTCGGCTGCAATGCACTTGTTGTACCGTTCAAACATCTTCTGGAAAGCCCCATCGAAGTCCTCTTGTTTGAGCGTGTCAATGACCTTCTTCATAGCCTCTTTCATCTCCTCAATTGTCTCATAACGACAGCCTCTGAGCTTAGGGAATAACCAAAAAGTCATAGGGAGCAAGATCTGGACTTTAGGGAGGCTGAGGAACTGTCTTGATGCCCATCTTGGTCAAATAGTCTGTGACAAGGAGGGAGTTGTGGACTGGTGTATTGTCCTGGTGGAAATGCCACTGAGCCGATTTAAGGAGTGCTGACCTCTTCCGGCCGAATCTCTTCCTGAACTCCCTTAAAACCTCAACATAGTAACCCTAACCGTTTGGCCAATCAACTCTGGTGTTCTGACTTCCTTACTCCGCCCACACCTCTCATCATCCCTCACAAACTCTCTGCCTTCCTTGAATCTCTTATGCCACTCAAAAACTGATGCTCGATTCATGCAAGATGCTCCCAAAGCAGTCTGAAGCATTCCAGACGTTTCTGTGGCATTTTTCCAAGTTTAAAACAGAATTTTATTGGTTATCGTTCTTCTAAAGTGTCCTCACGTCCAGATTACATTTTTGAAATTCACAAGCTGTGACAATCAGGCTTTAGTAGGGTGTATTCCAATTGCTGCTGTAGTAGTTCATTTGAACCTGAAATCATAAAAATTGATCAGTCATCTCATAAGATGTATAGCAATAACATACCGAATGTTCAAGTGTCTACGACAATTGTAAATGCCTGTACAAAAAAGTCTGGAAACCTATTGAAGGCACCATGTATTTATCCATCCCATCAATCACAGATTTTGATTGACGTGTTAGACTGCGGTCTAGAAGTAAGTGAGATCGAACCCCAGTCACACAATTACGTATACTTACTTTATTTGGGAAAGGTACTCACCCCAGTTTAGGGTTAAATAGAATCACTGCTTTTCTTGTACAAGGATAGCTTTGCTTTCAAATAACCCACGAAGGTTAATATGCCATAAAAGAAAAGAAACAAAACCATGCCACGGGCACGATGTAACACAAGGTTAATTATTTCAGCTGAGTAAAGCTGTTTTGAAATCAGTTTTCCCTCTCCTAGATTGGTTGCCAAACAAAGTCTAAAAGCTATTTACACATAATTGAGGGTAAGAGAAAAGAAGGCTTCATGCTTTTTGCAATAAAGCGATAACCGTTACTCTGAGTGTTCCTCTTATTGACACAAGTGAATTTGATTATTACTGGGTATCCTATTCCAGACTTATGCATACTTCTTAAATACATAAGCTCTTCCTATCAAATCGGTTAAGAGTATGGAAACTGCCCGTGGTATAGTGACTAATGTGCTGAGCTGCGACATCATAGGACGGGAGTTCAAAATCCAGTCACGCTATTACGTTCACTTTTGGACTGCTCACATTGGGAAAAATTTGAATCCCTTATCCCTCCAGCAATGGGTATAGATAATATCATTATTGTTCTTCTAGAAGGATAATATGCCATAAAAGTAAAGAGAACGAAACCGTGGTTAGGGTACTGATAGGAGTAATCAAGAATTTTATCTTTCAAGCATTTAACATCGATTTTAAACTTACCAAGGTTCTCCATATTAATGGCCTTTTACCATACTAAAGGAGTGTCCTTGCTGCTGATAATCTCCAGGTGTTTTACAACCTTAGCCCAGAATATTTAGATATTACTATAAAAGATTCATTCACCTGATACTCCACTTTTCTTTCGTTATCAAAAAAATAAAATTCCCATAGACAATTTAAATATAGAAATGATTTTTTCTTCTTAAGACACTCAACACAATTTTTTCAATTACCATATATATTTGTGTATAAGAAGAATTTTGAAGAACCAATTTTTTTCGAGCAAAGAATTGGTATCGACTTATTCGTAAATAATTTTTTTGAAATCCAAACATAATGGGGAAGACTAGATCCAACCCTTGGCTTGAAAAGTTAATAATTTAATGACCATAAATCAAGGGTCGAAATATGCACAAGAGAATCTTCAGCACGACAGTAAATCCATTATAATTTTTTTTTTCATATGGCTACAGCATCAAAAATAAATGATGGTGTTGCCATTTCTAAATAAAATATTACTTTTTTTACCGGGTGAAGTTGCTAGCTCTACACTCACATGTGTTATAATCTTGTGGTTTGTTTCTAACCCTGGTCAGAGAACACAAGAGAGAAAAGAATTTATGCTTTTCTGAATGAGATTAGGGCACAGTATATATATATATATATATAAAACCTCAGGTGGAATTTCAGTTTGTCTCGTTGATTCCATTTTCCGTGGTTATAACCTACACATCCCCGACATTTTTTCGAACTATAATAAACACTTATTTGATATCATTATTTTTAGCATCGTTCATTTATTCGACTGGGTTACTGAATATCTCACTTACTATTGCTATTCATTGGAAAATAGAAATAATGTGACGTCAATTCTTTCTGTGGGTTTCATTCTAAGTATCAATTTTAAAACCTATTTTATTTAGAATTCCAAATCGACTTGTTACCAGATAAGTAATAAACTAAACAATGCAGCCATCATCGAAGCTGCTATTTTAATTGAACCGATAGTCTTTACAATAGAAACTTATTTCGTGGATTTTCGTATATAATTACATTATCGTTTCGTATTGATTGGCATCAATAAGTAATATCCGTCAGTTTTAAATCTAGACAGACGCCGCCAACATCGATGATAGCTGCCGATATATTCCGGTTGCAGCAGAAATAGATAAAGAATGTATTTTCTGGTTCATTCGTTTTATACAGGTACGAATTCATGTAGCGAAACATCGAGATATAAATGGATAATGCGTCGTATGTCCTAATTATAATGGATACACACAAGAAAACATAGATAGATAGATAGATAGATAGATAGATCTAAGTTGAGTTAGTGTAAGTGCAGAATCAACGGTTTTGGTTACAGTTAGTTTCTCGTCTATGTGATGATCAGACGAAAAGGTTCCCACGGGGTGGGTATCTATTTTATACCTATTGTGCTTGGTATGATGAAAAAATGTTGTCTAGTTTGTGGAACCGAACTATTTGGTTAATGCTGTAGGATTATTTACGTAACAAGTTTATATTTTTGAGTATTCATTCATTTTGTTATGCATATCTAGGGTTTTTACTTATTTTTTTACTTATTTATATATTTATTTAGCGATTCTGGCAAATACGCCCGTCCAAGGCAAAACACTACTGCATACTCAGGAACGAGCCGCCGCAAGCATCGCCTCCATGTCAATGCACACAAAACGGAATACGTGTGTTTTAATCAAACAGGCGACATTTCCACACTAGACGGAACCTCACTGAAACTGGTAGACATGTTCACCTACCTAGGGAGCAGTGTCTCATCAACTGAAAAAGACATCGGCACGCGGCTAAGAAAGGCATGGACAGCTATCGATAAGCAATCGGTCATATGGAAGTCAGACCTGACCGATAAAATGAAACGCAGTTTCTTCCAGGCAGCGGTCGTCTCGATACTGCTATGTGGATGCACTACATGGACGCTAACTAAACGGCTTGAGAAAAAGCTAGACGGCAACTACACAAGAATGCTGCGAGCTGTATTGAACAAGGCCTGGAGGCAACACACCTCAAAGCACCAACCTCCCATCACGAAAACTATCCAAGTTAGACGAACCAGACATGCAGGGACGAGCTCATAAGTGATGTACTCCTATGGGCCCCTGATATGGCCGAGCAAAAGCAGGACGACCAGCTTAGTAGTCTTTTGAATCGTAAATTTCCATTTGACTTTCGGGGAAGTTATTTTCATGTCTACATTTGGATGTAAGTTCTGATTGTTTATTTATAAGTATATGCTGTCCTAACTTAAATCCACATGTACTCTATCACTGATATTGATCACCCTTTATTTACAAATATAGCAATCTGCATTACTGATGTGTGTGTGTGTGTGTGTTTGTGGATCGTATCAAATTTATATTGAAAAATAAATACAAGGAAATGGTTTTGTTGACCCTTACAAAAATATTAATCATTTTTTTACACTTCAACGAATAAAAACATTCCAACTTGATTCGTAACGGAAATTCTGAATAGCTACATTTTGACCCTCGACTGAGTGAATAGATACTACACTCTGAGCTGAGTAGACGTTATAATTTCTTCATCAGATAACCACCATTTTGAACTAAATTAATGATAGCTGTTGTGAGGAAAGGAAATTTCATAATAGGCCCTCAATGCGAAATACTAGGGGTATATTTTTATGGTTGATGGTTAGAGTGTTTGTCAATGGACCAGGAGACTTAGTTTCAATCCCAGGCCGTGTCATAACAAAAACTTTTAAAATGGTACCTGATACCTCCTTGCTTAACACTCAGCGATATAAGATACGTATCGAGGGTAAAAAGGAGCAATCCTGGGAAAGAAGTGGCGCCCCCTACACCTTGGTGTAGTAGCTATTGAAAAAGGAGCTTCTGGTCGCCTTCGACTAAAGGGAGACAACTTTACTTTTAATTTTACTTATTTATGGACGACGACACCTTATATATATATATATATATATATATATATATACTGGGTGGAGCGATAAAATTGTCGCCCAAGAAAAGACGACATGATTCCATTTCCGTTTAATAAAAACCGATTTTCTTTTTTTTTTCTTTTTTTTTTTTTTTTTTTTTGTTGTAGACTATCTACTGGTTGGCCAGTTGTGTACAAATCCCAAGAGCGAGAGGAGCCTTCTATCATGTCTGAAAGTGACACAATGTTCAACGAGCGAGATCGGAGATGCGCCGCTAAACAACTCATGCTCTCTACCGATCCAAGTTTTGACAACAGGACCATTGCCAGCACCCTCAAAATGCGAATCCGGACGGTTCAACGCTTGAGGTCACAGCTCAACGCATCGGACGATCCTTTGGAGGTGGTGGAGCGGAAGGCCACATCATGCTACCTCACATCTTCGAAGTCGGCTTGAAAGTCAACACTAAAGTGTACCTGGATGTGCTGAAGAGTGTGGTGATCCCCTGGTGCAATCAGGTGGCCGGTGGCAGAACCCTGGGTGTGGCAGCAGGACTCGGCGCCATCCCACAAGTCCAAAGAGACCAAGGCTTGGCTTCAGAAGGAGTGCTACGACTTTTTACCCTTCTCTCACTGCCCCCCTCCTCCCCCGACCTGAACCCGCTGGACTACTTCGTTTGGTCATACGTCGAGAACATCACCAACATGACCTCCCACAACACCAAAGCCAGCCTGATCACCGCCAGCCGCCGAGTATTCGCCGAGCTCCCGCCGGCGCTTGTGGAAAAGGCATGCTCCCAGTTCTGGATCCGTATCGAGGCAGTGATTGAGGCTGAAGGCGGCTACAAGTTACCTGAATTGATTTTTTCAGTAAAAGTTTTAAGATAAAGCTGTAGTGTTGTTTTCTGTAGAACGACATTTTTATCGTTCCACGCTGTATATATTGCTGCCTGGGTTTTTTTTAAATTTAGGATGTCGACATATTGTGATTTTCAGCTTTGAAATCACAAATATAAGGTTTAGTTTGGTTTGCTTTGGTTTTACAGTATATTAACCATTATAGGTTATTTAATCGCAAATGCTCCAAATATATATGATTTGTAAACACATTTTCTTGATAAAATTTTAAAACGAATCTGAGCTCATTTCTATGTACACAGCTAAATGGTTTCAAGTATTGCTATCGGGTACGAAAAATTCTATTTACTATGAGTTATTTGTTTGCACACAGTTAAATAGTTTCAAGTATTGCTATCGGGTACGAATAATTCTATTTACTATGAATCATTTGTTTGCACACAGTTAAATAGTTTCAAGTATTGCTCTGTAACAGTAACAATTTAACATCAGTCATTTGTTTGCACACAGTTAAAGAGATATATATGATATGGAAGTGATTAGTTTGTCTGTAATTTCAATTATGACGGATTAAAAGTAATTTTTGTACACTAGTATTGCTATTACCGAGCCATTTGCATAATGAATAGAATGTTTGCTAATGGTCCGGGAGACCAAAGTTCAATCCCAGGTTGAGTCATACCAAAAACTTTAAAAAATTGTACTTGATGCCGCTTTGTTAAGCACTTAGCATTATAAGGTGTGGATCAAAGTTAAAGTGGAGCAGTCAAGGAAATGGAGCAGCGCCCTCCCCTACACCACGGTGTAGTAGCCATTGAAAAGGGAGCTGTCAGGTCACCCTCAACTAAGGTCGCCTACTTTACATACTAGTATTGCTATTGCTTCAACACTGTTAAATGGTTTCAATTATTGCTATCCAACACTAATAATTCTATTCAATATTAATCGTTTGTTTGCACGCTGTGAAGTGCTTACAAGAATTGCTATTTAACACAAATTATTCTATTCAGCATTACTCATTTGTTTGCACACAGTTAAATGGTTCCAGGTATTGTTTTATATTACTAACAATTCAATTCAACAACAGTCATTTGTTTACACAGTGAAATTATCAAACAGTTCTATTTCAAATAATTCGGTTTCGCATAAGTCATTTGTTTGCACCCATTTTTAATGTCTAGATCTAATTACCCCATAGATTGACCCTATCAGGTTCCAGCACTCCAAACCAAGTGGACCAAGGAGCGATGGCAGTAAAGGGGTATTCTACATTCTCCAAAGCTCCAGCATCACTGGCGCCTCATTATCAGATTGTTTAATGTCATATCCTGGACATTCATTGGGTGAAGGTCTTACCCTTCCACAGGGATGCAGTAGGTGTATTCTACAGTCCCTGTCGACTCGGCTCACAAATGTTTCCCTATTCATACAGTATTACCAATGAACAAGTTACTTTAATACACTCTCTATTTACAGAACTGATCACATTACATTAGAACATTAGCAAATAATCTAAACTATTTGCTTCCAAATACTCATGTATTAATAGACTTTTTTTTCAGAATTAATATGTTTTTTTGTTTATTAAACGGATATTTCAAAGAAAAAAATTTAAAGATACATTAAACTAAATCCTTTTTAACGAAGAACAAAAAGAAACTGACGTCTGAATCTAGAAAATAGAATTTTTCGTAACATAAAGTCCTGTCGTTTCTCAACTAATGTCTAGTATTCTAATGCCTATAGTGTCCTTTCATTAGATAATACCCAAATTCATTGGTTGTTTGACGAGGATTCAATAAATGCTTGCCATTTTGAGTTAAGTTCGTTTGAGACAATACCGATAAGTCTTATTGGGAAAAGAGACTTCATATTCAGTCCTCAATTCGAAAATGCTAATCTGCGTCTACACTAAAACACGTGAATCATAAATGCTTCAGTCTAATCATATTATTAGTGAGGTAGTTTAATTTATGGCAAAAAGTGTGCTAATTACTTTTCTTTATTCAAATTCATTAGAAGAGCTTCTTAAAAATCTGTAATCAACTCTTCTCACGGAAACAAATTTATAAATACGCTGCAACCCGTAATTGAACCAGGATCTTCTTGATCTTATTTCAACTCTTCTCCAATGGATATATCTCTTATTATGGATGTAAATCTCTTTCTCACTCTTCTATTTGATGTAAAGAATTCTAGTAGATACAAAGTTTTGATAAAAATTGCTTTTCTTTAGAAAAAGCATGTACTAAATTCTGATAAAAATACATTTCTATATAATTGTTTTTACAAGATTTTTTACTTCTATTACAGCTTACAATAATGTTAAAGTGATATCATCAGAATGATATTATCTGTATCTATGGAAATCTCACACTTATTTAAAAAAAAAGCAAAAAAGCTATGAGTTATGATTTATGATGATAAAAATGGTTATTTAAAAGAGTATCAAATTTAATACGTCCACAAAAATAGATAAATACAAAATAAGAAAAATAAATCAGATGTATGAATATAATCATGATTATTTCAATGTATTTTCTAAAATGTATTTTTGTAAGATATCTTATTAGTTTCCCGCGGTTACAGATACAACACTATGATCCCAAGCAGAAATGCAGGGGAACGATGTTTTTATTTCATTCATATACTCTAATCACTGCAGAATTTATAGATTGATCGACAAAGAAAGAAAAAAAAAAGGAAACAAACGACAACACTGATAAGTATATACATATATATCTGTGTGTGTGTGTGTGGTTAGATAATGATAATATGAATACTTCTTCAAATAATGATGAAGTCTATACAGGCTAAAACGTCATGATAAATATATAAACCCTCTATTAAATCAGTTTTCCTTGGTTTGGTTTGACTTGGTTTTATGGCATATCAACTATTGTTGGTTATTTAATTCCAAATCCTGTTTCTATACAGTTCTATTTCAAATAATTCAGTTTAGCATAATTACACAGTTTAAATCTCAAAAATCAGTTCTATTTCAAACTATTCAGTTTAGTCAACAAATTTAAATGGTTCCAAGTATTGCTAGTATCCCTAACAATTCAATTAAACATCAGTCATTTATTTACACACAGCTAAATTTCAAAACAGTTCTATTTCAAACAATTCAGTTTAGGATAAGCACGCTGTTTAGTTCTCTTTGACCCATATATAGGACCTTATTAGGTGCTACCACTCCGAACCAGAGTGGACCAGGTAGTGATGGCAATAAAGGTGTACTATGCATTCCCCAAAGCTCCAGCATTACTAGAGCCTCACCATCGGATTATTTAGTATCATATCCAGGACTCACGTTGTGGGAGTCTTACCCCTCTGCAGAGATGCAATCGGTATAGTTTACAGCCCCAGCTGACTGGCCCATCACTTTTCATGTAATATTTCTCTTTCATTCTGTTGGTTAAATGGTTTATGCATACTAAAAGTTGATTGTATTTCTAGAAAATCGACCGATGAACAAAGAAAAAAAAAGGCACACTCATCATAATATACGTTTGTGTATGTGTATGTATGCACAAGTGTGTATGCGGTCATATCGTTATATTCTAATATTATTCATAGATATGGCTACAGCCACTTAATAGGAGTGTCTATTTATTTATTTTAACGTTTCACTCCGCATGGGCTTCATCAGTTAACAATATTATTACCATTACGTTTCGCCTTGCATGAGTTTTATCAGATTATAACATTTTCTGGTGAAACCCAGACCAGGTGAAACGTCATAATAGATATTTACACACTCGACCAAATTAGTTTCATGTCTTATTTAACTTCGATTCTTTTTGATATTTTATTCATATATTTATTCATACATATATTTATAAACGTATATATTGAAACATATATGTATTATAAAAAAACAACCAATTCTTTCTCAAAACTAGCCTTATAACAATTAGTCATCATCACCATGTCGTGCCGCTAGCACGGATATCCCTGACCCTCTCTCGCCACTTCTCCCCATCATTCATCGCCTCCGACAGGTCTTCAGGACTACATCCCGTATCCTCACACAGCTGCTGAATGTATGTTCGAGCTGGTCGTCCCGCTTTTGCTCGGTCATATGTGGGGGTCCATGTACATCATTAAATATAAATGTAACCAATTACTTAAGCCATATATCTTTAGAGATATTTCTTCAGTTCTTCAATATCATAGATTGATTTCGTAGGAAGGGGTTTCCCGTTTGTTGCAGGTCGACTGAACCCTATAGATGGGTCACACTTCGGGCGGTCGTAGTATCAACGGCACGGATCTGGTCGGGTGTGTCTCGTCTCTAGACATATCTCAAGCATCAGGGGACCGTCTCCCCAGGATTTTACCCTCTTTGGAGAGTTTAGGTATATCGCCGGGCCACCGGGGCCTGCGGTATTTTTGGAGCCGCCGGGCGCGTCTGGGCTACGGCCCTGCGTCCAGACCCACCTTTTAAAAGGCCTTATGCCACATTCGTTCTCTTGGTGGGACGGAGGACAAATACCGTTGGCCAGCAAGATGTTTCAGAGAGGTTGCCGTAGTTTTGACAAAGGGCTGAGAAGGGAGGTAAGTCTGTGTTTTCTCTGCGCGATGAATCAGTAAAAAGCTTTCAGACTTGCCCAATGAAATTAGTGGGGTGCAGAATAAAATAAGCAGATCATTTGACAAAAGGTTGCGTGACATATGCTAGAGCAGTTTATGTTTAACTTAGGCCTACGCAACTTGTAAATCTATTGGATTACATTTGTAACGGTGGTCGCAATCTTTTAAATCTCAAAAGGTGAAAGAATTTAGATGATGAAATAAAAACATTTGGTTTGAAGGCGGATACCGCAACAGATCATTTTAAGTGTTATGGTCTGGTTAGGGCTCTTTGATTTACGGCATATTAACCTTCCTGAGTAATATAATGCCAAAACCATCCTCGTTGGTAGCCCAGTTGGCTGGGGTTATAGAATACACTGATTGAATCTCTGCCGAGGGGTAAGACACCCCCAATGAGAGTCCTTTATATGACACTAAAAAAATCTGATGCTGAGGCTCCAAGTCCCAAGTCCTCTCTAACTCGGAGTTGTAACACCTGAAAGGTTCCTATCTATAGGTCAAATAGAACTGTTTGACATTTAAACTGTGTGCAAACAAATGACTTTTGCAAAATTGAATTGCTTGTCATAGAACTCTGTGATTTAATTATGAGTAAACTAATGAACGATGTTTAATTGAATTGTTAGTGATATATAGCATCACTTAGAACGATTTATCTTAGTTGACTTATGCTAAATTGAATTGTTAGAAAAAGAACTGTTAAGATTTGGCATTAAATAACCAACCATCTTTTTAGAACTGTTGGGATATTATCTAACCCACAGCTGTAGGTATAAAAGCGATTCATATTCGTAATATTGTTTCCAGAGTTCAAAATTGCTTATTACAGTATCGCATTCCAGTTCGTTAGCACCATGCCCCTTTAGATTTTATAAAAATCCTGCTATGATGAACTATTTTTTGCTTGTTTATTTTTACAAATAAACATAAAGTGAATTATGATATTATCCCGGGCAAAAATTACGGAATTAAAATATCTCGATGATATTTTCTTCGTTCAATCATTTTTTTTGTTATACAATGCAAAAGATTTTTTTTACTTAACAGCTGAGCATTCTAGATTCATTAAATATACATTGTACAAAATACGTTAAATTATTCAAATTAATAGTTTAATATTTTTTCCGAGATATGCAGAGGAAAATATCAAATGTCTCATTTTTGATAAAAACAAAAAAATGCAATTATCTTGTAATTGCAAGATCATTCCATATTTTACGTCATCTTTGGGTTATTGTAATTGCAAGAATTGTCTTTTAATTGTTGACCGATTTGCATATCTAAGCTTCTTTTTATAGCAACCTGATTTGCATATCTAGGTTTCTTTTAAGTGTAGACCGCGTTGCATATCTCGGATTCGACTGGTATTTATTTTAAGAATTAATTACATGACCATTCCATAACTCAATATTGTGTTAATCCATATTCCGCTTTGTGTAGTTTGGAAAAATATCATCCTAGTAAATTAGGTAATTTATTCAGGTTTGTTTAATATATAAATATATAAGATGAACAAGACTGATGAGACGAACAGTGCAATTTTTTATTTTTCTCCAGCAGTTCTGACCTTATGTCATCTTCAGGAGAAAAGTCCTTTTTAAGACTTTTTAAACAATTTTAAAATAGATGGTATGCCACAAAGAATCTATCAGTATGCTGCATATCCAAGATAGAAAGATAGATAGAAAAGGATATAAATATATATATATATATAGATATATATATATATAGATAGATAGATAGATAGATAGAGGGGGGAGAGAAAGAGGGAGAGAAAGAGAAATGGTAGATTTAGTAAATCCAACAAGATGAGAAAGAATAAGTGGAAAAGAGGATAAACCGTAACACAGACAACGAATTCAAAAATGATATCTACTTTCCCACTTATTTTTTCTTATATAT
The DNA here is from genome assembly GCA_963585895.1 of Sepioteuthis lessoniana. Taxonomy (NCBI): domain Eukaryota; kingdom Metazoa; phylum Mollusca; class Cephalopoda; order Myopsida; family Loliginidae; genus Sepioteuthis; species Sepioteuthis lessoniana. The sequence goes on along the minus strand of OY757914.1, from coordinate 8,945,822 downwards.
ATATATATATATATATGACCTGTTCTGATAACAAATACAATTATCTATGAATTATCATGACCAGAAAATCCGCCGAACACCTACGCACGATATACGGGAACACTGGACAGCTGTTCCGACCTTATTAGGTCTCATCAGCAGTGTATACCGTTATCTCCACCACTACGAGATCGAACCAGTGACCACAAATTGCTGTGTCCGAAACTCTACAACTGAGCCACCAGCTCATATCGGATTTGGCGTCACTTGTGTACGATATCAGTTGTAGAGTTTCGGCACTGCAATCTGTGATCGCTGGTTCGATCTCCAGTGGTGGAGATTACGATATACACTGCTGATGAGACCTAATAAGGTCGAAACAGCTGTCCAGTGTTCCTGTATACCGTGCGTAGGTGTTCGGCGGATTTTCTGGTCATGGTAATTCAATTCACAATATTAATTCCTCTACTTAAAAAAATAGAAATGTGTACAATTATCTATTATTTTAGTATTCATTTTCAGACTTCTAAACACTGAAAACTTTCATCCAATTCTGTCCATTCACTTTTCGTCTTCCACTTTTTCTCTCTCAATCAAGAAAATTTCTATGAGAAAATATAAGTTTAAATTTGCTCGTGAGAATGAAGAAGGGTATAAATGTGAGAGTTTATGTTGGTTTGAACTCACTTCCTCCAAGGCCGCAATCCAGCACCTTAAACCCTAAACTGCAGTGATTGGCCGAGAGAGAGAGAGAGAGAGAGAGAGAGAGAGAGAGAGAGAGAGAGAGAGAGAGAGAGATAATTTATGTGTGTGCATACGCATCTTCAGAGGTTGACTTTCTCCATGTGATTATTGTTTCATTTTGTGGTTTCTCTTTCTTTTCCAAGTAATATCCAAGGTTATTGTCACTACCGCAAAAGAAACCTTTGTTTTCCTAAGTCATTTCCAGTATTTCATGTCCCATCAACAGATCAGCCGTTATCATCACGAATTTTCTTTACAGCTTTTGACAACTTGATGAATAGATAGGCTAATCGAGTGACCTCTGTTTAGAGTCGACTGGATCCACGGCTCGAAAAGTAGGAGAGGAACGCTGGTGAACAGAATCGAGAAGAAGTGTCTGCGGAAATGGTATTTTACCAGCAGCAAAAAGTGGATAGAATAAGACTTTCAATGCGCTTTCGTCCCTATAACAACTGGACAGCTCGTAAAGTATTCATACCATCTCACCTTTCTGTTTCGACGCATAGACCCTTGGATGACTCTGAAAATATACTGAGTTTCTACATCGATATCTCTCGAGACAATAGAGGATCATTCTATCATCTCAGTGATGAAATCGACACCACTCAAATCGATATCAATCAAGACTTCCTGTCTTGATAGTTTATGTTTTATGTCTTATGGAAGGGGCGAAGAGTCATTACTAGCTGAATACGACGTTAAATCATTTTATTGTCGACGGATATATGCTTCCTTACTTCCCTTTAAATCTATCTATCTATCTATCTATCTATCTATCTATCTATCTATCTATCTATCTATCTATCTCAGTCTGTCCATATCTATCTATCTATCTATCTATCTATCTATCTATCTATCTCAGTCTGTCCATATCTATCAATCTATCTATCACAGTCTGTCCATATCTATCTATCTATCTATCTATCTCAGTCTGTCCATATCTATCTATCTATCTATCTATCTATCTCAGTCTGTCCATATCTATCTATCTATCTATCTATCTATCTATCTATCTATCTCAGTCTGTCCATATCTATCTATCTATCTATCTATCTATCTATCTATCTATCTATCTATCTCAGTCTGTCCATATCTATCTATCTATCTATCTCAGTCTATCCATATCTATCTATCTATCTATCTATCTATCTCAGTCCATTCATATCTATCTATCTATCTATCTATCTCAGTCCGTTCATATCTATCAATCTATCTATCTATCTATCTATTTTTTCCTGTGACCCATTTTGTCTTGTCAAAGAAAAGAAAAAGAAGAGACATCAATTGAACGAAACGGAAAGAAAGAAAGAAAGAAAGAAAGAAAGAAAGAAAGAAAGAAAGAAGATTATAATGTCTGTGTGAAGAAAAAGAAAAAGAAAAAGAAGAAAATGTAAAGGCAGAAATTATGCGCGTGACAAAGGAAAAGAAAAAAAAAACAAAGCTGATGATCATGAGGCATAAAAAGTAAATAAACAGAAATGATCATTGTGTAGCAGTGTGAAAGAAAGAAAGAAAGAAAGAAAGAAAGAAAGAAAGAAAGAAAGAGCATGATAAAAAAAAAATAAACAAATAATCTAAATATATATAGAGCAATGAAGGAAAATGTCTGAAGAATAATAGAAGTAAGAAAGAAAAATTCTTTTAAAATATTGATATATTTATCACTTTGCCATGATTCAGGGCTTGAACCAAAGTATTCGAACAGATCCCCTAATCTCAGTTAGATGACCTGACCAAGTCATAGTCCGCAACAACAAAAAATAAGAGAGAGAGAGAGAGAGAGAGAGAGAGAGAGAGAGAGAGGAAAAGAAAGAGGAGAGAAGCTGTCAAATAATTGACTTTGCTATCCCACCAGACCACAGAGTAAAATAAAAAGAAAGCAAAAAGAGAGATAAGTATCAAGACTTTGCTAGAGAACTAAAAAAAATCTATGGAACTTGAAGGTGATAGTGATAGCAGTTGTAATTGGTGCACTTGGAACTATCTCCAAAAGATTGATAAAGAGACTAGAAAATGTGGATGTGGAGATCATCCCGACTACAGCATTATTAAGATTGGCCAGAATACTGAGACAAGTTCTTTAGACTTGAAGATACTTTGTTGTCACTCAAACTCCAGTCAAAAACCATCTGCTAACGCTGGTATGAAAAACTCAATGGAGTAAAATAATAACAAAAAAAAATGTGATTTAGATTGATATAAAATAGGCAACGTATTTGAAGAAAATATTCATGTACTAGTTTTTTTCATTTGTGTACAGTGGGGCTCATCTCCTGGTCCCAAGATGATATATTCTAAGATGTTTGAAGCTGCAGATAATAACGAACTTTAGAACTACTCCTTTTTTTCGGCATACATTTATTTATGAAAAATATTTCCTTTATAAATTATATACTATAAAAAAAAATAACATCAATGACTAATACTTGGACAATGTAGATCATTGTCACACAATTTCTTTTTTATAGCTTAGCCTTGCGCAAAATTAAGGTAGGCTTGGAAAAAAGGGAAAAAAAGAAGGAAAAATAGACGGAAAGGAAGAAAGATGAAGAGAGAATAGAAAAGAAAAATCTAAAAGAAAATGACTGCATGAGAAAACTGAAAAATGTTCATTACTAGCCGTAATTCGTGCACTTAGCTTCATTGCGGTTTTTTTTTTATCAGGATAGGGTTTCAATTTGCAATCATGCAAAAAAAAAAAAAAATAATAATCGATCTGGATTGATTTGGTTTCAGAATTTTGTGTACAAATACAAAGCCTTTAAAAGAACCTGAGAGATTCTATATGAAAGTGAAGACCGTTACCATACAATCGCGTGTGTATCGATGATTTGTTTTAGTTTTTTCTTTGAGTGGTCACGAAAAAATTTGTTATTAATTTCTCATTTCCGGCCTGTTTAATCGCACAGGTCTGTGAAGGCGGCTGGTTGGTTTTGGGTTGGTTTATTTTTTTAATGGCATATCAACCGTCTTAGGGTGATTTAAGGCTAAATTCATCCTTCTAGGACAGTCGTAGTACTATTTCACCTATAGGTGGTGGGATAAGAGGGTTCATTCCTTTCCCAAGGGTGTACAGGCGTGGTATTTTGCAAAATAAACGTACATTGCTTGTACTTCTTTATAAATTATTTTTTGTTGTTTGGTTGTATTGTTTAATGGCACATCAACATTTTTGGGTTATTTAATGCCGAAGCCGTCCTTGCAGAAGACCAAAAGTTGTACTATTCAACCCACAGCTGGTGGATAAGGGGGTTCATACCTTTTCCAGGGATAGTCCGAAAGTGAATGTGGGTGGATTTCGAAGTTGGTTACTTCCAACCAGTAGTCCAGCACTTAACTATTAGGCCACGGGATCTCCCCACTAATTTTTTTTTGGGGGGGGGGTGGATATTGGTTTCTCATAAAAGTTACACACAAACTATTGCTTGTAAATATGAAATTAAAACAATGGAATTAAAAATTAATAACCCAGGACCATTATTTATAAAAACACGCTTTTTAAAATCTGATTGATATTATATGACAGTGATGAATGCCATTTAATATATCATCATCATCATCATCATCATCATCATGTCGTGCCGCAAGCATGGATATCCCTGACCCTCTCTCGCCACTTCTTCCTATCATTCATCGCCTCTGGCAGGTCTTCAGGGCTACATCCCGTATCCTCACATAGCTGCGGTATGTATGTTTGAGCTGGTCGTCCTGCTTTTGCTTGGTCATATGCGGGGGTCCATAGGAGTACATCCCTTATGAGCTCGTCCCTGCTTCTGCAGCAGTGTCCTTCATGTCTGGTTCGTCTAGCTTGGATAGCTTTCGTGATGGGAGGCAGGTGGCCGTATAGTTGGTGCCTTGTGGGGGTGTTGCCGCCAGGACTTGTTCAATATTGCTCTCAACATTCTAGTGTAATTGCCGTCTAGCTTTTTCTTCAGGCGTTTAGTTAGGGTCCAAGTAGTGCATCCATATAGCAGTATCGACACGACCGCTGCCTGGAAGAAACTGCGTTTCATTTTATCGGTCAAGTCTGATTTCCATATGATCGATAGCCTATCGATTTTCCAGTTAGCGTAGAAAGTGTCTGGTGCAGAAATTCAAATTTGGTCTAATTGATTCACGTTGAGATATTAACTATGAATAACAAAAAGTAGTATAACTTTGTCTAGTTTAGCCTGAGTGCCACAAAAATTTGACTCAGGAGGATCCTGGACCATGAAAGGACAGAAAATAAAACTGCTAAATTCACCAGGTAATAATCATAATATGCTACTGAGATGTTGTTTGCAATCACAAAAAGATGGAATATTAGAATTAAATAATGAGGAAGAGGTTGACATAAGGAAAACATGAGACTAGTGATGACTTGACACTTGCAACTGCAGCGCAATCTTAGCATATTGGTTTCTTTCTTTGTTTAATGGCATATCAACTCTTTTAAGGTTATTTAATGCCAAAGCCATTCTCCTAGAAAAACAGTAGTGGTAATATTTAACCCATAGCTGGGAGGATAAGGGGGCTCTTACCTTTCCCAAGGGTATTTTCCCGAAAGTGAACGTAATAGCGCGACTGGAGTACGAACTCGCGTACTACGATTCCGCAGTCCAACGCTTTAACCATTACCCCACGAGGATACCCCTTAGCATATTGATTATTACAGAAAACTTGGATTTGGCTAGCAAGAAACTTTCTCTTCAAATCTTCTGGACAATGAAGATCAATGAGTTCCATCAGCAGTCAACATCGAAAGGTAAAAAGAAAATTTTGAAAGTTGGGACTGATTCCGCACTGAAGGGCCTGGAGGGTCCTATCTGGATTGCAAGTAACTTGTTGGGGATCCCTGGGGATTCTTGAATAAGGTCAAAGAGAATCATTTGTTAGCAAAGAACATGTCCACAATTGATTTCGTTTCACCCTGCAAATTTCTTAGAACTGATATTCATTAGCTTTATTATATTGTCCATATGCCTAGTTTGGCACATGGATAATATATTGAAGTTCCTTGAGAGTTTCAAACCAGCCAACAAAGAGTTCCAAATCGATAATACATACATTTTTTTTTTCATCCAGAGATTGACTATTTCGTTGTATCACAACTCATCAAAGTGGCGAGACACGCAAGATGCTTCGAGCTGGGATCGAAACCGACCTGACTCTATGCTAGTCGGATATCTTACCTCACAGCCATTGACAATGTAAGCAATGGGGTTTAACGTATATATATATATATATATATTGTTTACATAAACGCTTAAGGGTTACTGAAGGCTCGGTCAATTTGCATCACGCGAGTAGCAACCGGTAAATCCCTTCATGAGATTGCTTAGCCCCCCGCCCCGGTGGGGTGAAAATTTTGTCATCTTCAGACAGACTTTTTTGTTGTATCACAACTCATCAGTATGGCTATTCACGCGGGATGCTTCAACCTGGGATGAAAACCCAGCTGAATTTACGCTAGTTTGATATCCTACCGCACAGCCATTATATATATATATATATATATATATATATATATATATATATATATATATATATATATCTTTAGAAATACACTGTTGTATTTTTGTATGTCATCTAAACATATCTTTCTTAAAAGTATTTTTAATGTATCAGTATTAAACTGACTACAAACCAAACCAGAATGCGACACAAGGAAGACCCTCTGTAGGGACCCTCTGACAAATCGAGACTCATGGGTGCCTAATCGAAAAAATGTTTAGCCCCATCGGCATTTCCCTTTTTGTGCAATTCATGTCCCGATATTTTTTATATATTTATTCACTTAAAGCAAATGAATATTTATGCATGTGGGTGCATTTACGTGTGTAGTTGTGTCTCAATGCATAAACGCACACACACACACACACACAAATATATATATATCATCATCATCATCATATCGTGCTGGCAGCACGGATATCCCTGACCCTCTTTCGCCACTCCTCCCTATCGTTCATCGCCCTAGGTAGGTCTTCAGGACAACAACCTGTATCCTCACATAGCTGCTGATCGTGTGCACGGAGTATATTAGATTGGTTAATTTTAACGGCATGTCAACCCATCTAGGGTTATTTTATTCCTAAAGTTTAGGAAATCTCGTTCATGTTAACATTTTTATGGTGTTGTTCCTTAAGAAATTTTTTGTTTTGTTTTTGTTGCACAGACAGATCAAATAATAATCATTTTTATTGGGGTCAGTTTAACTCATTGACCCTTTCAAGTAATCCCCCCTTCGAATCCGAATGGACCGAGAAATAATTACTTTGACAAAAGGAATATGTGTGTAGGTTGTTTAGCTATTGACCATTTTCAAAATTGCTGCTTTGCTCTACGCCAAATTTTTAAAACAAATACCTGTTTATCCTAATCAGACACAAGACCACCTGATAATGATCTAACTAGATAATACGCCGCAAGTTTCATTTTCCGATCAATTCTTCTAATTTTCAGGTTTTGTATGTAAATTTTATTTAAGATATCATTATCATCATTTTCCTCAAATCATCTCTCTCACGGATATCCTTAACTCTCTCTCTCTCTCCTTCTTTCCCCATCGAACATTGCTCTTAGCAAGTCTCTAAACAGCATCCAGTATCCACACGTAACCGATGAATGTTTTTGCTGGTCAACTAATACTGGTATGTCCATGAGTTGGAGTCCACAGTTGAACGCCTCTGATGTGTTCGTCCATGTTTCACCTGCTTATGTAATTCGTCTTACGTGCATGGTTTTAAAATGGGATGTAAGTGGTCATATAGCAGCTGCTTTGAAGGTTGCTGCATCCAGGATTTGTTCAAAACAAAACACAGCATCCTTGTATAGTTTCAATCTAGCTTTTTCTCTAATGGCTTCGTTAAAGTGCAAGTGGTGCGGCCATAGAATAGTACTGAGACTACTACAGCTTGAAAGAATTCACGTTTCATCTTATCCGAGTCATTAGATCTCCATGTAGTCGATAACCTCGTGATAGCAGTCGATGCCTTTTATATGTGTATAGTGACATTGCTTTCAGTTAATGAGATACTGCTACCGAGATATATCGGGAAATAACCTCGTTTGATCGCGCATAAAAAGTCATTTTTTTTCTTTCGAGCAAATAAATCCATCTAATCAAAACTTGATATGTTTCAGCCTCTGTGTTTTTTTAAAACTCAGCCCTGAACGACATTAAAATAAATAAGTTTGGTAACAGGCATTAAAATCTTCGAGGATTTGTATGCTGCCATGTCGTCCAATAGAAATCAGACGAGTATTCATCTACTTGCTTTACCGTTATCTGCCGGCATGAAAACCATTTTTCTTCTTTTTTTTTTACTTTTTGCCTGGTTTGGCGTTCATTACTTGAGAGTCGTGAACAAATCCCACGTCACTCAGCACGTAAATAACCTGCGACTTAAAGAAAAAATCTCGGCAGCAGAGAAGATGCAATCACAATACAGCGCCCGGTAAATAGTAGGAATAAAACCAAAATTATGCTGACCAAAATAAAACGACGCCGTACCAATGTCATTTTGTGTGTATATCGAAAATTAGAATCTCTTCCAAACTGTACGACAAAATTTATTCTCCAGATAAAGACTGTATTGAGTGAGACATATCGATTTCTCGTCAGGCAAAGTCTGCCTCAAACGAGGCCTTTTTGTAGATCCGATGTCTATATGTGTTTGTATAGAGAAATAAAGTCAGAAAAGATGTTGGTTTGGTTTGATTTCATTGTTTAATGGTATATCAAACTTGGTGTGTTATCTAATGCCAAAGACATCTTTGTAGAAGAATAGCGGTGTTATTATTTAACCCGTTAGATACGTGGTGCCTCCAATAAGTTTCCAGACTTTTTTGTACGGGCAACGAGTTAAATCATACCACTGCTGTTCTTCTACAAGAATAGCTTTGGTGTTAGGTTAGGTATCTTTGTTTAATGGCACATCAACCTTTGTGGGTTATTTAATGCCAAAGCCATCCTTCTTGAAGAACAGCAGTGATGCTATTTAAGCCATAGTGCAATATGACAGACGGGCGCTGTCATTAAATTGCGGCGTTCTCAAGGTTAAAGAACATTCGAGCACATCAGCTGTCATCAGTCATTGGGTACAAAGGTTTGACGATCAAAAAATGTCACGAACCCCGTTAGGGCAGGCAGAGTGACCTGTAGAGTTCAAGCGTGATTTTGATATAATCGTGCGTGAACTTTCACGTGTTGCGCTACTGTTCCACTGGTGACCATCGAACGTTTAGGAACCTTCGAATTGATTCCATCAAATCGCTATATAAGAAAATCAAGTAGCGAGATTTGGGCAGTTCAAGACAGGTTTTTTAACGGGTTTCAACAGAGGCACACGCCGCACGACGCATGTCATATAGAGCCCAACCTATCATAGTAATCCGACTATGATAAACATTAACAGGCCGACGATAAAAACGCCGCCGCCATCACCAAGAAGAAGAAGGTGAACCTTTTCTACGAAGTCTTGCTAACTGTACGGAAGGAAAGAGTGATATAGAAAGAAGACGTTTGATAGCGACAAAAAAAAAGAGAAGGCGAGGAAGAACGCTAGTGAACGAACTTTTTAACAACAGTCCGCTGTAATTCCCGAAAAATAAAACGACTTCTATTTTCTTCCTTGAGATTCAAGTTTCGAGTGTTTCTTTTCTGTGAATTCATTTCTTTTTATCAGACACAACGCTTTAATTTTTTTGGTCCCATACTACAATAGCTGGGTGGATAAGTGGGTCCATACCTTTCCCAAGAGTATTTGTCTGAAAGTGAACGTAATAGCGCGACTGGAGTTCGAACTTGCAAACAACGATTCCACAGTCCAGCGCTTTAACCATTACACCACAAGGACACCCCAGCGCTGAAAAAACGAGGAAGTTTTAAAGAAAGGAACCAAATTCAATCAGCTATACGCAAATAGTAGGGAACTTAAAGCACTTATATCTAAAAACTAATTCTTCTTGGGCGTCGAAACTACGGCTCTGTAAAAACACATAAATGTTGATAACAATTATGTGTTCAGCATAGGCCGTTCGAAAAATGAAAATAAAAGTCATTACATAAATTCACCTTTCAAACATATGAAAGAGAAAGTAGAAATGGATCAGACAGTATATATATATATATATATATATTATTAAACCATCATCAAGGCAACGTTAAAATGTGATATGTATACTGAAATATTTTCACATTTAAAAATGAAATGAAAAAAGTTAATATTCTTAGTGTGACGGCAAATTGACTAAAATCCCAAAACGGGACTTTATTTTTCGCACGTGGTAAGACGGGGCAGACTGGCACTTTATCCCTTGTAGAATAAGTCCTCGTTCAGAGTCCTTTCTCGGGCATGTAGGAACTGGCATATTATGTGGGGGTTAATTCATGGCTAGACTGACCGCCGTTGGCAAGAGGTTTCCAAATTTCACACTATACACACACCCACCAAGGCCACTAGTTCTTCCTCCCGTAGAACAATGGAAGATATGGACCTCTAGGTTTAGAAGTAATAATATTAATTATAGTAGTCGACAACTCCGGTTTTCCGTGTGATATTTTTAATGGAATTTATATTGGACAAATTAAGCGAGGATAAGACGAATAGAAGCTGAAATAGAAACATGAAATAACAACTGGGTAGCAAAAGATACCAATGAACAACTTCAACACGTGGGAACTTTAAGATATATCAATCTTTTACTGCACACGTTGATACAGACATTCAACGCGTCAGCTATATTATTAACGGATAGTACATAAGCATAAATGTCTTTCTTCTTTTCTTTTCTTTCTTCTTTCGTCTTTCCTCAAATTGAGAGAGAGAGAGAGAGGATATATAATTGGGTATAGGGAGAAATAGTCTTAAAGTTCACTTATCTTTTCCTATGGATTCCTGTGGAGAATATTTCCTCTGTTACGGGCGAACGGACTTTATGTTATTTTTAGTTCTGGCTTGAAGTTATGGTTCTTCTACTTGTCCAAGATACTTTCCGTCTTCCTTTGCCCGGAGTCTTGGCTTTAGCTTCGTTCGCCACGACCTCTGTCCAAAGAATTGATTCTCTTATTCCGCTGACGGAAGGAGCTCCCACTTCCGCCTTAGGGTTCTAGCCAATCATTTTGGCTTGTATCTTCTTCCTTCCCCTGGTCAGACGATTCGTTAGGGCTACTATATGTCACCCGCGTCAGGTTACCAAGTACAGATAGCTTGACCACATTTTCTCCGACAGGCCATATTACTATGTTGTCTTAACGGTCATTCTTTGACGGCTTGCCAATTCAAATACGGGGTATAGTAGAAATTCCTTATTTCTCCTCACTGAGGGGGACACCACGTGACACTTAGCAAAAACTAAAATGTTTGTAAAAAAAACTCTCTAATAAAGTTTCAAATATATATATATATATATGTATGTATTAAATTATATATATATATATATATATATATATATATATACATAATTTTATATATATATCAAATTATATATATATATATATATTAAATTATAAACATATCAAATTTTACATATGTATACATATATGTATACATATTTAATTTCATATATATATATATATATATATATATATATATATATATTAAATTTTATATATATATATATATATATTAAATCATATATATATATATATATATATGTATATATATATTAACTTACATATGCATATATATTGAATTATATATACATGTGGTTGTATATATATATATATGTATATATTGAATTTTATATATATATATATATATAATAAATTTTATGTATATATATATATATTAGATTTTATATATATGTAAATTTATATATGTATATATATATCTATAAATATATAATACATATATATACATATATTTCATATATATATATATATATATAAATTTTATATATATAAGAATATATATATTAAATCTTATATACATTTAAATATATATGTATACATTAAATTTTACATATATATGTACCTATATATACATATATATATATATATATTCAAATCAATCGCAAGGAAGTTATTTTTAGACTAGATTTTCAAACACAAATTAAATCACGTATAATTGAAACAGAACGTTACCAACGGTTATAAAATGCTGAGAATTTCTCATTTTTCACATATTTATATTGTCCTGGCTAGAGTTTAAAAAAAAAAGAAATGAAACGATTAACAATCGCAAAATATTCAATTGAAAATAAAGACATCTTCTGAACGTTTTTTTTTTTTTTTTGCTTTTGATTGATTGATAGATAGATAGATAGATAGATAGATAGATAGATAGATAGATTTATGTGTGATAGATAGATCAATGGATTGCTGTAGGTGGTGTAATGGTTATCGCCGTAGAAAATGGACACGGCGACACGAGTTCAAATCCTGGACGAGACTGATGGCATTTCATATTGCACTAATACCCTTGGGAAAGGTATGAATCTAATTATTCTCCCTCTAACTATGGATAAATAGTAAGGCAGACTGGGTTCTTCAGCCTTGGTGAGACAACTAGTCTAGGAAAAGGAAAACTCTGAATTCAACCTGTTAATCTCTGCGTAAAAACTGACCTTGTGTCATATCCAGCCCGAGATGAGGGGTTGGTAAATATGGATTGATAGATGTATATATATCTATATATATATGGTGATTTACAATTCTTGAAACAAAACGATAGGACTCAAATCAACGACAAAAATGATAGAGTAGTGAAAATTAGATTTATTGAAACGTTAATGGATAAATTAATTTTTTTACCTGTAGCGATGTTGTCTCAAACATAAACTAAAAATGTCAAGAGAAGCATCAGAGTACTCCAGATGTCCGACAGTACTCCAGATGTCCACCGTTTCACTTAAAGGCACTGTTAAATGCAGTTTGCTAAGTTGTTAAAAATGCTTATGCATATCGCCTGAGTGATCCTTTGAATCTTTAAAGCGATGACTGCTTTCAATGTAGCAGTAGTGTGATGGTTACTCCCGTAGGTGTTGTTTTTGGGCGATTCCATAGAGGAAGAAATCTGGATGTTCAGGTAAGATAAGTGAGGTGCTAATTTCACTTTAGCTTTTTAGCTGTTGAGACACTCACCAAACTTTTCACGACGCCATACCATGGTAGCAATAGCAGGGTGAGGAGGAGCAACATCTTTCAGATAAAACTGTTCTTCATCATCAAGGTCTTCACGCTCCTCATGTTATATAATTAAGGTAATGTTTTTTTTTCATATTAATCATTTTTCGTTAACTATATTTTGTTGTTTTGTTTGGTAAGTCTTTGAACTACTCGGTGTCTCTTAGTTCAGGTGCGATAATCAGATGGTGCAGTCTTACGCCCACGCGGAAAGGATATGACAATCATCATCTGTCATGATAAACCCCAGACAGGAAATGGGGCTGGACGGCCGTTGGAGTTAAGTGAGGTGGGGGAGGGGTTGACATCGTCCTCGGAAGAGATGGCCCCGAGAATTTGAGGACTTTGAAAAGACTGTTCGAGGTTCAACTGTTGAAGCACACAGCTGGGTTTTTCGGATCTTATTACAGCATATCAGTTTGGGTCCCTACCGGCAAAGAACTTAACCACCACAAGGGGTGCCGCGCGTGGGGTCACAAAGGACTGAAAGTAGAAAGGAATAAACTCGTTCGTACCGCCTGTATTTGTATTATTATTCGAACTCTCCCCAAGAACTATTTCAAGTACTGAAATATAACGCACTTTTGACAATGTCACGACGTTACCCCGATCATCTATAAAGAAAAATGGCCTGATTGTCCCATTCTTCGAGAATGGGACCTATGCCGTTCTTTTTTTTGATGTACATGGTGTCCATTGACTCTGTGAAAGTTCTCGCTCGTTTAAAACATCCAGCTCTTGGAGTTAATATGACCAGTCAGGAGGAAGTTGGCTTCATCCGAAAACTTGGCATTACTCAAAAATTTCTCCTCATCGTGGATCTTTTACGAAAACTACTGGCACTTGGCTACTCCCTTTTCCATAACGGTCTGGTTCACTTTGTTTTTTTTATCTAGATCTGGTAGGGATAAAATTTGAGATCCTTAATCAGAATGCGCCTAACAGAAGATACAGAGATTTCCAGTTCTTTGCTCTTCCTTAAGCGAAGATCTGGAGGACTCTGTCCAACAGACCCTTGAACTCGAAACATTCTTGAATATTTGTTTTATTATCGACAGGGCCAGATGGTGAGCAACTCATTGATCTAGGATTTTCACAAGTGCCATGTGCTGCAGAGTTTTTGACAAAATTGAAAATCTGACTCCTGTTTGGAAATCTGTTTGGAAATCTGTTGAAATTGAACTTCTTGCTTAAAAATTCTTGAAGCACTATGTCGTTACACAAAATATCTCCTCCGTCATCAAAGGCATAATTTCGCTATGTTTAGTTAAATATATAAAGAAATTTACTATTTTCAAGCAAAAATCTGAAAAGAGTACGAGAATGAAATCAGCAGTAAAAATCTGAGATACTGCTGCTCTGTTTCAGCAACTGTAAAAGACCTTATATATATATATATATATATATATATATATGTGTGTGTGTGTGTGTGTGTGTGTGTGCGTGTGTGTGTGTGTGCGGGTGTGTGTGATTTTATATTTGTCAAAGCCTCTTCCTTCTCATTTCTCCCTTTTAAATTCATAAGGCTTTCACTGATTTTTAAACCATCTCCCATTGGTTTTATTGGCTTCTTCTTCTTCTTCTTCTTCTTCTTCTTCTTCTTCTTCTTGTTTTGGTCGAACGTTTTTTGTTCCATATATCAATATCATCTCAAGTCGTAAATTCGATTCTTTTGTCTTCGCCCCTTCCAATGAAATGCAGGGAAATACAATGGCAAAATAAAAACATTCAAAACCAAGTACACAAACGAGGCCAATGGAAACTTTGCTGTTGAAGCATTGTGTAGGATATTTGGCAGTTGAGCATTTCCCCCGCTTACGAGTTTTTCGACTTCAAAAAGCAGAGAGCTCTGCCTGACACGATCTCCCAGCGAAAGAATTTCCTTCTGCATATAGTCCTGAAAAGGAAAAACGTTTGATCAACAAATACGAAAGCTCATATCACTGTGATTCGGTAAACGATTTGTTTGATAACAGATATCCGTCAAACACCAACGCTACTAAGGATAAAGGCAAGGTTGGTTGAGCGGGGTCACAGTTGGATGCCGCCATGTTTTTGTTCTTTTTTTTCTCTCCTGTTTTCACTATTTTTTTTTTTCTTTTTCCGGGCGATACGCATTTATACACCAATTCATATATTCAACAAGAAAAGATCATACAAGAGGTATAAGTTTAAGAGTGAGGGTATTTTTGTCTTTCTTTTTATCATTAAAGTCTTTCATTTATTTTACAGTGGTAGGGGAAGCTTTATCTAATCCAAATTGATTTTTGATTCCTATTAAGATCGTGTTTTGATTTCAACACCCAAACGTCCCCTTTTCACACCTACCTTTCTTTCCTGACGGCTTTCATCTTGTTTTCCTTTTGGATACGAGTTATTAAATTTCGGATCTCCATTGCAATCCGCGAAGTGTAATCTATCCTCTTTTCTTCCCCAACACTTCATCCCCATTTTGATTTGCTTCAACAACTTCCGGTTTCATTATACTTAGTGCAAAATAAGCAGCGGCGGCAGGCGACTTACTTGTGATCTCTACGCCATTTTCTTAAATCTGGTTTTAGTCACATTTTTTATGTTGCGTTTCAGGACTTTCGTTTACCTTTGTTCTTTTCCTGGATTATTTATTTCGATTCTTCTTCTTCTTCTTCTTCTTCTTCTTCTTCTTCTTCTTCTTCTTCTTCTTCTTATTATTATTATTATTATTATTATTATTATTATTATTATTATTATTATTATTTACTCTTTAGAGTTTTTCACATCAGCGTTAGCTGATGGTCTTTCACTGGAGATGGAGTGACACCAAGTCTCCTCAAGTCTCCAGGACTCTTCTCAGTATTCTGGCCGTTTTCAATAATGCTGTTGTTTGGATGGTCTCCACTCTGACGCCAACTTCCAAACCCTACAGGCCCTTTAATAATCCTTTATTTACTGTGCCAAAAGCACCAATCACAATTGGTATAATTGTCACCTTCATGTTCCATAGTTTTTTCAATTCCCAGGCAAGGCCGAGGTACTTATTATTATCATTATTATTATTATTACAACTGCTGTTGATGTCGTTTCGCTATAATTCCTTTTCTTTTCCCATTTTTCCCGAAGCATTCCCCCCCCTCTCTCTCTCTAAGACCTTTTCTTTTTCTCCTAATCCTTCTATTCCCTTTTTCTTTTATTTCTCTTTTTTCGCTTCTGTGATGACTTTTATTCCTCTTTGTTTTACTTTATACTTTTCCTCTTCTTCCTTTTCCTCTTCAATTGTCCCCCTCCTCTTCTACTTCGCTTTCCTTTTTTCTGACGATCTTTATTCTTTTTTATTCGTAGTTTTACACTATTATCTGTACTTTTCTTTATGCACACACACACACACACACACACACACACACACACTCTCTCTCTCTCTCTCTCTCTCTCTCTCTCTCCCTCTCTCTCCCTCTCTCTGCTTCGGTCTATTTTTGTGTTCCACTCCGTCTCTGTCTCACTGCTTCTGTCTGTCTGTCTCTCTCTCTCTTTCTGCTTTGGTCTATCTCTGTGCCCCACTCTATCTCTGTCTGTCTCTTTTTCTCTCTCTCTCTCTCTTTCTCTTTTTCTCTCTCTCACTTACCTACCAACCTGCTTCTGTCTTTGTTTCTGTCTGTGTTCTCCTTTTTCTTTCTCTTTCCCTCTGAATCTGTCAGTGTATCTTCGCCTGCTTCTGAGTCTATGTCTTTTTATGTGTGTGTGTGTGTGTGCGTGTGTGTGTGTGTGTGTCCCTCTTCACACTCTCTCTCTCCACATGCATTTGTCTGTCTGTCTGTCTGTCTGAATAAAACCTGCCAAACTCTTCAAATTCTATTTTCAATCTACTCTCACAGTCCAAAAAAATCGAACTTTTACAAGACGACTGGTTTCTATTTTATATTCTTTTTAAAATGTCACCAATGCAATCTTTCTTCAAATTCTTCCCTTGTTAGAAACAAAATCTTATGAAGCTGCTAAGAATTGCTTTCATATCGTGGGATGCACGTTACGGAGAACAAGTCGAGCGGATCAGTATATATGCCACTTTTCATATATTCTTAGTATCATTTCCTAAACCAAAAGAGCCTTCTCTTTTCCTTCAGATTTGAGTACACAAAAAAGGCTGTTAAAAGTATCAATTAAAACTTTGCGGTAATAAGATAACAAATATTCGATCATTAATACTGGACATTGTCATAATGATTGGAGTTTTCGCTAATAGCCCGGCAGATCTGCGTTCAATCCCAGGTCGAACCATTCCAAAGACTCAAGAAATGGTACTTGATGCCTTCTTGCTTAACACTCAACATTATAAGGTAAGGCTCAAAGGTAAAGTGGATAAATCCAGGGAAAGGAGTAGAGCCCTCTCCTACACCTTGCTGTAGTAGCTATCGAAAAGGGAGCTTTTAGGATACCCTCGACTATGATCGCTGACTTTACTTATTCCAAAAATCATTTTTTTCCTTAACGTTTTAGAATAGTTCTTAATTTCTTTTGCTTTTAATCGCAGCTGATTGGTCTTAAGCGAGGCTGATTGGATATAAAGGGCACTTAAAGCATCAGTTGCCGACAGATCATCGAAGTTAAGCAGTGATGTACTAGTTCAGTTTTTTACTTAATAAAGTAACGACTGGTACTAAAAGAAAACTGAGGCCTGTAAGTCAAAGCTTGTTGGATGATAGAAATAATTTTTGGGTAAAATTTGAAACCGGTTTCCTTTTCTTTCCATGATAGTATCTTAAAGATAAAGTAAAGAAAGTCAACGATTATGAGATGAAGACTGACCTTTCTAACCTTATTAGAGAAACCCATCTAGAAGAATGAAAAATTCAAAATACAGTAATGTTTAATCTGTGGCATGCCTTAACGACTACAGACAAATCACTTGTGTACTTTGTCCAACAGCTCACACTTTTAACTTAACGATTAGGTCAATTAAGACTACTTTCTATATACACACACACGCGCGCGCACTGATAGATAGATAGATAGATAGATATGAATAAAAGTGATGACAAATAAGAATCTGCCGTTGTGGAATCAAGCTAAAATAATTCACAGGGAAGAACACTGGTAGATAAGACTTCTAAAAGAAGTGGCGGACTTGTTGAGCTACAGTGACCTGTTGAATAGACCAAGTTACAAGACAACTGGTTTCTATTTCATATTCTCTTTTAAATGTAAATACGATTTGGGAACCATTAATCAAAAAGGCTCAATGAAAGAAAGAAAAAAAAATCTGATAGGATAGTGGAGAGGGGTATTTGTATTATTTGTATTAGATAGGAATATTTGATATCATACAACAGTGTAAAATACTTTTAAGAAGCAACTACACAAAACATGTTGATGTGAGTTTGTCTAAATTTTTGAGATGAGAAGTGATAA
The DNA here is from genome assembly GCA_963585895.1 of Sepioteuthis lessoniana. NCBI lineage: Eukaryota > Metazoa > Mollusca > Cephalopoda > Myopsida > Loliginidae > Sepioteuthis > Sepioteuthis lessoniana. The sequence goes on along the minus strand of OY757914.1, from coordinate 8,927,605 downwards.
TTATCAGGACTTATTGACTTATTGACCTCATTCATTGTTACAATGAATACAAAAACAAACAAGAAAATAGGAAAAAAAAACAAAACACAAAAAATAGAAAAAAACAAGAAAAACCTACAAAGTGATGGAAACATTAGGTTTATAAGTCCCCAAAATTCACTCTGGCAAGGACCCATGACGCTGTGGATAAGGCGTTTAATTGGAAGGTGCTTCTCTGTGAAATCCTCTGGAGGTTGCATGTTCAATCCCAACAATAGGTAAGAATTACTTGGAATACTTACAATAACTTAACTTGCCCAATCGGCTAGGGCTGTAGTGGTAGCACCTGATTGGGTCCTATCAATGGGTCAAATAGACTAAAGGATGAACTCATGCTAAACTGAATTATTCGAAAAAGAACTGTTTTAGCATTTAAACTGAGTACTTACAGAGTACTTAAGCTAAACTGAATTGTTTGAAATAGAACTGTTTTGACATATAATTGATCTGTTTTGACATTTAACGGTTTGTAAAAAAATATACTTATACTAAACTGAATAGTTTGAAATTTGATTCGGCGTTAAATGATCCGAAAAGGGTTGATACGCCGTAAAATAAACCAATCAACCAACCAACCAACTACAACTTAACACCTGTACCCGGTCATTGTTGACAAAGTTTACCCCTGTGGTTCAAATAAAGGGTTCAGTTCAAGATTCTGTGAGGACTCCTGAGTTGGATATGAAACATCTGAAGAAGGCCAAATGACGTAGCGGCCGAAATGCTGTGATTATAACAATAAATATGAGATCAATAGTCCAAATATTCTAAAAGATAATTATGAAGTTTCATCTAAGAAACTTTGACATATAAGAATGTTCGACCTGAGTGACCTGACGCGCTGTCATCTCCTGTCTTCTAATCAAAGTGTGACAGCTTGCCAAAGCACATGGGGTGACTAGGAACGAACCGAAAATCCATGTCATATGTTATATAACAAGAACTGTTCACGTAAAAAATCTATTCGTTGAATAAAAATTATATTCTGGTTACAAAGTGTCTTCAACTGACCATTATATGATCTCTGCTACTGTAGGCTCCTGACATTATAAAACAATCAACTATCAATCCGATACAATAAAACGGGATTTCTTCCAAGCTGTGGTTTCGACATTACTACTGTATGGATGCACCACATGGACACGAACAAAACGCTTTGAGAAAAAAGCTAAATGGGAACTACACGTGAATGCTACGAACTACTTGAAACAAATCTTGAGAGAAACACCCCACGAAACAACAGTTGTAAAGCCACTTATCTCCCATCTCAAAAATCATCCTAGACGAACAAGATACGAGGATCATTAAATAAGTTTCCAGATTTTTTTCGTATGGGCACATTTATTGATAGTACACCATGTTTACCCAACCCCTCCGCTCGGGCAGGATATGACACAAGGTCAATTTTTTTAAGCGGAGTTTAACAGGTTTGAATTCAGAGTTTTCCTTCTAGACTAGTTGCCTCACCAAGGCTGAATAACCTATTCGTCCCCACTATTTACCCACAGGTGGAGGGAGAATAATTGGATTCATACCTTTCCCAAGGGTATTAGTGTTATGTGAAATGCAATCAGTTTCGTCCAGGATTTGAACTCGTGTCGCCGTGTCCATTTCCTACGACGATAATCATTACACCACGAGCACCTCCATTATTGATAGTACACAAATGAAACTCTAGTCCCCTTTGAAGTTATCTCCTCCGGCAGCAATGCACTTGTTTTACCGTTCCAACAACTTCTGGAAGGCCCCATCGAAGTCCTCTTGTGTGAGCGTGTCAGTGACCTTCGTCACAGCCTCTTTCATCTCCTCAATTGTCTTATAACAACAGCCTGTGAGCCTAGGTAATAACCAAAAGTCACAGGGACCAACGTCTGGACTATAGGGAGGCTGAGGAACTGTCTTGATGCCCATCTTGGTCAAATAGTCTGTGACAAGGATGGGGTTGTGGACTGGTGTATTGTCCTGCTGGAAATGGCACTGGCCCTATTTGAAGAGTGCTGGCCTCTTCCCAAGGAATCTCTTCCTGAACTCCCTTAAAACCTCAACATAGTCACCCTAACCCAAACCGTTTGGCCAATCAACTCTGGTGTATTGACTTCCTTATCCCTCACAGACTCTCTGCCTTCCTTGAATCTCTTATGCCACTCAAAAACTGATGCTCGATTCATGCAAGATGGTCGAAAAGCAGTCTGAAGCATTCTGTGCGTTTCTGTGGGATTTTTTCATGTTTAAAACACAATTTTATAGCATATCGTTCTTCTAAAGTGTCCTCACGTCCAGATTGCATTTTTGAAATTCAACAGCTGTTACAATCAGGCTTTAGTTGGGTGTATTCCAATTGCTGCTGTAGCTGTTCATTTGAACCTGAAATCATAAACATGGGTCAGTCATCTCATAACATGTATAATAATAACATTCTGAATTTTTAAGTGTCTACAACAAATTTTAAATCCGTGCACAAAAATGTCTGGAAACTTATTGAAGGCACCACGTATATGGGACACACCGCTGTAGAAACAAGGATAGACTCATAAGTGACGTTCTTCTATGAACGTGCTTGTTTTGGCCAACCAGCAAGACCTTATTTACATGAACTCTGTATGGACAAAGGATCTAGTTTGGAAGACCTGCCGGGGGTTGGCGATGGATGACAGGGACGGATGGAAAAAGAGAGCCAGAAAAATCATTGCTGTCAGCGCGACTTGATGATGTATGTATATATGTTTGTTTGTATGAACATGTAGGAAAACAGAAAATAATTACGCCTTGATGAAAGTTTAACAACTGAAAATTGAAAATTATAAATAAAACTGTCTCTGAAAACCTTGTAATTTTTTTATATTTGCACATTTTCATATATATATATATATATATATATATGAAAATAAATAATGGAAAGGAATCAGTATGGAACAAAATGGGGAAAAAAGTAATCCAAAAGTGAATAATTTATTGTGAAGGAAAGTCGTCGTTAAAGGTTTCGGTTTTAAAGAATCTTCATTAGGACATTAGAATGGTAATACCAAGTGTTGATAGAACAAGGGGCCTCCCCTATATTTTGAATTCATTACGTATCCATTGTTATTCTATCAACCTTTGGTATCACCAATCTAATGTCCTGATGTAGGTTCATTAAAACCGAACACGAAACCACAAAGCAGCAACTGTATGGCCACCTACCACCTATCACGAAAACTATTCAAGTTAGATGAACCAGACATGCAGGACACTGCTGGAGAAGTAGGGACGAGCTCATAAGTGATGTACTCCTATGGACCCCTTCACATGGCCGAGCAAAAGCAGGGCGACCAGCTAGAACCTACATACAGCAGCTCTGTGAGGATCCAGGTGTAGCCCTGAGGACCTGCCGGAAGCGATGAACGATAGGGACGGGTAGCGCGAGAGGGTCAGGGATATCCGTGTTTATGGCACGACAAGATGATCATGATGATTCGTTCACAAATTTTTCACTTTTCGGTTACTTTATTTTTCAATTTTTACCATATATTTATAGAAGTTACCCTATACAGCAACATACTGCAAAAACAGCGGTAAAAATTTTGTGATAGTTGTTATTTACTAAGGTTCGCCACGCTTGGATCAAGGCCAGTAGTATGGGGCTCCGTATTAGATTCAGACTGATTAATATGGTCTGCAAATCCTGGCCATTTTACCACTTGAGGCATCCAAAAGCATCCAAGTTGCTTTAAGATATTTACATATTCTAAGTCGCTTCTTGTTGGCTTTATTTTCATACCAGTCGTATCAAGAAGTTTGACTAGACGTCAAGTGACAGCAAATCTGTTAAATTATACAGTTTTCTCAATACTATTCTACCTGATTATACTGTTGCTGTTGCTTGTATCATTTAAATTATTCTTTTCCTTTTCATTATTCCCAATACTTTGCAAGAGTTTTTGAAACTGTTCCAAGTATTCCAATAGCTGTAGGCACTACCGCTCTTTAACTTATCTACGTGTTTTTACACTCTAATATTTTCTCGTATTTTACTCTTTTTTAGATTCATCCTTTAATTTGTCCGAACGGCAACCTCTACGATCAGAAAGATCTTCATTTCTGTATTTAGAATCAGTTATCAGTTTAAATTTCAAAATCCTTTAAAGAGATTATCATTGTTCTTTTTTCTCTGTTCAGTATTTTTACCTTCTGCCATTTTCTTTCCTTCTTATATTTGATTCTTCATCATTTATGATGTTTTTCTTCATTTGGATATTCTTTCTTTCTTACTTTCTTTCTATCTAATTTTTCATCGTTTTTCTTCTTTCACCTTCTCCATCATACCAAATCCTAAAGTAATTTCCCCCACACTCTCTATCTTTCTCCTCCACTTCCTTCATATTTCTTCTTCTCTACTTGAAAAAAAAAAACAACCTTCCTTCGCCTATTAACCAACTCCTTCTACCCTTCTTCACCGCCTCCTCTGTCTCTTCCTCCCGCTTTCATTCTCTTTAAGCGCTTTACTCTATTTCAACCAATTTCCTCTTCAACTGAATCTTTTCAATAAAATCAATTTCTCTACTTTTTTTTTTTTTCTTTCTTCAATTATTTAATTCTGCCAATTTCGTCTCCTCGGATTTAAATCGCTGCCCGCCGTCAATCATTCTCAGCTCTTTTTGTTTTTCCTTTTGAGTTCAACAAAATAAGCGAATAATTGGCGGGACAATTCAAAAGGAGCAAAGCAGTAAAGATAATCAAAACTGAAATGTATTAACACCTTCAAGACTACAAAAGCTTAAAAGTGGACCAGTACGCAGCTCATCCCTTAAACAAGTCTATTCAATAGCTTCGAAGCTACAGAGATTTATTACTACTACAACTACTACTACTTCTACTACTACTACTGCTAAAACTACTATTACCAGCTGTCCACCTTATCCGATGACGACATCCCACTGATTTTCTTTCTCCAGTTTTTTTCGCATTTTTGGACAGTTAATGCCAATTGTTTAAAGGGACGTTTACTGCTAAAACACTGGGTACCTCGGGTGGTATAATAGTAAGCTAGAAAAAACAAACCAACACGAATGAGTTTGAGTCTCATTGGGTGCCCCTTTTATTCGGCCGCGTGCAACATCGAAGCGAAAAGCTTCGTAAATTACAACTCACAACCAAAAGAAAGATCACGAAAACCGGGTAGAGAAAAATTCAGGCATAAGGATATTATCCAAAGAAAAAATGATATTCTGATCTACTTAGCTGTTAATAAATGGAACCTAAAACTACGATATAAATGACTTGACAGGAATAAATTATCCAGCCACATGTGCGTTTAGCGTAACGGTTATCGGCGTTGCAAATGTAACTGACGGTCTGAGTTCAAACCCCGCACGAAGCTGTTTGTGTTCCACTTCGTGCAAATGCCCTTAGGAAAGGCATGAATACAAGGTGCTGGACTGCGGAATTGTAGTAAGCGAGTTCGAACTCCAGTCGTGCTATTACGTTCATTTTCGAGCAAATAGGTATGAACCCCCTTATGAACCCTCTTATCCTCACAGCTATGGGTTAAATAGTACTACTTCTAAGAGAAAGACAGATCTGCTTTAAATAACCCAAGAAGGTTGATATACTATTAAACAATCACTCAACCAGAAATACTCTTTTATATTCTTACTCATTTTATAACTCTTTATTTACATTTGAGCAACTTGACTTGATTAACATGAGCTTAAGTATCTATATATATGTATATATATATATATATATATATATATGCGCGCGCACGTGCGTGTGTACCACCCTGGTAGTATCCCTTTTATTCGCTGGAGGCTCAGCCTTGTATCCGCTGACGGTTTCGCTTAGGTGATTGCGTCACAAGACGGCACGGTAGATCGCGCGATCTGTCCACGCTGTGCTTTTTTTTTATCCAGACATCAAACAGATGCTCAATCGCAGTCGCCAATCGAAGAATGGCCGGGAGAGACCGCACGATTAAGAAAGAAAAAAAATGGAAACACCAACAACGAACAGGACACAGATTTGTAACAAAATAATATTTTTCTTAGTATAAAAGTATCTGAAATAGTACATGTTTTTACCATTCCCGGCGGTTAATAATTCATGTCATACATAGGCCTAGTTCACAGTTTAACAGTCAATTTCTCGACATTCAGAGCCAGGCACACGGCCCCTCAAAATATCGTATTATATTTAGGCTCTTCCCTAGTCCTCCGCTTTCGGTTGTCTGGTATAAGATGATCTTAAAGTATTAAATTATGTTAGGCTTTTCTCTGTCTCTCCGCCTTGATCATTCAGGGCCAGTCTCCCTCGGTGTCATAAGTGCGTGTTGCGGGATTCCTTGTGGGATTGTCGGGAACGTGCTGGATGGTAATATCGTAGTAAACGAATTCGAACTCCAGTCACACGATTACTGTCCCTTTCGAACTAATGCCACGGGCAAAGGTTCTAACCCTAACCCTATCCCTCCGCAGTTATAGACTAGATAGTACCATTAATTTCCTATGATAAGTGTGGCTTTGGTATTAAATAATTGTAAATGTTTGATATGCCAATAAACGAAAATACTAAACCAAATAAAACCCATATATATATATTTGTGTGTGTGTGTGTGTGTTGCCGATTCCCCCCACTAAGAAGTGGATGCGTCACAAGTTCAATTTTAAGCGGTGTTTAACAGGTCTGAATTCTCCAAGACTGATTGCTATATAAGCGTAAAAGAGACCAGTCTGCTTGTCTTCTTACTAAATCTTGCCAATCGATAATATCCTTCTTCCACATGATAATGCTTGACCACACACAAGCATCAGGACAAGGGGGACAATCGCTTCATTTGAGTGGACAACTTTACCGCATCCTCCATAATCAACAATCATCTCTTCGGCCCCATGAAAGAATGTTTGAGAGGAAAACTCTATGCCAGTGGCAAGGAAATGAAAACTGCAGTGACAAAGTGGCTGAAAGAACAGTCAACAGAATTTTACGAGACAGGGATATACATTCCCTCATTCAAAGGTAGAACATTGTTATTAAGAGGAACGGTGACTATATTGAGAAGTAGGGATATGATCCACAGAGAACCAATATCATTTTGGTGGATTATACAGGTTTCTTTATTGGTAATTATTCTTTTATTAAAGGAAGTTATTACTTTTTGACTCAACTTCGTAGTTATCTTTTTTATTTTTGTCAACGTTTAACGTTTCGAGCTGTTTTTTTTTTAATATGAATCCATCAACAGAGTTAATATGCATTGAATCTTCTGAACTATTGGAAAATTGGATATATTTTAGGAAAAAAACATCCATACCTGACGAGGGTTTAACATTTTACAAAGTAAATTATTGGTAAACTCATCCTCTTAATACATTTTTTCATATATATATACATGTCTATCTATCTATCTATCTATCTATCTATCTCTCTATATAAACCATAAACATTTTATAAATATATATATATATATATTTGTAGGACTTTCTCTCTCTCTCTATCTCTTTCTCTCTATATATATATATTAAAGAGGTTTATGGTTCTTACAAGCTCACTCGGTGAGCTAATGGAGAACCAAATGTTATAGTATTGTTAAATTGTGCTCAATATCAATGATAGATCATATATATATATATATATATATATATATATATATGTCTCATAAAACAGTCTATGACCCTGGGTTTCCTGCATTCAGTAATCATCGGCTATTTCAATATACAAAAGACTCGTATGACTAGTAATAACTCGATTAATAATTTAATAATATTTTTTTTTTGTAGATTTGTTAGGAACCATAAATAAATTTCAAACAAAAAGAATTAAGTTAAACATATATGTTAACAAAGAACAATAATACAATATATACAAATGAAAGGGTTACCAGTGAGACTGTATCGGCCCGACTGCCAGAGTTGTCTGCTGGAATATTGCCTTCTTCCTTAGAGCAGTACCTACTGCTATTTATAGCTGGGAGAGTTCATGCATGCGTGAGTAAATTTCCATAACAGTTGTGTTCTTTTTTTGGTTCAGATTTGAAAATAGAAAAACTATGACAACAATTAATCCTCGATCACAATGCCTTGGAAAAGAAAGAAAAAATATTTGGAGTCACTACTTATTTGGAGATAAAATAATTCAAAACTGGGCCAGCAAAATTTCGCAGGAAATTTAACTTTAACAAGTATCCAATGAAAAAACAAATTTATTGTTCGGTACACAAATTTCAAGCCACAGGATCAGTAGACAACCTCAACAAAAAGGGAGAAAATCCCAGATCTTGCAGGAAGTTGACTGCAAGGTGTCCTGACAAGGTGGATGCAGTGAGAGATTCTTTCGGAAGGAGTCCGAAAAAGGCCCTCCGAAGACGTTCCCAAGAACTTGGTCTTTCACCTGCACTGTAGGATAAAGTCAATTAATTTCTGCCCTTTGTCATCTGGTTTGACCTTTCTGAAGTGATATGATTGATTTTTAAGACTCAGATGAAAGATGACTTGATGCAATATGATAATCATATTAATGGATTTTGAGACACACTATATCTATCTATCTATCTATCTATCACCGGAAATTAAAGCGTGCTTATTAAAGCGCGTGGAAGCTTGAAACGAGTGATCCAACCAACGAAAGTTGGGCTTCGGAGAAACATTTTAAGTCATTAAATTTCATAATCAAAAGAATCGTTTAAACAAGAGATTGAAGTAGGTGTCAAAATATCGTCAAGAGGCTAAATATCTACTATGTTAATTTGGTACCATAATGAACCACATGATAAAAATAGCAACGTGACATAAATATTGTATCACCTTGTTGAAGTATTATGTATTCAAAGAATTCAGTAGTCGTCAGACATGGTTGAAAATACGTACCTCACGATCATTTGATAGAAACTCCAAGTCGTGAATACATCATAAAATATATATCATTTTAATATTATGATATTTAGTCTGAACTTTCAAATACTAATTTGGCAGTAATAATTTTTTCGATACTGTTTTAAATCTAATCCATATATATATATATATATATATATATATATATATATATTACTGTGTGTGTGTATGTGTATGAGTGTGTGCAAATATAAAAACAATTTATGTAGGGGATGATTTCATATATAGAATTATTTGTTAACGTATTGGTGTTACATGAAACCATCATCAGAGCAGTTAATATGAGATGTATCTTTTAATAACGAAAAAGTTATGAGGCTTTTAAAATTCTATTTCTGTTAGCGGAGTTCTTTTTCAAAACAGTGAGATGTAATTAGTATTCGAATTTTATTTTAAAGTGTAACATTTTTCTTTAGAAAAATATATGTATGTTGACATGTATGTGTGCATACTACCACTCTCTATTTCGCCCTTTCTTTCTTTCTTTCACTGCTTTATTATGTCTGAATATATATAGAGAGAGAGAGGCTTGGATTGGCGTTTGAGTCAACCAGGTTTCGATCCCAGCCACGGGAAGCTAGTATGTCTAGCCTCACTGATGAGTTCTGATAGAACGAAACAGATCTGTCTGTGGATGACTATATATATATATATATATATATATATATATATACCCCCTACCCCCGTAGGGTTGAGGTCCCTAGCGAAAGAAGTATTCGTGTTGCCATTAGCGTTTATTGCAAGTCTCTTCATATATGAATTGAGGTCTCGGTAGCCGTTAAACAGATGTATGTAAACAATAGCAATTGTAATTTATAACCGTTTAAAATTTACTTCGTGCCTACTGGTTCCTCGTGGCTGTAGTGTTAGAGGCTTGGATTGGCGTTTGAGTCAACCTAGTTTCGATCCCAGCTACGGGAAGCTAGTATGTCTAACCACACTGATGAGTTCTGATAGAACAAAACAGATCTGTCTGTGGATAACTATATATATATATATATATGAGGGGCATTAGTCCTTCAAGCATGTTTGATTAAATGATAAAGACACATTTTAGAAAAAAATATTTTTATTATTTTATCAAACATGGCTATATATATATATATATATATATATATATATATATATATATATATATATAAGTGTGTGTGTGTGTGCGAGTGCGCCCCATTTAACATAAATAAATCAAAACACAGGACAGGAGACTTGCCTGTAAACGCAAACCTTTGGTCATAATGACGTTTATACATTTTGTGGAACAGAGTGAGCGTGTTGTGTGTATTTATATTCATAATTAATTAAGATACATTTTAAAAATATAACTTTTCTTCCTTTCCCTTCCTTACTAGAATTAAAAATATACGGGAGTGTCGTGGAGGTTACATTTTATGTATAAGTATTTTGATACGCATAGCAAAGAGATAAATGTTAGACAATAACAATAGTAAAGAGATATTGATTTTTCTCGGATAAATTTAGAATAGTGATTCTCAAACGGGATCATTTCATTCCAAGGAGAGTAATTTCAAATCTAAGGAGAGTACGAGGTTATTTCTTCCTTGTCATTACTCCTAGGTCCTCTCCGACCCGGCTTGGTTAATTCTGAGAGAAAATCAATTCCTCGTCAATTTTGTAATTGAGAAGAATGGTATTTACTGCTATAACACAGAGGATTAGACATGTGAGGCCTCGAAAAGAAGCGACTTTTCATGATTTTTAAGTGTGAAGGTAAAAGCTTCACAATTAATGTCTCTTAGATTTTCAGACCACATTATTCCCCTTTCGACCCGACATTTCTGAATGACTTCCGAATATTGAATTTATATTTCGTACTTTTTCCCTACTATATGTAAGAATTATAAACATCAAGAGAATTGCTCTTCATTTTGTCGTCTGGAACCTCACTATCTGATGTACTGTGTCATACTTAGGATATCTCTTCTATGGACTCTGCAGATGTTGCAAAGTGTTAATGATGTATTATCTGAAAAGGCGTTTCTAATATTTTGGACACCTCAGATAATCCTTGCCTACGACTAGCATTGAACATATATATATATATATATATATATATACAAATTTTATTCAATATAATAGATATTTTCTGTCTACATATTTTCTTGTTGATCCTTTCATATTACCGTGTTGATTTTATAGTATTCGGCGGGAATTGATTGATATATTTTCCATAATGGTTTATTTCCCAAGTACTTTCTACCTGACTTTGGGCCATCATCAGGGGACAATGTATAACGAAAGTGATGTAACTTTTGTATGTACATTACTATTTTGTAAGAAGAAGAGCATCTGGGTCGTTGCAGTGTGTAGCGTTTACTTTTAAAATTGTTCGATAAATAGTGTCAGTAGCAAAAGAAATTTAAGTACATTAGCACTGGTTTGAAAATTAATTATGTTACGGCAATATGAAAGGATCAACAAGAAAAAATGTAGACAGAAAATGTCTATTATATTCAACGAAATTTGTATTAATGAAGAAATGCTGCCAATATATATATATATATATATATATATATCCTCCTTATGGTTAGGTTTCTTTGTTTAATGGCATATCAACGTTTGTTGATTATTTAATGCCAAATCTATCCTTGTTGAAGAACACTTGTGGTACTATTCAACCCCTAGCTGGATTGGGATAAGGGGTCTCTTACTCATCCTGAAACTCAATAGCTTGAATTCGCTTACTACGATGTCACAGTCGACCACTTTAACCTCAACACAACCAGAATTTTCCCTTTTCTCCTTCTTTGTTGATCTAGTCCAGTCGGTGGGGCTTAGAATACACTGACTGTATCCCCCCCCGCAAATGGTAAAAAAAAAAACCTCACCAAAAAGGGCGTGTCCTGTTTATGACAATATACTGGATCTGAGACTCCGGTTCTGGAGATCTGGGGAATGTTGTGTACACTTTCATTGCCATTACTCCCAAGTCCACTCTGATCCAAAGTGTTAGTAACTGTTGTGGTTCCCTCTATGGGTTAAATAGTTCTCTTAAAGAATTAATCGTATTCGATAGGAAGAGTTGAACCATTAAACTGTAGATAATTTATATTAAGAATAGTTACTTGAAGTTATGAATGTTTACTTAGGATTATTTTTAGTTAATTGAAACTCTATATTGTATGCAAAAAAATTACAATAACCAATTAGAAATATTTAATTGAAGCTATAAAATTATCAGTATTTGATAAAAATACCTGAAACCATACAACTGTGCTAGGAGCAAATTATGTCTTAGATTGGTATACTTGCTGCTATGTAACTTTGTGTAAATTGTTTGTATTAGATAGGAATACTTGATATTCGAGAACTGATATTCGAGAACTTGATATTCGAGAACTGTGTGCAAATTTGATAGGAATGCTTGATATCTTATAACTATCTGTAAATTATTTGTATTAGATAGGAATACTTGATACCATATAACTGTGTACAAATTATTTGTATTAGATAGGAATAGTTGATATCTTACAACTATGTGCAAGTTATTTGTATCAGATAGGAATACTTGATATCTTAAAACTATCTGCAAATTATTTGTATTAGATAGGAATACTTGATACCATCTAACGGTGTACAAATTATTTGTATTAGATAGGAATACTTGATATCATATAACTGCGTGCAAGTTATTTGTATCAGATAGGAATACTTGGTATATTATAACTGCGTGTAAATTATTATTATTAGATAGGAATACTTGATATCATATAACCGTGTGCAAATTGTTTGTATTAGATAGGAATACTTGATATCTTATAACTATGTGCAAAAAGACTCGTTAAAAAATTATCCAAATGGGAATATAAATATACAACGAATGTAATTCTCTAACCTCTCAGCATAAAATAACCCTGGAATTGTTGACATACCGTTTAAATAAATTCATTCATCCATCCATACATTGATTATCTATCGCCATTGGTTTTCGGCTCAACGCTGGAAGACAATACCAATGATAATTTCATCGATATCTGGTTGAGTGTTCATTTGAAGTAAACAATTTTGTGTTTTCTAGGTTCATTAAAATTTCCATTGGCTCAAAAACAGACGAAAACACTGAATTAAAATCAGTTAAACTTAACAAAAAATATTGGCCTTCTGAGTTTTCCTTCTCCTAGACTGGTTACCTAACCCAAACTAAAGAACCTAGTTTGCCCTATTATTTACCCATAGCTAGAGGGACAATAACTGAATTCATACCTTTCCTAAGGGCATTAACACAATGTGAAAGTCAAACAATCTCATCGTGAATTTGAACTCGTATCGCCGTATCCATTTTTTTAAGTCGTTAAGCATTGCTCCATGAAACATCCGCATGCATGTATATATGTATGTATGTATGCTTACATCTTTTTTTTTCTATCTTTATCCATATATTCATGTATGTGTGTGCATGTGCATGCATTTGTTGGAGGTCTGGGTTTTTTTTTTTTTTTGCTTTTTCTCAATCCATTTATATTTTTGCACGTGCATATGCTAACTTACCCTTCTGAATGCTGTCACCGAAGCATAATATGTATTTCTACATACCTGCAAAGTATGTCTGGAAAGTATTATTCATATTGGCACAAATCGATAAATAGATAATGGCTTTAATATTGAGTTCATGCTCATGTGATATCACGACAAAGATGATTGCCAACATAAAACAATGGACAAACACAGCGGTGCGAAGTTTAATAATCTTTTTGCAGGTTGAGGGCGATTCCAATAGAAATTCACCGTGAACTTCTCGTCGCTTACAATAACGAACATGAAATGAGCAGGAGAGAGCTATCCATCTGATATCCGTCACACACAGGGGCGTACGAAGACATAGGACGAGACTCATCTAGGTCACATATAACAACAAAATACAACATCTATCTATATATCTATTTATTTGGCTGTCCGTAGATGTCTGTTGGTATCTCTCTCTCTCTCTCTCTCTCTCTCTCTCTCTCTCTCTCTCTCTCTCTCTCTCTCTCTCGTTGTGTCCTTGTGATGTGATGGTTAAAGTGCTGGAGTGCGGAATCGTAGTAAGCGAGTTTGAACTCCAGTCGCGCTATTACGTTCACTTTCGGTCAAATATCCTAGGTGAAGGTATGAACCGCCTTATCCTCCCAGGTATGGGTTAAATAGTACCACTACTATTCTTCTAGGGGAGAATGGCTTTGGTATTAAATAACGTACGAAGGTTGATATGCTATAAACCAAAGAATACAACCCCTCTCTCTCTCTCTCTCTCTCTCTCTCTCTCCTTGTATATGTCCATCCATTCGTCTGTCTGTATATCAGCATGCTATTTCATATCTGCCTGCCTGCCTGTATATATGACTATATATTCATCTTCATGCATATCTATATGTCTGTTCATATCTATCTATCTATCTATCTATCTATGTCTGTGTCGCTGTCTATTCCTTTGTATATCTTCAAGTATATTCATAGATATATAATTAGTTATAAAGAGACGTGCAAATAGATAAATAGATAGATAGAGACATACTGATAGATAGATATTTGTCTCTCTATCTGCCTGTCGGTATATATGTGCATCGATTCGTTTGTTTCTATATATGTATGTCTGTTCTTTTCTATCTATCTATCTATCTATCTGGTTGTCTAACTGTGTATTTATCAGCCTGCCAGTACATATGTATATTGTTTTGTCTCAATATATGCATGTCGATTTATTTTGATCTCTCGCAATATGTTTCGGTAACTTGTTGCAGCATTGTGGTTAACGTGTTGGACAGCAAAATTGAAATAAGTGAGTTCAAACTCTACTCGCGCAATAATACTCACTTTCGGACCAATACCATTCGGAAAGGCAAGAGTCTCTTATCTCCCCAGCTAGGGATTAAAAAGTATAACTGTTTTTCTGGAATTATGGCTTTGGTATTAAATAACCTACGAAGGTTGATATGCCATTAAACAAAGAAACTTCTACCAAACTTAATTTATTCTGTATGTATGTATGTATGTATCTCGACTTATGCATATATACCTCGATTTATTTATGTGTATCAATATTTATGTAAATATATATCAATCCATCTCTCTCTCTCTCCTCTCTCTCTCTCTTCTCTCTCTCTCTCTCTCCCTATCTATCTATCTATCTATTTCTACTTATGCATATATACCTCGATTTATTCATATATATCAATATCTATGTAAATATCTATCTCAGTTTATTACTCATAGATTTCCTTTTCTCTCAAGATTAAAATTTTCATCTTTTTTTCTCGACGTGATTTTTTTTTTTCACTTTTCCACAAACTCTTTTATTTTCATTTTTTCTTAATTTTTTTCATCTCTCTCCCCCCTTCTCTCTCTCTCTCTCTCTCTCACTCACACTCTCTCTCTCACACACACACACACACACTGTCTGTCTTCTCTATCTCTCTCACTCTCTCTCTCATACACTCACACACACACACATTGTCTGTCTTCTCTATCTCCCCCTTCTCTCTCTCTCTCTCTCTTACACACACACACACATATACACTCTCACACACACACACTGTCTGTCTTCTCTATCTCTCTCACTCTCTCTCTCTCTCACACATACACACACACACACACTGTCTGTCTTCTCTATCTCTCCCCCTTTTTCTCTCTCTATCTCTTTCTCTCTCTGTCTCTTTCTCGTTTGTTTATTTTCTCTTTCCCTCTTTCCCTCTTTTCCTTTCCTGAAATTTCCGCTACCTCATTTTTTCTTTCTTTCATTTTTTTTTTTTGCCTTTCTCTTTGTGTCCGTCCTTTTCCTCTTTCTTACTCTCATTTTCCTACTTTTCTTTCTCTCTCTTTCCTTCTTTTTCCTGTTTTCTCTTTCCCTCTCTCTTCATTCACTGTTTCTAACAAACCACCACAAAACACAATTTCTCCGGCCATTATTTCCTCTTTTCTCATATTTTTCTTCCAATTCAGCCATTTTTCTTTCTCCTATGATTACGTTAAGTTTAAAACCCAAATGCATCTTCATATGTCTTGATCAGAAACAAAAATGAAGCCAAAGTCTAGATCTAAGCGGCCAGACATCAAGTCCACCCTTGCCTCTAGCACAAGGATAAGAAGAGGCCTTCGTGAAATAATCGTCATAGAAAGTGGACACTGCGATCCGAGTTCAAATCCTAGACGAGGCAGTTCATATTTAACATAGCGCTAATACTCTTATGAAAAGCTTGAATAAAACAAATCTTGCTCCAACTATAGCTAAATAGTAGGACAGACTATGCTCTTTAACTTTGGTATGGCACCGGTCTAGGAAAAGGGGAATTCTAAATTCTAACGCCTTAAACTCTGTTTGTATCACATCCTGCTTGTGTGCGATTTATTTCTACCAGAACTAATCACTAGGTTGAATTCTTTTTTTTGATTCCAGCCGATCTTGCAACGATAGAAATGGCCACCTGATTTTGAAATCTACCAAATAAGAAATAAATAAGAAAATAATGTAAAGCAATCAAGGATATGTGATAAGTAAACTTTATTCCAAATTAGTTATTTCCAAATGAAGACTTTGAACTTCTTAGACTTCTTTCATTTGTGACACTATGAAGGGGATGCGCCAAGCAGACGATTTTTTTTTTTTTTTTGGCGCGAAACCAAACAAATGCCTGAGCTCGAAATCTCGACGCGACCGGAAGTGGGCATGGGAACGCCGGTCAGAGAGGAGTTGGAAGAAGAAGGAACCCACAGAAGGAAGTTGGCGAAGGGTGATGCAGAAGGGCAGTCGACACCGAACAGCAGAAGAGACCAGTCGGCATGAAATAGAGTCCAGGGGCAGTGAGGGAAGACCAGTCAGGATGAGTTGGCATTCCTAGTAGCTTTGTGGAAATTTCACTAGAAATACACGGTAGCGTTAGTCTACAGAAGCACAGGGAATGCAGTGTCACTGAACCACCCTTCTTGCACTTGAGTCAACCCAAGCCCATATTGTTCGTTTGTTTTTTGTTCTTTTTCTCCCACTCCCTTGGTTGTATTCTTGTGCCGTAAAGAAATGTGTGATACCCTATAGGAACCACTAGATGAATCACCGGCCAAGACAGAATTGTTTCGAAAAAGTTGATGTATCGTGAGGGGCCGGAGGGGTATTGTCACAAAACAAACCAAAAGATCGTCTGCTTTGCGCACCCCCTTCATAGTGTCACAAATTATTAATATTATTTCTGTTATTGTATTGCCATGGCGTTTTATTATAATCATCATGTAACATTCTAAGCGAAGGGTACAGGCATGTGGTTAAGTAAGTCATTAAAAATAAATGAATAAATAAATAAATAGACAAAAAAAAAAAATAGCAGACAAAAGACGTGTTGATAAGTTCAACATCACGTCTTGTGGACTTGGTTAAACAAGATATGACCGATCTAAAAACAACTGTCCACCAAATTTGCCGAGGTCAGCCCGATTAGTCATCTGAGTATTAACAGGGACTGGCTGGATGATGATACTCCCGTATGGTGGTTGTGGGTTGTAGGTTTCAGTGAACCCCAATAAAAAGTGATTGGTTTCTCAATTCAAACTTTCTTTTGGTGGCTGAGGTATGTGGTGACAATCGTACAGAAAGAGCCACTTCCTTCAAGAACAAAGAATCGTTGTTATTCAATTTCCCCAACTTCCACTTCCAAAGAAACTGAACGCAGAGAATAAAGCCACAGTGGTCCTAAGCCTTGAAGTGAAATGTTTTTTAGTGTTTCTTCTCCCTCATCCAACGATAAATTATCAGTGATATAGCAGTCGTCGGTGACTACTCTGGGTTCAGATCGTTAATCTCAGAAAGTTAACAGAAGTTCCGGTGAAACTCGTAACCCGTATTGTTTTCCGTTGGTGGGGGTTTTCTTATTATTACAAATTAATATACTGAAGCGTTGTCAGTCGACATTGTTCATATTGGTTATAGAGATTTATTCTTTTATTTTTCCTTTTTTCCTGTATCGATGTTCTTTATTGACACAGCACGTATTAGATGTAGCATTCTTTGCAATTATTATTGAAAGTGTAAGTTAAGAACTGTAGAATACAGTGACTGCTTCTTTGCAGAGGGGTAAGACCCCCACCCCCAATAAGTGTCCTGTATATGACACTGAAGAATCTGATGGTGAGGCTCCAGTAATCCTGGAGCTTTGGAGAATGCGGAGTACTCCTTTATTGCCATCGCTCCTGGGTCCATTCTGGCTCGAGGTGGAAGTACCTGAGAGGGTCTTATCAATGGTTCAAATAGAACTAACTCTGTGCTTATGCCAAACTGAATTGCTTTAAATAGAACTGTTTTGACATTCAGTCTGTGTACTTATGCTATTCTGAATTGTGTGAAATAGAACTGGTTTTGACATTGAAACTGTACTTACGCTAAACTAAATTGTTTGAAATAAAACTGTTTGACTAAACTGAATAGATTGAAATAGAAATGTTTTTGTCAATTAAAGTGTGTACTAATGCTAGACTGAATTGTGTGAAATAGAACTTTTTATTTGTATAAAAATTGATTTGGTATTAAATAACCTACAGAGGTTGATATGCCATACAAAACAAAAACCCAAACAAACAAGATAAAATGCCGCACCATGGAAGAAATTTTAATTATAAACAGTTAACAGGCGTACTGACAATACAGATTGCTTTGATTTTCGCTTTCTTTCTTTCTCTCTCTCTCTCTCTCTCTCTCTCTCTCTCTCTCTCTCTCTCTCCATCCGTTCCTATCGACCATTGCTCTTCGCAGGACCACTTGATGGCATCCAGCGTCCACGTAGAGCTAAAAAATGTAAGATAAATGCTCGTCGGCCTTCGCTGAAGTGTCTCTGTGTACGAATCCATAAGAGAACGTTACTTATGAGTTCATTCTTACTTCTCCAGCAATGTCCATCTGGTCCAAGTCACTTGGATTGCTTGTGAGATGGGAGGTAAGTGGCCGTACAACTGTTATTTTGTGTCTACTGCTTTCAGAATTCATTCAAAACAGCACGCAGCACTCTTGTGTAGTTCTTATTTTACTTTGGTGCAGCCATACAATAGTACTAACTAGGCTACTGCTTAGACGAATTCACGTTTTATTTTATTAGAGAAATCAGAATTTTATTTTGCTATTGTGTAAATTTATTAAACTTAATATGTCACAGAATAAAATGGAATGAATGGTTCGGAAGACTACATCATGAGAAATCTGGGAATATTAGTTCTCAAAATCCTAACTCTGCCTAAGATGGAACTGCTGTATCGGTGAGAAAAATGTTATGGCAGGTGGATGATGATACTGCTCGCTTTAAACTTGTTGTAGATGAAGATTAAATAAGAGATCTCTGTTAAAATGAACGAAAGATTGTGTGGCTTGATAAAGAAATAGATAAATGAATACCCGTCAGCATTCACAGAGTAAATGACAAAAAATCTAGGACAAGTTGGAAACATCCTTAAAGAAATCACACAGACAATCTGGTTAAGTCCGAGGATCTTAGTTGAAAAGGAATCCCTCAACACCAAAGTTTATAAGAATATTTAGGATCTTAAGCAAAAAGTCTGGTCGGTGTTAAATTAGTAATGTGATTTTGGCGACTTCAAATAGATCCTTTGAAGTTCCTGCAGATGCGAACGAATGAAAAGAAGGGGAGATAATGATGATTAATGAGCTTTTAATTACTTAGATTGTTTATACATAAAGGGATGCGTTCCGATTCTGTCTGAGAATAGTCGATCGTCAGAGAGAATTCGATTGCTGAAGTTGATAGAAAGGATTTAACCGTCGAAATCGATAGCCAAATAGTTTTGATATCCAAATTCGAAGTGTCTAGTTTGCATCAAAAATGAACCACGATTTTCTTTCTCTCTCTCCCTTACTTTAAAGTCAGCTGTATTTTTACTGGCTATCAACGGACAAATAATAAAAGATTAAAATAAAATTGAAATTCCTTGCGTTTTCGTTGGTCCGTTTTAAATTTGTAAAACTTTTTCCACTCGAAAAGGATCCGGAAATGTAATTATTTTCTGAGAAAACAAAGAATGATAATTCGACCACCCTTTGCAGAAAGGACAGGTGAAGAACCGAGCAGTGCTTTGTGTAGTAAATCTTTACTCCCAGACATAGGAGTTCGGTGCTGACAACGCAACAAACATTCCCCTGACCCCAAGAGACACAAGTCATTTGCTCAGTGTGGCTACTACAGTAGTGAAGACGTTCTGTGAATCTGACACAAATATTCATTTGTCAACACGTGACACGGAGAACTTTACATATACGCAAATAATCCAATCCCGTTTAGTAAATAATTCCTGACATTGTCTTTTACAAGTTTACAGTGGAGAATACCCAGTAAATTGATAACATAAGTTATAAAGAAAGTAAAAGGCTAATTTCTAAGGAAGGAGAGAAGGAGAAAAAAACAAGAAGGAAAAAAAGGCTGACATAGAATATATGGGAGCGGGCAGTTGACCTTTGAGTGACTTAGGCTTAGGTGGATATGGGTCAACAGGTCACGGGTAAATGACTGCGTTAGTTGGGGATGACTAGAGAAAATGGATGTCTCCAAATCATGTACACATATTGTGGAACCAGCCGAAGCGGATGTTCCTCCAGCCGATACCGGGTGGAAGGGGGGAATTCATTTTTGAGGAGTTAACGGCAGAATATGATGAGGTAAAGACACGGATATGAACAAGCGCCACGAAGATGTGGGGAGGCGAACGTTTACGAGCCCCATTTTGGGGGAGGGCTTCTAGAAACGAACAGCATGTTAGAAATACAATCGAAAACCGAGCAGAAAATTCAAGATCTGTGTCTGCTCTCGCTTTCACACCATGATATGTTGCTTTTCTTTGCTTAGCAAACGTTGTCAGCTCAGCTTCCATACCCTCTTCCTTTTTCCTGGCGACTACCTACAAATTGTAGTTGTAAATAAACCTTTAGTTAGTTAAACAGATTTTTGTGTGTTCATCAACTTTTACCACGGTAGGGTCAAAACAGGGTCCTAGTGATACGACTGTCTAGTCGGTGCCGTAATGTATAACTTTCTATTTGGTGCCGTTACGATACACACCAGGCAAGGATCGAACTCATTTCATTAACACTATAAATATAGGAGGCATTCGAGCGTAACGGTTATTGTCGTAGAAAATGGACTTTACAAACTGGGTTCAAATCATGGTCACGGATATTTACATTTCACTTCACGTTAATGACCTTGAGAAAGGTATGAATCCGTTCTCTTCACCAATGGGTAAATAGACTAGGCGCTTTAATTTTGGCATTGCAACCGTTCTAAGAAAATTAAAACTCTTAATTCAAACCAGCTGTACTCTGCTTTAAAAATGACATTCTTTCGCATTCTTCCCATTATGGAGAGGTTGGGTTGAGGAAGCACTTAGCGTAACGGTTATCAGCTAATCGAGTTCAAATACTGCATTAGGTTATTTGAATTTTATTTCGTGTTATTGCTCTGGGAAGGCATGAATCCCTGTCTTCCTTCTAATTTTTACTATAAGTAAATTGTTATTTAGCCTTTAATTCGACAACGAATGTATGAGAAGGAAACCTCTGATTTCAACCAGCTTTATTCCATTTAAAAGTGACCTTATGTCACATGCAGTCCTTGGCATAAGGGTTTGACAAATATATACATTAATACTATATAATAAGCATCAGATTTTGATTTCAAAAATTAATCTTTCACTTATGTAGAATTTCTGAGCTCCTGAAAACACTTTTAAATAAAGCTAAATAATAACATATTTTTTCCCTGGAAAAGACTAAAAAATGGCACTTGATGCCGCCTTGCTTAACACTCAGCACTATAAGGTAAGGATCAAGGTTAAAGTGAAGCAATCCAGAGAATGGAGTAGCGCCCTCCCCTACACCTCGGTGTAGAAGCTATTGAAAAGGGAGCCTTCGGTAACCCTCGACTCAGATCGCCAACTTTATTGACTTTATTTCCCTGGAATTGACTGTTCATTAATCACTACAGACAGAGGAACATTTTTTGTTTGTTTTTGTCGAATCTTAGACCTACAAAAACAAGAATCGGAACCTGGTATGATTTTGCTTCCTCTCTATACCAAAGTGATCTCTTTATCATCATCATTCCATCATCTTATCATCATCATCATCTCTTCAAACAGTTTGGCACTGCTGGTTATCTTAGAACATACCGAAATGAAAGTGTTTGTATTTTATTGCATATCAAAAAATATATGATTTGTATTCAAAACGTTTGTAGGTAACATTTTATAATGAGCCAGGGTGCATTTGTTTGCACACAGTTAAATGATTTCAAGAACTGCCATCAAATAATACCAATTAAATTAATCATTTATTTGCATAGAGTTAAATGGTTCAAAGTATTGCTTGCACACAGTTAAATGGTTTCAAGTATTGCTATCAAACACTAATAATTCTATACAGTATTAATTATTTGTTTGTGCGGAGTTAAATGGTTTAAAGTATTGCTTTCTAACAATAATAATTCTATTCGGTATTAATTATTTATTTGCATACAGTAAAATGGTTTCAATTATTGCTATCTAGCACTATCAATTCTATTTAATATTGATTATTTGTTTGCATACAGTTAAATGGTTTCAAGAATTGCTATTTTTGTTTGCACACAGTTAAATGGATTTAAGTATTGCTATTTAAAAATAAAAATTCAACTTAATATTAATCGTTTCTTTGCACGGTTAAATGGTTTCAAGTATTGCTATCTAACACTAATAATTCTATTTAATAATTATCATTTGTTTGCACGCAGTTAAATGGTTTTAATTTTTGTTATTTCTTACTTGCAAACAGTTAAATGGTTTCAAATTCATAATTCTATTTGATGTTAATTTTTTTCTTGCACACAGTTAAATGGTCTTAAGTATGGCTATCTAAAACTAATAATTCCATTTGCCCACTGTTAAATAGTTTCATGTATAGCTATGTATTTTTGGCACCCAGTTAAATGGTTTCAACTATTGCTATTAAACAGAAATAATTCTATCTAATATTAATGATAATTCCTTGTAAAAGACTAAATAGTTCTATATAATTCCAGGTCATAGTGGATCTGGGAATAATTGCAAAGAAGGAGTACTCCACATTCCCCAAAGGTCTAAAACTAGAGCCCTTCCATCCGGACAGTTGCTGGGAGAGGAATCTAAGATAACTGCAAAGAGGCAGTCAGTGTATTCTACAGCCCCCAACTAACAGGGTGGAAAATAAAATTGAAGATAATAGGAAAGCTGCAGGGCTGGACGAGATCCCTCCGGAAGTGTGGAAGACGAGACAATTCGACGACATACTACTCCGACAATGCCACGCAGTCTATAGTCAAAATAGGATAGAAAGATTGATGAAGGGATGCATCCTTCCTTTCCCTAAAAAAAGGTGACCTCGGATTAGCCAAGAACTACCGAGGGATAACACTTACAGCCAAAATCTACAATGCTCTGCTACGAAACCGCATAGAACCCAAAATAGACAACATCCTTAGGAAAAACCAAAATGGCTTCCGGAGAAATAGATCCACAACCTCACAAATATTGACCATTCGTAGAATCCTTGAAGGCGTTCGGGCAAAAAACCCGCAGGCGACATGACTATTTGTCGACTTTACCAAGGCCTTCGATTCCATCCACAGAGGGAAGATGGAACAAATCCTACTGGCATACGGCCTATCAAAAGAAACCGTAGCAGCAATAATGATTCTCTACAGAAACACCAAAGTGAAAGTACGTTCACCAGATGGAGACACAGAATACTTCGACATTGTTGCAGGAGTACTACAAGGAGACATGCTAGCCCCATACCTCTTTATTATCTGTCTAGACTACGTGCTTAGAACTTCGATCGACAAAATCAGAGAAAATAGCTTCGAGCTGACGAATAAAAGAAGCAAAAGGTACCCCGCAAAAACAATCACCGACGCCGACTACGCTGATGACTTGGCGTTACTGGCGAATACGCCTAATCAAGCAGAGACACTACTGCATAGTCTGGAACGAGCCGCAGCAGGCATTGGACGCCATGTCAATGCACACAAAACTGAATATATGTGTTACAACCAAACGGGAAGCATTACCACACTAGACGGAGCCTCTCTGAAACTATTCGACAAATTCACCTACCTAGGAAGTAGCGTCTCATCAATCGAAAACGACATCGACACACGACTAACGAAAGTATGGGCAGCTATCGATAGGCTCTCGATCATATGGAAATCAGACCTGACCGATAAAATCAAATGCAGTTTCTTCCAGGCAGCGGTTGTATCGATACTACTATATGGATGCACTACATGGACGCAGTTAGCGTCCATGTAGTGCATCCATATGGATGGAGAAGAAGCTAGACGGCAATTACACAAGAATGTTGAGAGCAATATTGAACAAGTCCTGGCGACAACACCCCACAAGACACCAACTATACGGCCACCGGCCTCCCATCACGAAAACTATACAAGTTAGACGAACCAGACACGCAGGACACTGCTGGAGAAGCAAGGACGAGCTCATAAATGATGTACTCCCATGGACCCCCACATATGGCCAAGCAAAAGCAGGACGACCAGCTCGAACTTACATACAGCAGCTACGTGAGGACACAGGATGCAACCCTGAAGACCTGCCGGAGTCGATGAATAATAGGGAGAAGTGGCGAGAGAGGGTCAGGGATATCCGTGCTGTATTCACTTGTATCTCTCTATATATATATCTCTCTCTCACCATCAATCTTTATCGACTCTTATTCTTGTTAAGTCTTCAAGACAGTGCCTAGTGATGAATGTCAGTAAACATAAGCCCACTCTTTCCAAGATTTGTTCGGAATTGCACGCATCATCCTTGTATAGTTTCCATTGAGAATTTGGCTAGAATCCAAGAGATACAGCCATATATTAGTACTGACACGGCTATTGTCATGAAGTAACAATATGCAATTGATTTGTACATACATCTTTTACAATTTTTATATATCAGGAAATTGCTGAAGCTGCACACTGAGTGAACTCTAAAAAGTGCTCTCATTATAGTGATCATAGTGTGGCACAGTGACTCAATACTTGAGCACCTGGTGTATCTTTTATTAGTAAACCTAAGGAATGGTATGAGAGTCGAGTAATATAGCCCTTGATCAAAGAGATTTGCCCGCAGTTATATAACTTAACTTCTTTGTAAGATAGGGATTTGATATTTATGAAATAAGAAGGCAATCGTTGTATTTAAAATGACTCATCCTCTGGTAGAGTAAAAACAATGCGTTGTATCAGTGAAATTAAGACTGATAATCCTAATCCACGGTATCTGAATATAAACCGGGTATTTAGGGCGTCTAAACGTTTTAGTGCTATTAATTTAATATGAAATTTACTATTATTTAGAATGACCCTCTCCGAGTAACCATTAGAAAGGAGGATCTCGGCGATTTTTTTCAAAGTTTCATTTCTGATTTATGCCCAGGAGAATTTATATCAATCTAAGTTATACGTCAATTTGATGCCGTTTATAACATACGCATAGTCAAGGATTGGGAAACAGCGGTACTGTCAATGTACGAAAGATTAACTACCCAACATTTACACAAATCAATAGGTCAGTACATTTAAATCTCCAGTAATAATCGACTATAAACAAAAATGAGTTGCGATCGTTTGGGTTAAACGAAGCAAAAACAGGAAATATTAACTAAAAGCTCTCAGCAAAACTCATATATCTTATAAGTAATAATAATAAGTAGTAAATGTCTATATCTTGGGAAAGGTATGAATCCAATTAGTCTCCCTCCAGCTATGGGTAAATAGTCGGGCAGACTCGGTTCTTCAGCCTTGGTGAGGCAACTAGTCTAGGAGAAGGAAAACTCTGAATTCAAACCTGTTAAACTCCGCTTAAAAAAATTGACCTTGTGTCATATCCTGCCCGAGCGGAGGGGTTGGGTAAATATGATATCTTATAAGTAATAATATTTTATAACACACACATACACACACATGTGCGTGATTGTGTGTGTGTGTGTGTGTGTGTGTGTGTGTGTGTGTGTGTATATATACGTTGAGCGATCAAAATGTTCTGAGCCTTTTCCTATGAAAAGCTTTTTCTGTCTTCCCATCATTAGATTGTAAAGATATACAGCATAATAGTGATTTCGCTTCGTTAAAGCTTCCCCGCCCCCCCCAAACCCCCAGCATTTAAGCATGTGCCATTCACGCTTGATTTCATTGGTGTCAAAATGGGAACTTTTCGACAACAACTTTACCATCGAGAAGAGGGAGAAAACCTCAGTCACCAAAAGGGGCAAAAAGAGTTAATGCGGCGTGACGGCACAAAACCCCGTTACAATAGTCGACATAGACAATCTGACTAAGAAAGACGAATTTTTATTGCTAGAGCTCTTTGGAGATTGTCCTTATCTTTCGCTTTTCTGCAGTGATGGTCTTCTAATTCTGAAACTGGAGAACCGATCAAAATGCCTCACTTGGCTGATTACTTCACGCTCTCGGCTTATTTAAAGATTTTCAGGGTCTTATTTTTTAAGTTTGATACAAAATAAGACGTTTACAGACTGCTCAAATCCATCAATACAATCACAAATGACCGCGTGAACAAGGTTATAAAAAATGTGTAACACATGTCCGAACGTTCACTGTATAGTTCCTCGTGGTATGCTCATATTGTGTAGTCACAGACAAATGCTATGTCGATTATGTTTAACCATTAGATAAGGAAGGAGATGCATAAAAATATAACTCGTCACAAGCGTTAGAACATCTGTTGCTTTATTCTATCTGTTCAGTCTCTGACGACATGGGTGTAAAGTGAAAATGGAATACGTACACAATGTGTTTCCTCATTCTTATAGAAACTGGTTCTTCCGTATCTTTGAATCGTTTCTCGTTCTCCGTTCACGAGAATATGTTTCCTCATTCCCCGGCCTACCAAAAGCGAACGATTCGAGAAATCCCTTTGCTTTTTACTGGAGTTCACAGAACACCTCACCTCATTTTCATCATGCTTGTATGGCACCATTCGTCCTGCCACCGATATAAAACAACCCACATGCCGGGTTTTGTTGGTTTGGTTGTTTGTCTAGTGGTGTGGACCCCCTGTTGTTTATTCCCAGACCCGGTCATGTGGGCATTTCACAAGGTTGTACAAAAAATAACTAAACAACTAACAGAGGGTGAAAGGAAGAAATAGTCACACACGAATTCAGAACTGCAAAACGTAAAAAGGTGAAGTTAGCACCGGAGTCTCTCTCCTAACTGACTGAGTCTCTGCTTCGGAGCCTCACTCCTAACTGACTGAGTCTCTGCTTCGGAGCCTCACTCCTAACTGACTGAGTCTCTGCTCCGGAGTCTCTCTCCTAACTGACTGAGTTTCTGCTCCGGAGTCTCTCTCCTAACTGACTGAGTCTCTGCTCCGGAGCCTCACTCCTAACTGACTGAGTCTCTGCTCCGGAGTCTCTCTCCTAACTGACTGAGTCTCTGCTTCGGAGCCTCACTCCTAACTGACTGAGTCTCTGCTCCGGAGTCTCTCTCCTAACTGACTGAGTCTCTGCTCCAGAGTCTCTCTCCTAACTGACTGAGTCTCTGCTTCGGAGCCTCTCTCCTAACTGACTGAGTCTCTGCTTCGGAGCCTCTCCCATAACTGACTGAGTCTCTGCTCCGGAGTCTCTCTCCTAACTGACTGAGTCTCTGCTCCGGAGCCTCACTCCTAACTGACTGAGTCTCTGCTCCGGAGTCTCTCTCCTAACTGACTGAGTCTCTGCTTCGGAGCCTCACTCCTAACTGACTGAGTCTCTGCTTCGGAGCCTCACTCCTAACTGACTGAGTCTCTGCTCCGGAGTCTCTCTCCTAACTGACTGAGTTTCTGCTCCGGAGTCTCTCTCCTAACTGACTGAGTCTCTGCTCCGGAGCCTCACTCCTAACTGACTGAGTCTCTGCTCCGGAGTCTCTCTCCTAACTGACTGAGTCTCTGCTTCGGAGCCTCATTCCTAACTGACTGAGTCTCTGCTCCGGAGTCTCTCTCCTAACTGACTGAGTCTCTGCTCCAGAGTCTCTCTCCTAACTGACTGAGTCTCTGCTCCGGAGCCTCACTCCTAACTGACTGAGTCTCTGCTCCGGAGCCTCATTCCTAACTGACTGAGTCTCTGCTCCGGAGTCTCTCTCCTAACTGACTGAGTTTCTGCTCCGGAGTCTCTCTCCTAACTGACTGAGTCTCTGCTCCGGAGTCTCTCTCCTAACTGACTGAGTCTCTGCTTCGGAGCCTCACTCCTAACTGACTGAGTCTCTGCTCCGGGGTCTCTCTCCTAACTGACTGAGTCTCTGCTCCGGAGTCTCTCTCCTAACTGACTGAGTCTCTGCTTCGGAGCCTCACTCCTAACTGACTGAGTCTCTGCATCGGAGCCTCTCCCATAACTGACTGAGTCTCTGCTCCGGAGTCTCTCTCCTAACTGACTGAGTCTCTGCTCCGGAGCCTCACTCCTAACTGACTGAGTCTCTGCTCCGGAGTCTCTCTCCTAACTGACTGAGTCTCTGCTCCGGAGTCTCTCTCCTAACTGACTGAGTCTCTGCTTCGGAGCCTCACTCCTAACTGACTGAGTCTCTGCTCCGGAGTCTCTCTCCTAACTGACTGAGTCTCTGCTCCGGAGTCTCTCTCCTAACTGAGTCTCTGCTCCGGAGCCTCACTCCTAACTGACTGAGTCTCTGCTTCGGAGCCTCACTCCTAACTGACTGAGTCTCTGCTCCGGAGTCTCTCTCCTAACTGACTGAGTTTCTGCTCCGGAGTCTCTCTCCTAACTGACTGAGTCTCTGCTCCGGAGCCTCACTCCTAACTGACTGAGTCTCTGCTCCGGAGTCTCTCTCCTAACTGACTGAGTCTCTGCTTCGGAGCCTCATTCCTAACTGACTGAGTCTCTGCTCCGGAGTCTCTCTCCTAACTGACTGAGTCTCTGCTCCAGAGTCTCTCTCCTAACTGACTGAGTCTCTGCTTCGGAGCTTCACTCCTAACTGACTGAGTCTCTGCTTCGGAGCCTCTCCCATAACTGACTGAGTCTCTGCTCCGGAGTCTCTCTCCTAACTGACTGAGTCTCTGCTTCGGAGCCTCACTCCTAACTGACTGAGTCTCTGCTTCAAAGCCTCTCCCATAACTGACTGAGTCTCTGCTCCGGAGTCTCTCTCCTAACTGACTGAGTCTCTGCTCCGGAATCTCTCTCCTAACTGACTGAGTCTCTGCTTCGGAGCCTCACTCCTAACTGACTGAGTCTCTGCTTCGGAGCCTCTCCCGTAACTGACTGAGTCTCTGCTCCGGAGTCTCTCTCCTAACTGACTGAGTCTCTGCTCCGGAGTCTCTCTCCTAACTGACTGAGTCTCTGCTCCGGAGTCTCTCTCCTAACTGACTGAGTCTCTGCTCCGGAGTCTCTCTCCTAACTGACTGAGTCTCTGCTCCGGAGTCTCACCCCTAACTGACTGAGTCTCTGCTCCGGAGTCTCTCTCCTAACTGACTGAGTCTCTGCTCCGGAATCTCTCTCCTAACTGACTGAGTCTCTGCTTCGGAGCCTCACTCCTAACTGACTGAGTCTCTGCTTCGGAGCCTCTCCCGTAACTGACTGAGTCTCTGCTCCGGAGTCTCTCTCCTAACTGACTGAGTCTCTGCTCCGGAGTCTCTCTCCTAACTGACTGAGTCTCTGCTTCGGAGCCTCACTCCTAACTGACTGAGTCTCTGCTCCGGAGTCTCTCTCCTAACTGACTGAGTCTCTGCTCCGGAGTCTCTCTCCTAACTGACTGAGTCTCTGCTTCGGAGCCTCACTCCTAACTGACTGAGTCTCTGCTTCGGAGCCTCTCCCATAACTGACTGAGTCTCTGCTCCGGAGGGTCTCTCCTAACTGACTGAGTCTCTGCTCCGGAGCCTCACTCCTAACTGACTGAGTCTCTGCTCCGGAGTCTCTCTCCTAACTGACTGAGTCTCTGCTCCGGAGCCTCACTCCTAACTGACTGAGTCTCTGCTTCGGAGCCTCTCCCATAACTGACTGAGTCTCTGCTCCGGAGTCTCTCTCCTAACTGACTGAGTCTCTGCTCCGGAGCCTTACTCCTAACTGACTGAGTCTCTGCTCCGGAGTCTCTCTCCTAACTGACTGAGTCTCTGCTTCGGAGCCTCACTCCTAACTGACTGAGTCTCTGCTTCGGAGCCTCTCCCATAACTGACTGAGTCTCTGCTCTGGAGTCTCTCTCCTAACTGACTGAGTCTCTGCTCCGGAGTCTCTCTCCTAACTGACTGAGTCTCTGCTTCGGAGCCTCACTCCTAACTGACTGAGTCTCTGCTCCGGAGTCTCTCTCCTAACTGACTGAGTCTCTGCTCCGGAGTCTCTCTCCTAACTGACTGAGTCTCTGCTTCGGAGCCTCACTCCTAACTGACTGAGTCCCTGCTTCGGAGCCTCTCCCATAACTGACTGAGTCTCTGCTCCGGAGTCTCTCTCCTAACTGACTGAGTCTCTGCTCCGGAGCCTCACTCCTAACTGACTGAGTCTCTGCTCCGGAGTCTCTCTCCTAACTGACTGAGTCTCTGCTTCGGAGCCTCACTCCTAACTGACTGAGTCTCTGCTTCGGAGCCTCTCCCATAACTGACTGAGTCTCTGCTCCGGAGTCTCTCTCCTAACTGACTGAGTCTCTGCTCCGGAGTCTCTCTCCTAACTGACTGAGTCTCTGCTTCGGAGCCTCTCTCCTAACTGACTGAGTCTCTGCTTCGGAGCCTCTCCCATAACTGACTGAGTCTCACTCCGGAGTCTCTCTCCTAACTGACTGAGTCTCTGCTCCGGAGTCTCTCTCCTAACTGACTGAGTCTCTGCTCCGGAGTCTCTCTCCTAACTGACTGAGTCTCTGCTTCGGAGCCTCACTCCTAACTGACTGAGTCTCTGCTTCGGAGCCTCTCCCATAACTGACTGAGTCTCTGCTCCGGAGTCTCTCTCCTAACAGACTGAGTCTCTGCTCCGGAGTCTCTCTCCTAACTGACTGAGTCTCTGCTCCGGAGTCTCTCTCCTAACTGACTGAGTCTCTGCTTCGGAGCCTCACTCCTAACTGACTGAGTCTCTGCTTCGGAGCCTCTCCCATAACTGACTGAGTCTCTGCTCCGGAGTCTCTCTCCTAACTGACTGAGTCTCTGCTCCGGAGCCTCTCTCCTAACTGACTGAGTCTCTGCTTCGGAGCCTCACTCCTAACTGACTGAGTCTCTGCTCCGGAGCCTCACTCCTAACTGACTGAGTCTCTGCTTCGGAGCCTCTCCCATAACTGACTGAGTCTCTGCTCCGGAGTCTCTCTCCTAACTGACTGAGTCTCTGCTTCGGAGCCTCACTCCTAACTGACTGAGTCTCTGCTCCGGAGTCTCTCTCCTAACTGACTGAGTTTCTGCTTCGGAGCCTCACTCCTAACTGACTACGTCCTTCGTCCTCTCTTCCAGTCTCACAAGTTTTCGCGGGGTTGGCTCTTTGTGTGATCTTCGCGAGAAAATGGACAAAGGATTATCTAGATACTCTGGTGCCGCTTCAAAGAGGTTGAGGGTCATTCTGTCGGCTACCCACAACACACAGCGACCCACACACACACATACATACATACATACATACATATATTAAAGCCCATTATCGTGCTACACCAACCAAACCTGTTGACTCGATGACAACTGATTAACTGCTATTTTCAGTACAGTTTGTTAACTGGCCATTGACTTAATGAGTAAAGTATTAGCCAATGGTCAGGGAGACCGGGGTTCAGTCCCAGGACAAGTCATACCAAAGACTCAAAAATAGTACTTGATGCCGCCTTGCTTAGCACTCAGCAATATCAAGTAAGGATCAAGGGTAAAGTGGAGCTATTCAGGGAATGGAGTAGGACCTCAGTGTAGTAGCTTTTGAAAAAGGAGCCTTTGGGTTGCCCTCGACTAAGGTCGCCAACAACTTTGTTAGATCAATGATATTTTTTCCACCTAGCCCGGTGGATGAGATGTTGAACTTTGTCAAATAATTTTTTTTTATGTGGGGATAACTTATCTATTCGTGGGTTGGTGTGTCTCTGTGGCGTAGTAGCAAACATTCTAGATTGCAAACTTACTATAATTGTCATCTATTAGTTTACAATATTATACTAACTCACTCTGATTGCTTCTCAGTTCCTGTCACAAGAGCATGACGTTGCTGTGCTTAGTTTGTATGTACATGTTGGGTATCACCCACCTTTCTCCACACAACGAACTAGTCCATCTACCATATATAGCAGTAGGTACTAATACCAGGGCAGACTACCAGGTTAAGAGCAGCTTCTTATAGGAATAGTATTAGAGCGTTGGAGACTGGAGATCGCACTAGATCACCTTACTTGCTACCGATTTAACGGAAGCCAATACTATCATTGGACTATATCTTTATTCTGTATTCACTAATCCTATGTTCTTGTCTACTAATAGTGTCTCTATTGTATATACTTTTTTTTTGAGAATATATGTCTATTTCCTCTCATATCGTGGTTTGTCCTTTATTTAATATTACAAGCGTTCACTAACCAGAACGCAACAGTACCATATGCCTTAAACACCCTGTTAGCGGGCAAAGAATTCTTTGAAAGTACCTCTACAAACGGGCAAGACTCCCCCCCCCCACATACACACACACAAAATGGGATATCCTAGATATGAATCTAAATTATATTTAATAATGAGGATCCATTTCTGGAAACCGGAAGAGTGTATCCCTTCATCATCATCATCTCTTCATCATCATAATATCTTCTTCATCGTCATCTCTTCGTTTGTTGTGCCTCTTCATTGCTTTCAAATCAAGATTGGCCCGACATGGTAATACCTGTTTAGATTCCATTCATGGGCAAAATAGATGGGTTTAAAAATAACTTGTATTTGATGGGACCTTGTCCAAAAAAAAAAAGAAAAGAAAAGAAAAACCCTAAGAAAAACTACACAAAATATGTGAGTATAAACGTATAATGAACGTGATTCCCTAAATTCTTGGCATGAAATAAGCCTTGACAGATTGACATTCCGTTAAAATCAATCAATCAATTACGTGTAATCAATCAGTTATTTCTTGACAAGCAAAATCAAACCATTTCTTCCTGACAGTAACTGGTTACCTTGCTGGAGCGTGTGTTTGCGTATGACTTTGTTAGAGATTGCCAAAAACTAAGCTATTTCTTAGGACGAAATCCAAAACTGGACCTAGACAAATGGCCATTCCATTATTTCATGTTTACGGCGACCAATTTAACGAAAAGTCTCATCGACTTGAACTAATCGTTTATCTTCAAGTCTGTCTATTGTCATTCGCTTTTAATCCGGCCTTTTAGGAATTCAGAGCACAAGGTCACTAGGTAGCTCTCCGGTGACAGTTGATCAAATTTCATACGGTAATCTTCGTAAGATTACAGCAGTAAATAGATGGTCGTGTCGCAGACCTTTGCTGGTTATTTTAGTCCTCAACAGTCGCCCAATACCAGTGGCCCTGTGTCAGACAAAATAAAGCTTATTGTCGATGAGTGCTCTTCACCCTAGAACAATGTTTTATATTTGATTGTCTCATACATAGTTATTAATGTTCTAAATTTGATACAGACAGGCTTTCTCAAACACGTGACTTTGTGCTGGAGTTACTTACTAAGTCTTATTTAGTTTAATTGATAGTTAGAAATATGAAACGCACAGTGAGAATCGAATTCGCTGATAATGATCTGTTTGTGTGACTTGGAGATCAAGTATCATTCTTTGCTTTTTGTAGTATGTAATCCATTACAACCTAATCCTCTTAGTTGAAAGTGGAAACTTTATTTAATCCAAATTGTCCCCTGATAGACGATTAAAAAATAACTCGATATGGAATTTGAGCGGCAAAATAGATAATTGGACCATCCCGCATCCCAAGCCAACTTTATTAAACACTTAATGCAAAACAGAGGTATATGTCCGGAAGGAGAGCAATGTTTTTAACGAACTAGTCTTGTAAATTTTTTCTATGAAAGTGATTTGGTCCACAATGCTTTTGCTGTTGTGAATTTTATCTCAAATGATTAGATACATTTTATTTTTACTTTTTAATATTGTTATTTTTTTTTTTTTTTGAAGTTGGTTTTTGAGCTTTTATTTATTTATTTATTTATTTTTTGCTTTGTTTTTTTAAATACATATTTGTTTAACTTTGCTTCGTGCTTATTGTTCAAGTGGGTTGAGTGTTCGCCAATGGTCCGGTAGACCTGTGTTCAATCCCAGGTCGCGTCATACCAAAGACTTTAAAAATGGTACTAGATGCCTCCTTGCTTAACACTCAGCAATATAAGGTACGTATCAAGGGTAAAGTGGAGCAATACAGAGAAAAGAGTAGCGCCCTCCCCTACACTTCGGAGTAGTAGTTATTGAAAAGGGAGCTTTCTGGTTGCCCTCGATTACGGTCGCTAACTTTACTTGCTTCGTGCAGCATATGATTAAATGTGTGTTTATTATTTCTGGTCTTTTCCAGCGCACGACTAATTAGGGGATAACATTTTCTGGCCTTGTCCAACGCACAACTAAGTGAGGGGTAAAATTTCTGGCCTTGTCTAGCACACGATTAAGTAAGAAAACTGTGCAGCACTAACTTTCAAAGTAAATTGTGTCCTTTTTGCTTGACAGTGTTTTTCCGAAATTCTAGCCTTCTGAATGTATTCGATTACTTACCAATAATAATGTCTTGTGAACCTCAACCGCCAAACAGACTTCTTCTATTTTACTTCTTCCTAACAATATTTCTTTTAATGCTATTAATAACTGTGTGCGTATGAAAAAAACATCTTTTAGGAGTGTTTATTTTATTTTTAAAAAAAGCAGCATTTTCTTAGAGAAGTAAAATCAATTTATAACTGTCTCTTTGAATGCTTTATTATTGAATATGAGTCATATCTCGAAAGACATTAACACCGAACACATTTACATATATAAATAATAATGAAGAACTGATGCGAAACCTAATTTTTATGCGAAAATTCAACCATAAAAAAATATAACGTTATGATTTTTGTATAACACGCACTCGTATATCACATGCACAATAAACTTTAGACTATAGAATTCTGGAAAATGATTATAGTGTATAATACGCATTTACTTTTTTTAAGAAATGTAGCCACTAGAAAAAAAACTAAATTTAGATTTTCCACTTTTTATTGCAATGATTGAAAATAAGAATTTCTATAGTTTACATTAAAACACAAAATCTACATTGTATTTAGAGCAAACACGCGGACAGGTTCTGACAAAAATACAACA
This sequence comes from Sepioteuthis lessoniana, assembly GCA_963585895.1. Taxonomy (NCBI): domain Eukaryota; kingdom Metazoa; phylum Mollusca; class Cephalopoda; order Myopsida; family Loliginidae; genus Sepioteuthis; species Sepioteuthis lessoniana. The sequence continues at coordinate 8,892,443 of OY757914.1, read as the reverse complement.
AGTTTGCAGCAAAAATTAGCTCACATCAGACCTGACCGATAAAATGAAACCCAGTTTCTTCCAGGCAGCGGTCGTGTCGATACTGCTATATGGATGCACTACTTGGACGATAACGAAACGGCTGAAGAAGAAGCTGGACGGCAATTACACAAGAATGTTGCGGGCAATATTGAATAAGTCTTGGCGGCAACACCCCACAAGGCACCAACTATACGGCCACCTGCCTCACATCACGAAAACTATACAAGTTAGACGAACCAGACACCCAGGACACTGCTGGAGAAGCAAGTACGAACTCATCAGTGATGTACTCCGATGGACCCACGCATATAGCCAAGTAAAAGCAGGACGACCAGCTCGAACATACATATATACAGCAGCTCTGTGAGGATACGGGATGTAGCCCTGAAGACCTGCCTGAAGCGATGAATGATAGAGAGAAGTGGTGATAGAGAGTCGGGGATATCCGTGCAAGCGGAGCGACATGATGATGATGATGAGGAGGTACAACAAAATTATAAACAAACAGTATATATTTTCAGTGGATATTTCTTACCCTGTCCTGAATATTGTGAAACATGAGACCAGAAAAAAAGTTAATTACATAGTTCTTCTATATAAAGCGCAGCCCTAAATTTTGTGCGGAAAAATCAGGGGAAATAGTTAGTTTTATTCTCAAATACTATATACAGAGTAATTACCTTCTCTTTTTATTTCTTGGCTTCTGTTACAAAATTTCTCTTTATTAGCGGCAACTCCATGTTGCCAATAAACTTCCAGTACGAAATGATTAGTCATGTTGGAATATGGTGTCTCATAATAGTGTGTTGATTGACAAATATGCGGAACGAGTTTGATCCTCGCAGTTGAAAATTTGCAGCTAATGACTATGTGGAAACGTTTTATAGCTGAAAATTAGCTCTATTTCACCTTTTTTTCGTTAGTCTTTTCGATGGGATTGAGAATACACAGACTGTATTAGCTGCAGAGGGGTAACACTCCCAAAAGAATCGTCCCAATCATGACTCTAAATTAAAACTGAGAGTGGGGCTTCAGTTCTAGAGCAGTGGAGAGTGTTGGTTGGTTGGTTGGTTTTATGGCATATCAACATTTGTAGGTTATTTAACGCCAAATCAATTTTTATGCAAATAGTCAGTTTTATTTCAAACAATTCAGTTTAGCATGAGTACACAGTTAAACTGTCAAAAACATTTCTATTTCAAGATATTCAGTTTATTCAAATAGTTCTAATTCAGCCAATTCAGTTTACTATAAATATAGATTTTGTTTACACATTGTCAAATGTCAAACAGTTCTATATTAAACAGTTCAGTTTAACATAAGTACAGTTTAAAAGTCAAAAACAATTATAATTCAAACAATTCAGTTTAGCATAAGTATGCACTTTAGCTCTATTTAACCATAGATAGGGCCCTATCAGGTGCTACAATTCCGGGCCAGGGTGGACCTGGGAGGAATGACAATGAAGAGTTGCTCCGCATTCTCCAAAACCTCAGCATTACTGGAACCTCACCATTAGATTGTTTAGAGTCATATCAAGGACTTTCTTTTTTGGGGTGGGGGTCTTACCCTTCTGCAGAGATGTAGTTGGTGTATTCTACAGCCCTAGCAGACTGGACAATATGGAGAGTGTGGAGTATTCTTCGTTACTATAACACAAAAAAATCTATATATGAATTTACAATGAACGCGGTTATCTTACCAAATCAACCGAAATAGGATGCCATGCTGTTAAAACCAATTAATCATATATTTTTGTCTCCTTACACACGTTTTAGTTATTATAAAAGGTTTTACTTTGGGAACAATCCACGCGGTTAACAATGCTTCATACAAAATGAATATCCAAAGATTTTGCCGTTTTTCATCCAGTTTCTGTGTTTAAAATTGGTAAGCAACTTGAACGTTGTTTTTTGTGGTTGTTTTTCTTATCTGTTCCAATCTTCTGTTCTCAGATTTTGATCACATATTTTGATCTAATATTTGGTGCCATTTTTTGTCGCTTTATATGTAGTTGCCAAGTAAGTTGGCGACCGTATGTTGTATAGCCATTACCTCTATACATACACATATTCATGCAGAAACATATTTAACACAATAAGGACGAGCGAAGACACTTCTTTAGAAAAATATATCTTTCACTTTATTTGAAAGGATTCGAAAGGGTTACTAAAGGTTTTACTGTGTGGGAGGTGAGTTGGAGACAGAACAGAACTGCAACATATTGACCCCCACTCTTATGGCCATAACAGTGTTTCTTTCCCGTTCTCCTTGACTGCTCTACCGGGTCCTGGGGGCCCAGCCTCTCTGGGACATCGTCCTCATTCCAGCATCTTCTCTTCAACTGGTCTGAGGCTCTGAACTCCAACTGCTCAATCGGGGGTCCTGAGGGACCCCTCTTCTGGGTGTTGGTTCTCTCTACAACATCTTATCTCCAACTGATTTGAACTTCCTGTCGCCGGGGTTATATAATAATTTGACGTCCACTCTTCTTCCTGCGAGCGTCACAATTTCACACCCAATTCAACCCCTCGACAGTCAAGGTTATATCCTGATATTCCTCGACCGGATGCACATGTTATTTACGCAGGTGCATTTCTTATTTTGACAGCTCAGCCGGGTCGGAGGTCAATATACAGCACGTAGTCGAGGGCGACCAGAAGGCTCCCTTGTTCAATAGCTTCTACACCACGGCGTAGAGGAGAGCGCTTCTCCTTTCTCTAGATTGCTCCACTTTACCCTTAATACGTACCTTATATTGCTGTTAAGGAAGGAGGTATCAGGTACCATTTTTAAAGTCTTTGGTATGACGCAACCAGGGATTGAACCCAGGTCTCCCGGATCATTTTTCAATTGAAATACCCTGGTGTCACGGTTATCGTCGCAGAAGATGGAAACGCTGACCCAAGTTCAAATCATGGACAAGGATTTTTGTTTCCCTTCGCCCTGATGACTTTGATCATCGGTTCCCAAAACCCCAATATATGGGTCAATAGTCGGGCCGACTTCTTTAGTCTTGAAAAGTCTTGATTCATTAGATTTGGTGAGGCAACCAATCTAGGAGAAAGAAAACTTTGAGTTCATACCAGATTTACTCAGCTTAAAAGTTGAACGAATATTGCATCCTAGTATTGGCAGATTTTCTGAGTAGAGGTTAGGGAATCACGTTCAATGTCCATTCATATTTACTTTTTCTGTATAAGTGAATCTGGGAGTAATCTAAATGAAATGGTAGATACATACCTTTGTTATGTTTTGACCTTCGACCCAGCCCCCCCCCAAATGCTATTCCAAGGTGATGCACCGGAAGAAAGTGACACATTCCAATGGCCAGTAATCGAAAGAGATCGCGTGGGCGGATTAAGGCTTATAATAAGGGACAAGGTGAAGGTCCCACTGTGCCAATACAGACTGATGCACCGGAAGAGAGTGACCTCTGAACTGCACGATAGTTATTTCCGCTTGATGACGATTAAACATTCGATTTCAAAGATCCAGTGGGCGATCGTGTGGGCGTTGAATTATTATTTAACTCAGTTGAGTTCGAGTCCAAGAAGGAATTGGCAGTGGAATTCCAGACTGTTGGAGACGAGCTGTGGTAGGGAAGGCCACACCCGACCTAGGGGGCCCTCAGGAACCCCGATGGAGTGGACCCCAGCATCAGGAGAACAAAAAAGACACAACGTGACGGTCATAACAGTGGGGTCAAGATATTACAGTTTATGTTCGGTCTCCAGCTCCCTCTCACATGCAACCCTTGAACAACCCTTTCGAACCCTTGCAATAAAGTGAGAGGTATATATTTTTGTAAAGAAGTCTTCCTGCGTCTTCTTTCCTGTGTCCATTGTCATTGCGTCTGTTTAGTTATGGTGTCGTTGTGATCCTGCATGAACATGTATATGTGTATATAAGCATATTTATTATGTGAGTATACAACACCTTTAGAAGTTAGTTAATTAAGTTATCCTTGCAAGCTATAGTTAGTAAGACGAGTCTTTCCAGTATGTCCTATGAATAAGAAGCTCTAGGAAATATTCTATTAATACAGAGATTTTTTCTTATTTGATGTCTAAATCACCTTATCGTTTTTCGAATGTCTGAATTTCTTAATAACCCATTTTATCATCAATTCTTTTATCTTATTTTTGTTGCCATTTTATTTTTTACAACCGTCAACTAAGCAGCATAATCTTCACAATTTATTTAACATGGACAGCGTCTTTACTGGTTTGATCATGGTGAACAATCACTCAAGTGAAATTAATTCAGCACATACGAGGTGCATACGATAAGTTTCCAGACTTTTTTCGTCTGGACACTTTTACTGGTTGTACACACATGAAACTCTAGTCCCATTCGAAGTAATCTCCTCCGGCTGCAATGCACTTGTACTGTTCCAACAACTTCTGGAAGGCCCCATCGAAATCCTCTTGTGTGAGCGTGTCAATGACCTTCGTCACAGCCTCTTTCATCTCCTAAATTGTCTCATAACGACAGCCTGTGAGCTTAGGGAATAACCAAAAGTCACAGGGAACAACGTCTGGACTATAGGGAGGCTGAGGAACTGTCTTGATGCCCATCTTGGTCAAATAGTCTGTGACAAGGATGGAGTTGAGGACTGGTGCATTGTCCTGTTGGAAATGCCACTGACCCGATTTGAAGAGTGCTGGCCTCTTCCCAAGGAATCTCTTCCTGAACTCCCTTAAAACCTCAACATAGTAACTCTAACCCTAACCGTTTGGCCAATCAACTCTGGTGTATTGACTTCCTTACTCCTCCCACATGTCTCATCATCCCTCACAGACTCCCTGCCTTCCTTTAATCTCTTATGCCACTCAAAGACTGATGCTCGATTCATGCAAGATGGTCGAAAAGCAGTCTGAAGCATTCAATACGTTTCTCTGGCATTTTTTCCCAGTTTAAAACAGAATTTTATTGCATATCGTTCTTCTAAAGTGTCCTCACGTCCAGATTGCATTTTTGAAATTTACCACCTGTGACTATCAGGCTTTAGTAGGGTGTATTCCGATTGCTGCTGTAGCTGTTTATTTGAACTTGAAATCATAAAATTTGGTTAGTCATCTTATAAGATGTATAGCAATAACATACTGAATTTTCATGAGTCTATGACAGTTTTAAATGCCCGTACGAAAAAAGTGTGGAAACTTATCGCTTACACCTCGTATAGCCGCCACTTTTTCAATGTAGAAGAATAAAAAAAAATTAACAATATGCAGGTATCATACGAAACGAAAAAATGATTTGGTCAACAAGCCAATCGATACTACTCTCGGTTAGAAATTATACTTGAAACAGCCTCATAAAGAGGTAAGTTGTGTAACGTTACCGCGACCAAGTAAACTAAAGTGTTACGCAGCCGGTCATGTCGAAAATCGAAATGTGCAAAGCGACTTCGTTCTTTAGTTACGAAAGTTAATTTTCTGATCGCAAAATTTCACACATTAATTCTCCAGAAATGAGAGAGAAAGATGAAGTGATAGATATGGAAATGCTGAAAAAGTCTCATTCGTAGCTGATAAACAATCAAAACACCGCCCTCACTTTTTTCCTCCTCGACTGAGACCCGCTTCCAAAGTGCTGTCATCTCTGGACCCAAAACTGTCCGACCAACTGCGACGCTCTGCTTCTCTGAATCTCTCACTAACTGATCTACGGAATCTTCTTTTAACTGTTTCTTTGTTTAATGGCATATCAACCGTTTTAGGTTATTTAATGCCAAAGCCATTCTCCCAGAAGAACAGTAGTGGTACTATTTAACCCATAGCTGGGAGGATAAGAGGTTTCAAGGGTATTTGCCCGAAAGTGAACATAATAGCGCGACTGGAGTACGAACTCGCTTATTACGATTCCGCAGTCCATCACTTTAACTATTACACTACGAGGACACCCCCGGAATCTTCTTTTAATATTTCTCTTAATTTCTGTTTGCGCAATCACAAAAAACTTTCCATAACACGTCAGCTAAATCAGCTGGCATTGCATTCAAAATTCTTATTTTAAACATTCTGTTTGCCGCGGATTTTAAAACAAATTTTCAATATGTCGTTCCAAAACAACCTAACAGCCCCACATCTAGCCACTCGTGTGACACGTGCACAATTTGACCTTTCTCGAATGCAACTAACACTTCAATTCTAAGTTTTTAGCTAACTCCCAATTTATCAATACAAATAAGGTAATTAACTAATATAATTAATTACTATCCTTAATTGTATCATAGTTGAAATGAACAGGAAAAGTTCTTTGTATAGCAATTACAGATTTACCCGTTGGAAAAGCTGTTTCAACAGCAAACGCAAGGTATGCACCGGTCCGACCCATGATCATAACTGATCCTATTTGAAAACACTGGGAGATAGTAGGTAGATGGAGCTACCATTGTCACTTGCCTAAGTTCACGTTGACCACAGTTTAAAAAATGAGAGGCATTTCTGTCGAACCCAGATACAATTATTATCAATTTACTCCTTTCGTATTCTTTTCACCAAATGGTTTTCCACTGAAATATGAATAACGCCGAGTCTCCCCAGGTCTCCAGGACTCTTCTAAGTATTCTAGTTGATTTTAACAATGATGTAGTTTTGATTCTCATGATTCTTCCTCTGATCTCCAGTGTCCCCAGTCTTTTTTCCAGGCCTTTTGGGATCGGTACAAGATCATCAATAATAATAATAAAATAATAACAATTACTATTATTATTATTGTTATTTTACTCCTTTAGAGTTTTTCACATCAGCTAACATTGATGGTCTTTCACTGGAGATTGAGTGACAGCAAGTCTCCCGGACTCTTCCCAGTATTCTGGCCGTTCTCAATAATACTGTCGTTTGGATGGTCTCCACTCACCCGCCAACTTCCAAGTCCTCCAGTCATTTTAATAATCCTTTAGTTACTGTAGCAAAAGCACCAATCACAATTGGTATAATTGTCACCTTAATGTTCCATAGTTTTTTTCAATTCCCTAGCAAGGTCGAGGTACTTACCTTTCTTTTCACATTCTTTCAGTTTTATTGTGTGGTAAGCCGGGACAGCAAAGTCAACAATTTTGCAAATCTCTTTTTTTTTTTTTTTTTTTGTGGATTATTATCAAGTCTGGTCTTCTGGCCGAAATTAGAGGATCCGTCTGTACGTCAAAGTCCCAAAGAAGTTAATGTGTGTCATTTTCTAGGACAGGTGCTGGGTTGTGCATATACTATTTGTTTGTATGGTCAAATTCAATTTTTTAAAATTATCTTTTTATTTATCTATTTCATGTGAGGTTTCCACACTAGTGTCAACTGATGGTCTTAGATAGGAGTCTGAGTAACATCCCATGTAAGTAACTCTTCTAAGTATTCAAGCAGAACTTAACCGCTCTGTTGTCTCGATAGTCTCCATTCTTTCTCAGATCTATTTTTCATTTCTTTGGAGACAGTTTAAAGGGCACCAACTCACAACCTTTTCAGTTCTCTGCTAAGTACTAAGTATTCGTTTATCGCTTCGCTTTCTCTCATTTTGACTCCACATCTAACGCTCCGGCACCAAGTCGAAAGCTGTAATACAACACAATACAAAAACATCTCTTTTAGTTTCAGGATACGAAAGTTTATTTCTACTGCTCTTTTCATAGTAGTCGGCGGAAAGAGAGACGTAAAGTGAAGGAATTACTTAAGCCTATTAGATATCCAGATAGAATAAGGGGTGGGAGAGTGGTCCTCTCTCCGCTGACCGACTGCCTATGACGTACGCCGTCTCCCGCGGCCGACCCTCATTGGGGACTCTTCGTCGTTAGTCCCGACTTTGACTCGACTCCACTTTCCACTGACTGACTGTGTCTTTGAAATCTTCTTATACATTTTTTTAAATTATCCCCTGACTAATCTTTTAATCACGTGTAATCACTAAAATGTTTTAGTGACACGTCATTGCTAAATATCGGAAGATATCTACCAAATTGTTTATCTTAATATTTCGCTAACAACTGATTCTAAAACAAACTTGTCGCACTTATTCTGAGAGAAGTTGATACGTTTATGCAAAACAAGGTTTACCTGGTTTGACCTTTAGAAATCGAAAACTACGAACTCAAAGTTTAGCCAGAAACTATTTATCACTAAAATAATTTACTAAAATCCTTAATTATTTTACACCCAGTCTACTGAAACGATACATTCGACAAGTGAAAAAGTTCTTTTTTCTCGTTAATTAAATCTAGGTCTGGTCTTCTTGCCGGGATTGTTTGATCTGTTTGTATTCCAAAGTCCAAGAGAATTTTATGGGTTTCATTTTCTTGGACAGATTTTGGTTTGTGAATATTTGATTTACGACGAAGCATGTGATTAGTATTTGCATTGGAATAGATCAACTGATGAGGATAATTTTACTAAAACTGAATGTGTGATGTATACAATAAATGCTATTTTCATCCATTTCTGGACTTACAGATGCAACTTCATACCTACCAACTTACCTACCTATATATATATATGTATAGGTGCGTGCGTGTGTGTGTGTGTGTGTGTGTGTGTGTGACGTAAATTTCTAAAGTATCATCTTTCACGTAAAGCAAGTTGCTATCATTATATTGCTGTTTCAATATATATGTATATCTGTCATTACTATATATATATATATATATATATACATTGTTGGTTTTTTTAAGAGAAAATTATTTACTCTGTGGATTTTATTTACATTGAGCTCTTTACCAGGATTTTTTAAATTTGATATTCTATTTTTGAATATTTTATTGGTCCTGATTGGAATTATTCCTTACTCCGAATTCACTGTATTGAATAATCTCTTATATATATATATATATATATATATATATATATATATATATATATATATAAATTATCCAGTCCAATGTCCAAGGACAGTAGGTGTGGATTATTCTTTACATAGAATATATGAAGGTAATCATATAAATCTATGAGAGTGCTCAATGTATGGCTATTGTTAGTTCCCTATTTATTCTCTAGGGTATAACAAAATTCACATTCAGAGCGTATATAGTACAATTTGATGGAGAATTAACTTAAATCGCGAATGCTGGTAGATATTAGATTAGTAAATATATATATATATATATATGTGAGTGTGTGTGTGTGTGAGTGTGTGTGTGTGTGTGTGTGTGTGTGTGTGTGTGTGTGTGTGTGTGTGTGTGTGTGTGTGTGTGTGTGTTCTTAATTTGATGAGCTATATTTTGAAATTGTAAATAAGTCTTCTTTTCCTCTCTTGTAATAAAAAAGAATTATTTCATATTGTTTTCCTAAAACTATTAGAAGGCATCGGATGTTTTTCACGGATTGCATTAGTTTATATCGACTCTATTTTTAAATATCTAAATAAAACCATTTTTTTTTTTTGTTTTTGTATGTTTAGCAAATTCAAAATTAGAGTAACATAAGAATGAAATCAATTATATCCTTAAAGGCAAAATTGGAGAGAAATTTTGATTTCAAAATGACAATCGATCATTTTAAACCCTAATCGATTTGCATCTGTCTTCGTTAATTGTAAAATGCACTATAAATACCCAATCAATATTCTTGATTTGATTTTGTAGAAAACAAATTGATGACGCCCACGACCTTTAAAGACGAAAGGAGTTCTACTTAAGAGTATGGTTTAGTGATAGAAGATGCAAACTTGGGTTCTAGCCTCTGGAATTTTGCTTCTGCTAATCATCTTTTCCACCCTACCTACTGACCCTAACCTCTAAAAGGATGGGGGGTTAGTTCACGGTAAAATATGCCACTTGTCTTTCTCTCAGAGGCGCAATACCATACCAACGTGTACGACAGATTTTTGAAAAATAACATTGGTGTAATGCAGTAGTTACCGTATAAAATTTAAGAAATCTGAAGTAAAATGAAATGCGTAACTTTAATCGTCTTCAGAAGCCGCAAATTTTTTCATTGAGAAGACGATGATTACCGATGAGGAGTGATAACCCGATTAACATTCTTGAGGCATGAGAAACTCTTCCAGACATAACTAATCGAACAGATTTTGAGTTTCTTAAGTTCAGAAAAAAAATAATCAATCATTTTTCTTTATAAAATGATTATTTTGATTTGATTACAAATTGTTAAGAGCAGACCATTGGCCAAATGAGTACGGTGTTCACCAATGGTCCGGGAGACCGGGGTTCAATCCCAGGTCGAGTCATACCAAAGACTAAAAAAAATGGTAATTGATGCCGCCTTGCTTAAAACTCAGCATTTTAAGGATCAAGGGTAAAGTGGAGCCTTCCCTTACACCTCTGTGTTGAAGCTATTGAAAAAGGAGCTTTTGGGTCACTCTCGAATATGGTCGCCAAGTTTACATTTTACTTACTAATTGTTAAAAATATTCAGATAGTTCTTCATTATGGAGGTGCAGAAAAGTGGCTGCTGGTTTTATGGTCTGATACACTTATTTCTTATCATCTTTATTTATAAGTTTGTCATGCTTCTTTGGGCATCTCCGCTGTTAACTATTTTCTCGCGTGAAATTTATTTAAAAAATAATATTTGCACTGAACATGTACACAATTAATACAATATCTATGAACAAATCAATATTTATGACGAATCAATAACTATGAACAAATCAATATTTACAATCAAATCAATATCTATGACCAAATCACCATCTATGACCAAATCAATATCTATGACCAAATCAATATCTATAAACCGATTAAGTAATTGATCTTAGAACTCTTGAGGAGAGTTCTCATAGCGTAGGGACTAACGTGTTGGATTGTGACATTGTAGTTAGCGAGTTTGAATCCACTCGGTCTATAATGTTCTCTCTCAGACCAAATACCGTTTGGAAAGGCACAAACTCCATTATCCCCCATCCATGGGTTAAACAGTATCACCCCAGTTCTTCTATAAGGTTTACTTTGGCATCAAATGACCCACAAAAACTGATATGCCATTACACGAAGAAAACAAACCATTAGATCCCAAAAATGTCTTCTTAAATTCCTCTTCTTACCAAATATAATCCTATTTTTTTAATATTTTTACCGTTTTTGATCTGATTTGGTTGTTTGGGTTTTAAGGGCATATCAACCTTTGTAGGTTATTCAACGCCAAATCCATTTTTATGCTAATAGTCAGTTCTATTTCAAATACTTCAGTTTAACATGAGTATACAGTTTAATTGTTAAAAATACTTCTATTTCAAGCTATTCAGTTTATTCAAACAGTTATAATTCATTTAATTCAGTTTAGTACAAGTACAGATTTTGTTTACACACAGTTAAATGTCAAAATAGTTCTATATTAAACAATTCAGTTCAGCATAATGTTCAGTTTCAATGTCAAAAAACAGTTCCATTACAAACAATTCAGTTTAGTATAAGCACGCAGTTTAAATGTAAGTACAGTTTGTTAAAAACATTTCTATTTCAAGCTATTCAGGTTAGTCAAACTGTTCTAATTCAAACAATTCAGTTTAGCATAAGTTTGCAGAAATTCTATTTAACCTATAGATAGGGCCCTATCAAATGCTACGATTCCGGGCCAGAGTGGGCCTGGGTGCAATGGCAATGAAGGCGTACGCCACATTCCCCAAAGCTCCAGTATCACTGGAACCTCACCATCGGATTGCTTAGTGTCATATCCAGGACACTCTTTTGGGGTAGGGTCTTACCCCTCTGCAAGTTGCAGCTGACTGGGCAAATCTGATTAGGCAATGTGTGGCAAAAATAAGCTACTCGATTAGAAAAAAACAAACAATTGGTTTGTAGGCTCAGTTTTTGAAATCTTTTACAGTAAATTTCCAGTTTGAGGAGGTATATTGAAAATTGTCGACCATAATTATAAGTTCCGTTAATCATTTTTGAAAGTTCCAATGAGATCGCCTTTCATTCTTTTCTCTAGTAAAATGATTAATCCTAGTTTCTCTAATTTTCCCCTTTATCTGTTATATATTTTTTTAAAATTATTTCTATATCCCTTCTTTATATGCTGTTCAACCTCAATATCACCCTTTAATTTCCATATCTCGATACAGGGAGCCGAGGCCTGAGTGCATTAAGCAGCCGTTATTAGGTATATATATATATATATATATATATATATATATATATATATATATATATATATATATATATATATATATATATATATATATATATATATATATATATATATATATATATATATATATATATATATATATATATATATATATATATATATATATATATATATATATATATATATATATATATATATATATATATATATATATATATATATATATATATATATATATATATATATATATATATATATATATATATATATAGGAGGTGCCCGTAGTGTAATGGTTATCATCGTAGGAAATGAACACGACGACTCGAGTTCAAATCCTGATTGCATTTCACTTAGCACTAATACCCTTGGGAAAGGTATGAATCCAATAATTCTCCCTCCAGCTATGGGTAAATAGTAGGGCAGACTAGGTTCTTCAGCCTTGCTGAGGAAACTAGTCTAGGCGAAGGAAAACTGTAAATTCAAACCTGTTAAACTCCGCTTAAAAATTGACCTTGTGTCATATCCTGCTCGAGCGGAAGGGTTGGTAAATAGGATTAGGGTTATATATATATATGAAAAAAGGATTTTCTTCCCTTGAAATAACATGTTTAACTATCCAGTCATTCATTTGATACAATTGACAAAATATGATTGTCAGCTTTGAATGTATCCTCAAAGTCAACCCTTAAATCGCATTTCTCATTTATTTTTTGAGCGAAGCTATAAGCTTAGTTTATTGGGTTGATTTGGTTTTAAGGCAAATCGATCATTGTAACCCATTTAATGCCAAATCCTTTATATATATATATTCAATGTATGATTTCTAAACATATTTTGAAGCTCATTTTTTTTTTGGCACACAGTTAAAGTGTTTCACTTATGTAGCGAGAAAAATCACGCACGCGGCAGCTCAAAGCGTGCAGGGGGTGTACTCGTGGTGTGATGGTTAAAGCGATGGACTGCGGAATCGTAGTACGCGAGTTCGTACTCCAGTCGCGCTATAACGTTCACTTTCGGGCAAATACTCTTGGGAAACTTTTGAACCCCCTTATCCTCCCAGCTATGGGTGAAATAGTACCACTACTGTTCTTCTAGGAGAATGGCTTTGGCATTAAATAACTTAAAAAGAGTTGATATGCCATTAAACAAAGAAACCAAACCAATCAAAGCGTGCACGAATATGTCTGGCGTGTAAAATGAGATCAGGGACAGAGAAAGGAGCGATTGGGAAGATCGAATCACATCCTCCCGATTATGAATCGTGTTTGACATCACAGCTATATCATCCCCTCCCACTTTTATTACAACTTAATTTCAAACAATAGTTCAGTTTAGCATTAATACATTCTTTTGTTTACACTGTTAAATACAGTTTTTGTATACACACAGTTAAATGATCAAACAGTTCTAATTCAAATAATTCAGTTTAACATAAGCCCACAGTTTAGTTCTTTTGACCCATAGATAGGACCCTATCAGGTGCTACCACTCTGGTCCACAGTCGATATGGGAGTGATGGCAATAAAGGAGTACTCCGCATTTCCCAAAGCTCCAGCATTACTGGAACCTCACCATCAGATTGTTTTATGTCATAAACAGGATACTTATTGGGGGGGTCTTACCCCCTGCAGAGACACAGGTGGTGTATTCTACAGCCCCTGCCGACTAGGAAAATTGTTACGTTCCGCTCTCTGGTCAAACAAACGACAACACGGAATATATATATAACAATATATATTTATTTTCTCGACAGAAAGTGTGTGAAGTAGGAGCAGTCAGGAGAGGGTTTAGAGTCGTTCGTCTATGAGGCTTGAACTCTTCGATGTAAGTAGACGATGGCTGAGACAACGCACACAGAGTGACGACGAGGTCAGCTTCGTGAACAGCGGAATCTTTTTCACTCTCTTCTGTTCAATTCATCGGCCTTATATTACCTTCAAACTCCCACACAGAGATATGGACGTGCCTCCACGCCTCCGCAATTTCTTCCGATATCTGGCGATCGGGATGTGTCACTTCCGCTATCTTTGGAATGGCCTGTGTGATCGTCATCGAGCGGAAATAACTATTATGCAGTTCACAGGTCACTCTCTTCCGGTGCATCACTCTGAAGTGGGACCTTCACCTTGTCCCATATTATCAGCCGAGCTCACCTGCGCGATTTCTTTCGATTATTAGCCATTGGGATGTGTCACTTCCTTCCGGTGCATCACCTTGGAATGGCATTTTTGGCCGGGTCGAAGGCCAAAATACAACAAAATTGTTTAATTAGGATAATTATAATTAGTTACTTGAAATATAATTGTGTGCAAAGAAATGACTGTTATTAAATGGAAGTATTTATTTGAAAACCAATAATTGAATATAGACCCATAGATAGGACCCATAGATAGGACCCTATCAGGTGCTACCACTCCAGGTCAGAATGGACCAGAGTGATATAGCAAAAAAGGAGTACTCCGCATTTCCCAAAGCTCCAGCATTACCGGAACATCGCCATAAGATTGTTTAGTATCATATCCAGGACACATTATGGGAGTCTTACTCCTCTACAGAGATGAAGCCGGTGTATTCTGCAACCCCAGCCGACTGAAGCCAAATTTGTTTGCGTTTTGCTATGCGCTTATGTCAATTGGGAAAGGCATAAATCCATTTGTTTTCTCGAGACGATGGAATATTTGAAAGACAGTGGTTTTTCTAGTCTTTGTAAGGCAGTTTAGCATAAGTACGCAGTTTAAATTTCAAAAGCAGTTCTATTTTAAACAATTCAGTTAAGCATTGTAACGAAGTTTAAATGCCAAAAACCATCCTATTTCAAACAGCTCAGTTTAGTATTGGAGACAAAAAACTCTGAATTAAAATCAGAAATAATTCGCTTAAAAATTAACCTTGTGCGACACGTGAGCTGATATGAAAATACGTTTGGTTTAATTTCTTTGTTCAATTGCATATTAACCATCGTGAGGTAGTTAATGCCAAAACCATCCATGTGGAAGAATTGTTGCCTGACTATTTAACCTATAGCCAAAGGATATGGGTGTTCCTAACTTTTCTAAAAGTGAATATAATAGCGCGATTGGTTTGGCTTTTTTCATTAATAGACTATCATGGACTATTTTATGCCTAATTCATCCTTCTAGAAGAATAACTGATAATATTTAACCCTTAGTTGGGGAGATGTAGGTTTATTCAGTTCCCCAAGGTATTAGTTTGGAAGTGAACAAAATAGCGCGACTGGAATTCGAACTCGCTTACTTCGAGGTTGTAGTTCAGCACGTTAACCCTTACGATACATTACTCTTCTCTCAATATATGTGTCTTTTTTCTGTCATATAGACTTATCTTGTTATGTGACTTATCTTGTTTGGGAATAAATTTGATTTTTACTTGAGGAGAAATGATGTAGCAAAATGGCAAGTTGTAATCTCATTTAGCAAGTTGTTCACCGAGGCCAAATCTGTATAAAAAACGTTTTCTATGTCATATTAGCTCTGAAGATTATTTCCAATTCATGCCCCGTTACTTTTAAAATTAAGTACTGGAGTTTTGCGATAAAAGGCAACAATAATAAGATAAATGATAAACTAGGCAAAAATTAATCATAAAAATGTTTAATTACCTAATATATCATACAATGCAAATAAGGTTTGGTTTGTTTAATGCAATATCAACCTTCGTGGGTATTTAATGCCAAAGCCATCATTTTAGAAGAACAGCAGTGATGCTATTTAACGTATAGCTGGGAGGTTCATGCCTTTCCCATGGGCATTAGTCCGAAAGTGAACGTAATAGCGAATCTGGAGTTCGAATTTACCAACTACGATTCAGCAGTCCAGCGCTTTAACCAATACATCACGAAGACACCCCAATGAAAATAAGATATTTTCTTAAAATAAAGTTGAAAAACAAAATAGAAAAAAAAATTCATCTTCTCCTCAGAGAAATTGTTTTCTTCTTGCCTGAATACGAACTTCTGAAATCAAATCAGGGGTTACAATTTTGCCATTTCCTCAGGATATTAATGTATCCACATTTAGATATTACCAGAGAAAGTCAAACATTTTGTAATATTTGGGTACGGGCTAATTTGTACCATGTATATCACGTGACCGAAGCAGTTGAGGTTGTGAAAGGTACAAGCTGTGATTGATAGTGTCGTGTTAGTTGATGCGATGACACCTTGTACATTGCATCGCTTCGTGTATTATTTAAAAGCCGCACCGAAGATTGTGCATCGTAGTCAAATTTGGGAACTTATGCTGTAAGAGTTCAAACTGGGTCATAATGCCAAGGAAGCAACAAAAAAAAAAAAACATTTTTTGAACTAAAGGTGGAATTGCACTTAATCATAGTACACTAAACAGATGATTAAAAAAATTCGCTAGAACCTCGACGATCAAGCAAGGTCAGGCAGGTCTAAAACTGTTTATTCTAAAGTCATGCTTCAAGTCCTCGAAGTAAATCTGGTGAGTAGCATTCAGGCGAGTACGGCATCTTACAGCCCAGTAAGGTTTATCATCTTCACTACCTCAGCAAAAGCATTCGGATCTGTCGATTAGTACATCACGTTACTAAAATATTGCAAGACTTTTGACTCATCCTAGTATTATATACACAATATTACTCCACATTATATATACGGAATATTGTCTCACTATGAGGTAAAATTGCGTTCTTAAACTGAGCAAATACGTGACTACATTACATTCATCATATTCCAGTTTTAAAAAAGAAGAATTTTATAAGAAAATAGTCTTATTAAGCTATAGGACATGTAAGTAAAATAAAGTTGGCGACTATAGTCGTGGGCGACCCGAAGGCTCCCTTTTCAGTAGCTACTACACACTACGTAGGGGAAGGCGCTAGGCCTTCCCCTGGATTGCTAACCTTTACCCTTGATATGAACCTTATAATGCAGAGTGTTAAGCAAGGCAGTATCAAGTACCATTTTTTAAGTCTTTGGTATGACTCGACCTGGGATTGAACCCCGGTCTCCGGGACCATTGGCGAACACTCTACCCACTTGACTAATCCCTTATTATATTTAACTGGAGCGTTGATCAATAATTTTCAAAAAATCTTTGAGATATCTATCCTTGTAATTGCAGGAGGTGCTTGTTTCCTGGTTTGGAAATTAGCAGTAATTATCCTTTATATTTGGATTGAAACGCCGCTGGTATAATAGTTTCCATCACCGAAATATTTTGCTGCAGTCTTTTTCCATGTTTATCTCTTATCTTGCTGAGGATTAGTTGAAAAGAAAACCGAGAAGAGAGTGCAAGAAGAACATTTTAAGAGATATTCTACAAACCATTTATCGATAGAGTTTTAGCAATATGTCCACTGATTCAACAAGATTTTCAGCCCCGAGGTCCTAAACTACTTCTGCACAACCAATACAAATACAAGTAAAAGTTAGTTGGCGACCGTAGTCGACGGCGACCAAAAGGCTCGCTTTTCAATAGGTACTACACTGAGGTATAGGGGAGGGCGCTATTCCTTTCCCGGGATTGCTCCACTTTACCCTTGATACGAACCTTATATTGCTGAGTGATAAACAATATTTACCAACCCCTCCGCTCGGGCAGGATATGATACAAGGTCAATTTCTAAGCGGAGTTTAACAGGTTTGAATTTAGAGTTTTCCTTCTCCTAGACTAGTTGCCTCAGCAAGGCTGAAGAACCCAGTCTGCCCTACTATTTACCCATAGCTGGAGGGAGAATTATTGGATTCATACCTTTCCCAAGGATATTAGTGCTATGAGAACTTGTGTCGCCGTGTCCATTTCCTACGACGATAATCATTACACCACGGGCACCTCCACTAAAATAAACAAGGAGGTATCAAGTACTATTTTTAAAGTCTTTGGTATGACGCGACCTGAGATTGAACCCCCAGTCTTCCGGATTATTGGCGAACACTCTACCCTCTGGGCGAATGAGCAGGTACAAATACAAGTACTTCTTGTTAAAATAGCAAGAAATAAAAGGTAAAAAATATTTATCCACAGTATTGTTGTATTCAGTGTTCATGTATTATTCACTGAAGTTTGAGTGATAGCAACTGTCTTCAGATCTCTAAAACTCTTCTAAGTATTCTTAGTTGTTTTAGATTGTCTCGTTTCTTTCTGTCTTCTCCAGTTACCATAGTTTCCTTTCCAGACCTTTGGGAATGGTTCAAACGGCACAGATATCAATTGGCATCACCTCTACCTTCATGTTCCAAAGTTTCTTCAGCTTTCAGAGCAAATCAAAGTATTTTCCTATATTTTACCGTTCTTTCATTTCTACGAGATGGTACGCTGAAACGACCAAATCGACTCATTAACAAGTTCTTTTTTATTGTTAATTAGCACCAAGATCTGGAGGGGGTAATAATGGCTAACATGCTGGTTTGCCCCCTCAAAATAATTGAGTTCGGACTCCATTTGTTCTATTACGTCCCCTTTCGGATTAATATCTTTGAGAAAGTATGAACCCGCTCATCCCTATAACTATGGTTTAAATATTATTGCTGCTGGTTTTCTACAAGGAGTGGGTTGGCACTAAATGACCCATGAAGGTTAATATTCCATTAAACAAAGAAACTAAACTAGGTCTAGTCTCAGAACACTGAATATATCACATTTTCTGACAAATTCAGGTTTTTGCATATACCATTTGCTAGCACTGTAAAATTTTGATTTGTTGCACAATTCCCTGTGGATCATCTTTCCCACCCAGTCATGTCTACTCTTATAGTTCTGTTGTGCCAATGTGATGCCTTTGCTTATGTTATTAACCGTTTCATCTCCGTAATTATATAATCTATAATTGCTATTCTGTTCTTACGGCATTATTTTGTGTTTCTATATATAAAAAAAAAGATTCAGTTTCTCTCTTCAGGTTTTCGTTTTGTTACAACATCCAAATCATTTCAAATGCAAACTCCTTGGTTTTTCATCTAAAATAACCATCAAGTTGTTTTTCTTCTCATCTTTATTTTATAGATTTTTAACATTTTTTATTTTTCTGGTACAAATGCTGGGGCTGGCCACTGCAATCAGTCTTTCTTATTTATTAAAGTTTTAAAGCATAATATATATATATATCATCAGCATGTCACAAAATCGGCAAGGATATCCCTGACCCTCTCCCACCACCCTTCTCTATCGTCCATCGATCCCTGCAGATTTTCTAGGCCACATCCTGTATCGGCACAGAACTGTTGTGTATAGGTTCTAGCTGGTCGTCCTACCTTTGCTCGTCCATGTCTACTGGAGTACATCACTTATGAGTTCGTACTTACTTCTCCAGCAGTGTCCCACATGTCTGGTTCGTCTAACTTTGATAGTTTTCGTGATGGGAGGTAGGTGGCCGTACAAATGCTCCTTTGTGGGTTGCTGCCTCTAGGACTTGTCCAATACTGTTCGCAGCATTCTTGTGTAGTTGCCGTCGAGCTTTTTCTCCATACGTTTATGCATCATCATCATCATATCGTGCTGGCAGCACGGATATCCCTGACCCTCTTTCGCCACTCCTCTCTATCGTTCATCGCCCTAGGCAGGTCTTCAGGACAACAACCTGTATCCTCACATAGCTGCTGAATGTACGTTCGTGCTGGTCGTCCTGCTTTTGCGCGGCCGTGTGTGGGGATCCATAAGAGTACATCTCTTATGAGTTCATCTCTGCTTCTCCAGCAATGTCCTGCATGTCTGGTTCGCCTAACTTGAATAGTTTTCGTGATGGGGGCAGGTGGCCGTACAGTTGGTGTCTTGTGGGGTGTTGCTGCCAGGACTTGTTGAGGATTGCACGCAGCATTCTTGTGTAATTGCCATCTAGCTTCTTCTCCAGCCGTTTTGTTAGCGTCCATGTAGTGCATCCATATAGCAGTATCGATGTGACCGCTGCCTGGAAGAAACTGCGTTTCATTTTATCGGTTAGGTCTGATTTCCATATAGTCGATAGCCTATTGATAGCTGTCCATGCTTTCGTTAACCTCGTTTCGATGTCCTTTTCGGTTGATTCGACGCTGCTTCCTAGGTACGTGAATTTGTCTACTAGTTTAAGAGGGGTTCCTTCTAGAGTGGAGATGTCCCCCGTTTGGTTATAGCACATATATTCCGTTTTATGTGCATTAACATGGAGGCCTATGCTTGCTGCTGCTCGTTCCAAACTATGCAGAAGTGTTTCGGCTTGGTCAGGTGTATTTGCCAGTATCGCTATGTCATCGGCGTAGTCGGCGTCGGTAATTGTTGTTGCGGGGTATCTTCTGCTTCTTTTCTTCGTCAGTTCGAAGCCATTCTCTTTCATTTTGTCAATCGATGTTTTAAGTACGTAGTCTAGACAAATGATAAAGAGATACGGAGCCAGCGTGTCTCCTTGTAGTACTCCTGCTACAATGTCGAAGTATTCTGTGTCTCCATCTGGTGATCGTACTTTTACTTTAGTGTTTCTATAGAGAATCGTTATTGCCGCTACGGTTTCTTTAGGTATGCCGTACGCTAGTAGGATTTGTTCCATCTTTCCTCTGTGAATGGAGTCGAAAGCCTTGGTAAAGTCGACAAATATCAATGTCGCTTGTAGGTTCTTTGCCCGTACACCTTCAAGGATTCTGCGGATGGTTAATATTTGTGAGGTCGTAGATCTATTCTTCGGAAGCCATTTTGGTTTTTTCTAAGTATGTTGTCGATTTTGGGTTCTATTCTGTTTCGTAGTAGGGCATTGTAGATTTTGGCAGCTATGGATGTAAGTGTTATGCCTCGGTAGTTTTTGGCTAATCCGAGGTCCCCCTTTTTAGGGAAGGGGAGTATGCATCCCTTCGTCCATCTATCTATCGGATTTTGATTGTATACTGCGTTGCAGTGTCGGAGCAGTATGTCGTCGAATTGTCTGGTCTTCCATACTTCCGGGGGAATTCCGTCCAGTCCTGCAGCTTTCCTATTTTTAATTTTTCTGAGAACCGAGTCGAGTTCTTCTTGTGTGAACGGTCCAAGTTTAATGTCTAATTGTTTGCTAATTATTCTGGTGATTGGTTCAGGCGTTATTTTTGGTGGGTTTCCAAGTAAGTTTTCGAAATGCTGTTTCCACAGTTTTATTCTTTCTTGTTGGTTTGCTGCTTTAAGTTTTGCTTTGGCTGTGTTCTTTCTTCTGCTCACTTCGTTTATTGTTTGCCAGGCAATTCTAGAGTGTCTATCTTCCACCGAGTCTCTAATCTTATCTATCTGATTTTGAATGTATTCTGTCTGTTCCTTTATATATATGCCTGCTAATTGATATTGTGCCGTTTTTAGTTTTAAGGCATTTGTGTTTGTTGGGTTTGTTGGATACTATCGAAAAAACCCAACAAACAAAAACGTTTATGCATATATATATATATATATATATATATATATATATATATATATATTGCTTGCCCATGGCCTGGGAGACAAGCGTTCAATCCCAGGTCGAGTCATACCAAAGACTCAAAAAATGGTACTTGATGCCTTCTTGCTTAACATTCAGTATTATAAGGTACGGACCAAGGGTAAAGTGGAGCAATCCAGGGAAAAGGACCCTTCGGTTCGCCATCGACTCCGGTCGGCAACAGTACTTTTTTACTCTCTCTCTCTCTGTATATATATATATATATATATTTGAGTTTAGCCCGTGGAGATTACAGGATTTAATCCCGGGGTTATCAATAGATAGCGCTCAATATCGATGATAGAGCATATGCTGATGTAAGTTGGTAGAGCGTACACATAGAGAGTCAAATTTATGTGATGTCTGCCAGTTTCTCATTTATTTTATTCTTGTTTAAGGTAACAACCCACTTATCCCCCCCCAGCTATGGCTTTAATAATACCACTACTGTTCTTCAAGAAGGATGGATTTGGCATTAAATAACCCAAAAATGTTGATATGACATTAAACAAACAACTTTTAGGTGTTCTGTATTTGGTTTTTTAGGCTTTTTTCAACCCAAACGATTGCAACCTAATTTTATTCATAATTGATTATTACTGCAGATTTAAATGTGCCGAGCTATTGATTTGTGTTGGTGTTGGGTGTTAATTTCTGATATTATCCTCATATTGGCCGCTGAAATCAATCTTTCAAATTTATTTTACTGCTGAAGTGTTTTTCATACCAGTTCTTACTGGGTTTTTTTTATGGAACAATTGTGACAACAAGTCAGTTCAGCTATCCAGGACCCCTCTAAGTATCCTAGCCAATTTTAGAAATACTTTCGTCTGGGTCGTTTCCATTCTTCCTCTAATCTCCAGATTCTCGAGTTTTTTTCCATATTCTTAGCCCCTGTTCCAAAGACAATGTCATTATTTAACTCTTTTGAGAGTTTTTCACACCAGCGTTAGTTGATGGTCTTCCACTGGAGTCTGAGTAACTGTAAGTCTCCTCAAGTCTCCGTGTCTCTTCTTAGTATTCTGGCTGATCTCAACAATGCTGTAGTTTGGATGGTCTCCATTCGTCCTCTTATTTTCAAGTCCTCCAGTCTTTGTATCAATCCTTTGGTGAGTGTACCACGTGTGCCAGTTACAAATGGCACCAACGCCACTTTCATGTTTCATTGTTCTTTGAGTTTTCTCGCAAGATCTAGGTATTTATCTCTCTTTTCGCTTTCCGTCAGTTTTACCCTTCGGTCAACTGGAACAGCAAAGTTCACAATTCGGCAGCTTCTCTTTGTTCTTCTTTTTGTGGACTATTACTAATTCTTCCATCTGACCGAGATTAAATGATCCGTTTGTATCTCAAAATTCCAGAGAATTGTGTTCGTCTCATTTTTCAGGACGTATTCTAGATTGTCCATTCATCATTTGTTCGTGTGGTTAAATTTAAACTTCTTGCACAATTCCCGGAAGATCACCTTGTCCAACCCATTCGTATCTAATCTTATACTCTCTCTACGCTAATTTACTGCATTCACTAATTATACAACTGATCTCGTCTGCATATTATTATTATTATTATTACTATTCCATTGAAGGCGCTAAAAAGCACTTGAAATATTTGGATATTAAGCTATGTATCTGTTAGGTTTATATAAGGTCACTTACGATAATTTGATACCGTACATAATTCATTCATTTAGTACAGGCAACATTTGAAAATAGATTTGGAAGTAGCATCCTCTTAGTCTAAAACATGTTTTCACCTTGTAGCAAAAATTACAAATATATACAAGTTAGGATAGCGTAGATACAGAGTCAGTGCCGCTTAGTCCGTTTCTCGCCGAACTGGCCGTCCAAAAGTAACCAAATGCTGTTGAATCTGATATATATATATATTGTCATCCACAGACAGACTATTTCGTTGTATTACAACTCGTCAGTGTGGCTAGACACTCTAGATTTCTAAATTTTGGGATTGAAACCCGGCTGACTCAAGCGCCAATCAAAGACCCTACCCAACAGCCATGAGTAAATCAGCGTAAGTGAAGGAATTTTAAACGCTTATGTATCACATTTCTTTGTTACGCACACACATACACACACACACTACACACACACACAAACACACACACACACATATATATATACATATATATATATATATATATATATATATATATATATATATGTAATACAACAAAATCGGGTATATTAAACCGATAAATTGCGATATTTTTGTTGTCCATTGCAATCATTTTTATGATGTGTAATATTAAGCTTTTAAAAACTCACGAACATAACGAAATTTCTTTGAACAAGTGAACTATTTTGTGTTGAACTTTTTGACAGTTCAATTCTATGGCCTTCCTTCGATCCGATCTCAGAATGTAAAGATCGGATAAATCAAATTGTTAGCAGAAAACAAAACGTTTTAGATCATCGAAGCTGCAACTTTCATAATCTCGGCCGCTCGATTTCTTCCGTTATGCGTTCAGACCGTTCCGAAACATCACGTAGACATTTTCTCAGATCTTTGCTTAATATACATCTATTCGTTTAGCGTTATTCATTGGAAATCAGTGGAAGACAGAAATGACGATCAATGGTCTGCAAGTGTTTCTTTATTCTTATTTACTTACAAGATAAAATTAATGGGGTTGTTGTTATTTGATTGATCTTAAAAGCGCATCCATGAAAATAATTGTATTGTTTCAGGATATTTGCCTTTAGCATTCACTTTTATTTTGTATAACAAACGATGTGCTATCCTTAGGCAATTCTAACCGAAATAATTAAATTAGAAGGATAGTTTTATAATCCACACCATTTGCTTTAATGAATAGTCAGAATTAACGGCGTTTGAATAACTGCATTCAAGCTGAACTTGTGGTAATTTCAGGGTTTAATTAGTATACAAAATACTATATATATATATATATATATATGGTCGATTTTAAAGGGGAGTAAAGCTAGTTTGGATTCAGAGTTTTCTTTCTCCTAAGTAGTTGTCAAATAAACGTTAAAGAACTCAGTCTGTCCGACTATTTCCACACGGCTGGATATATATATATATATATCTTATGGCTCTTGGGTAGGATCTTGGATTGGCACTTGAGACAGTCGGGTTTTGATCCCAGATTCAGGAATCTAGAGTGTCTTGCCACACTGAAGATCTACTGTCTGTAGATGACAATATATATATATATATATATATATATATATATATATATATATATATATATATATATATATACAAGAGAAAATGGAAGTGAATATGATTGTATGTAATTAAAGGATTAGGATTTGGTTTCTTTGTTTAATGGCATATCAAAATTTATGGGTTATTTAATGCTAAAGCCATTATTTAAGAAGAACAGCAGTGATAATATTTAATCGAGAGCTGTAGGGATAAGGGGCGGGTCATACTTTTCCCTGGAGTATTAGTGTGAACTGGCTCATCGGCCTAGTAGTTAGAGTGTTCGCCAAGAGCCCAGTAAGCCGGGGTTCAATCCCAATTCGAGTCATGCCAAAGACTTAAAAATGGTACTTGATGCTTCCTTGCTTAACACTCAGCATTATAAGGTAAGGATCAATGTTAAAGTGGAGCAATCCAGGGAATGGAATAGCTCCCTCCCCTACACTTCGGTGTAGTAGCTATGAAAAAGGGAGCCTTCGCGTCACCATCAACCATGGTTGCCATCTTTTTTGCTCATTAGTCTGAAAATTAACGTAGTAGCGCGACTGGAGTTCGATCTCGTGTACTTTGATGCTACAGTCCAGCACTCAGGAAATATGAAAAATCAAAGTATTCAGAGAAAATCTGCCAATGTTTGCACATTTGTCAAATATAAATAAACCCTTCTTCTGAATATCTGGTATTTTCTCTCTTACACACACACACACATATATCAAAGCATGTTCTATCAAAGAAAAATCATGTATATCCTCGAACAGAAGTGTTAGATTGAGAATGTCAGTTATTAGGAAGAAAACTTTTTTCAGCAACATGTATAAAAGCGAAATTCTTTGTCCGTGCTGATAATTAGATGAACCACACCCATTCCTTATTTGACTGACTGCGTAGGGGTACGCGGTTTGGTCGAGTGCGGTTTGGTTTTTAGTGTTTGTGATCGGTCGACATTGCTTAATGCGGGTGCTAGGGGCGAGACCGACAATTCATCGAGTCTCAGGGGACCATCTCCTCAGGTTTTAACTCACTCCCGTGGGACAAGGTTTATCACCAGCGCCTTAAGCGCTCCTTTTTAGAGGAATGTCGACGGGGCCCGAGACATTTTTGAGACCACTGGGCATGTGTGGGCTTCGTTCCTGCCCATGGTACTCATAGTGAAAAAGATCTTGTGCCGTACTCTGGCGTATATTACGCACCTGACAAATAATTATTTAGATGGGAAGAGCTGAATGTAATTATGGCACAGATTATCGAGGCATAGGTCTGATCATAATATGAAGCTTTTCTACATTGGGTCTTTCAAGTATTATATATATATATATATATATATATATATATATATATATATATATATATATTGTCATCCATAGATAGATTGTTTCATTGTACCACAACTCTTCAGTGTGGCTAGTCACGCGAGATGCTTCAAAGCTGGGATCGAAACCCGACTGAAGTAAAGTCAGACGGATATCTTACTCAAAAGCTATCGTCCCTCTCAGCGTAAGCGAAGGAATTTTACGCATATATTTATTTATATATACGCTTATCGGCAACCGGAGTGCTCAATCCATGAGAAAGTATTTTTACGCGTCCCATGGAGATTACAGGATTTAATTACTGTATTTATGAATAGTGCTCAATATCGACGATAGAGCATATGTAGAGGTAAATGAGTATAACGTAAACACAGATTCCACGTTTCCTGATGACTGTCAGTTTCTCACCTATATTGGTTTGATGATTGCATCGGTCATAAACAAAGCGCCACTGACTCTATGTGTACGTTATACTAATCTATATTGATCTCTCTCTCTCTCTCTCTCTCTCTCTCTCTCTCTCTCTCTCTCTCTCTCTCTGTGTTTGTGTATTTGTTTATTTATATAAGATTTGATTACTTTTAAAATATATGAGTTTATTTCATAATTATAATTAAAATAATTGTAATGAAAATAGCTATATTACCTTTGTAGCCGAGGAAATATCACCCCCGAAATAATGATGATGATGATAATACTATAATTAAATAATCGGGTTAACAGAAAATAAATATAACCAAGTCGATCCTATTTTAGAAGGACAAAAGTTTATATATATATATAACATCAACAGTACATATAATAAATTCAGTTCTCATGGCAAAAGGATAAATGGCTCTTGTATATGAACGATAATCAATAAAACAAAAAAAAATACTTCTAGTAATTTCGTTAAAGGAGAGAGGTGGCTTCGTTTTAACCCTTTTTGGATGACTGTAACTTTTTCAATGTTTCAGAAAATGCCAAGTGAAAGAGAGGCGTCTTCAAATAACTAAGATGTCGCTATGCCGTAAAAACTTTGAATTATTAATGTTTCAGAATTTATTTAGAAAACGAAATACTATCTTTTGTAAGCGTACAAAAGATATTAAATTATTAATAGAAAATAAATTTAAGAATGTCTTGATCTAAAGGTTAATTTTATCGATAACCAAGACAACATGAATCTATGTAAAAGTAAGAAGTAGTAGGCGATCGTAGTCGAGGGTGACCCGAAGGCTCCATTTTTGATAGCTACTACACGATCGGGTAGGGGAGGGCGCTACTCCTTTCCCTGGATTGCTCCACTTTACCCTTGATCCTTACCTTATAATGATGGGTGTTAAGCAAGGTAGCATCAAATACAATTTTATGAGTCTTTTGGTATGACTCCAGCTGGAATTGAACGAATATCTCCCGAGCCATTGGCGAACCCTCTAATCATTATGCCTATATAAATTTTACCAAGATTGCACAGATCTATTAATAGATAAACTTAGAACAAGAAAAATACGGCCAGGGTTCCGAAAGAGGAAACGAGTGTGAAGTTTCTGTATTTTAGAAGTGAGTCGGAAATGGGTTGAACCTGTTCCTAATAAAAGGAGCAAGCAGGCAGTCTAGCTGAGTTGGGTTAAAGACAGTTTTAGAGTTGAGTTGAAGACTCGAAGAAGAGAAGAAGTGACGTCAGAGATTGGAACAAAGCGTCCGCTAACATGTGCTGTTGATATAAGTACGAAGTGAATTACTTTCTCCAAAACCTAAGACTACTATTGTTACTACTATTACTACAACTGAGAACGGAAGCGTCGAGAAAGCTACAGTGATTAAAAAAGGGATAAAATAAAGCCACCTGTCTTCTTTAACGAAATTACACGAAGTATCTTTTATCGTTTCATTGATTATCGTTCATATACAAGAGACGTTGAACTTTTTGCCTCGAAAAATGTATTTATCATATGTACTGTTGATGTTATATATATATATATATATATATATATATATATATATATATATATATATATATATAACTTTTGTCCCTCTAAAATCTGATCGAATAGGTCATATGTATTTTCTGGTAACCTGATTCTCACCCAATAAGCTTGCAGGTGGACCAACGGAGAAATTTCGAAATTCTACGACCCGATAACTTCTCGCCAGGATCAAAAATCACAACGTGGCCTGTGAGTGAAATCGAATCGACATTTGAAACCGAATTCTTAGGTCTAATCTGTAATACTGGACCATACAAGGCCAACGGCTGGTCTTGTGGATTACGTCAGTTCAGTGGGATTAGGATACCGTGTCACATAGTCACCTTAAATAGAGATCGCGTTACAATTGGCACCGTGCGAGAGGATTGACATCATAACTTTACTTATTAGATATAAGTACTTATTGATTACATCTTTTTTGCTGTTCTTTGTATTTGGTTTTTGGTAGTTTTTTACCCTACGATTGCAACAATTTTTTTATTTATAATTAATTATTAATGCGGATTTACATATTGTGACCTATGAATTAGCGTTGGGTTGTAAATCCATTCATTAGGGTTTGTAAATCTATTAATTATTGTAAGTGTTGTGTAGTAAATCTATTAATTAGTGAAAGTAAATCTATTGGTTAGTGTAAGTAAATCTCTTAATTAATGTAAGTAAATCTATTGGTTAGTTTTGGGCATGAATTAGAAATGGATCTTGAGAAAATCACTGAGATCTTCCCTTTTCATAGTTACTTTAACAGGATCATTCTAAATAATTCTAAAATTCAAATTGCTAAAATTTAATAGCACTAAAACGTTTCTATTCCCAAAATACTCAGTTTAAATAAAAAATACAATGGACTGAAGTTATCAGTTGAAAGTTTTCTGAAAAATCACATTGGCTGTGACGCGTTCTTTTGATTGTATCAGACTACGAGTCATTCTTTGTACTAAGAGGGCCTTCTTCTTATTTCCTATAGAATAAACTCCTACCATACAAACAAGTTATATATATTTTTAAATATCAGTGAGAGGCTCCGTAGGTGAAACACTCCAAAGATTAGATGTGAGAATTACACTGCATATTCCTAGTTCCATACGTAAGCACACACGAGTTAGTCAACCCAAGCCTTCACTGGCTCAGGAGTCTGCCATTGGCGAATATTTAACGAAGATAAAACTTGTTTCGTGAGCATTTTTCAGACAAGTTTTTCTCTATCTTGCACAGGCTTGGTAAAAAACGTAGAAATAAAAAAAACAGAAAACAACACCCTCGAAGCTTTTGTAATACTGCGGCTGAACCTCTGAATGCAGAAGGAACTCCTACATAAATTAGAATTGCCGAGAGATTTGTCTCTTCAACGTAACAATATTTTTCCTTTCTTCTCTTTCCAGGTCACTCACATTTAACAATATTTTAATCGTTTATTTCTTACTTACCAACGATTGTCTCCCTTTAAAAAAGTCCGAAGCCTTTATTTTAATCGATTTTAAATCCATCATCTATTTAAATCATGCTTCCATTCTATTTCAAATCAACATATATATATATATGCTTGTGTGTCTGTGTGTGTGCAGATATATGGTTGATACGCCATAAAACCAAGCCAAATTAAAGTATATATATCTGATATATATGAATAACCTACAATGGTTGATATACCATAAAACCAAACCTAACAAATCAAACCAATCCCCGCATTCCACATTTTCAACTGCATCAAGATCGCTGATTGGGTAAAGTTTTCTTTTTAAGTATAATTACTTTTTATGGAGTTAAAATAAATAAAGCAAACTTTTGTGACGATTTGAATTCTTCTAGAGTAAGTGAAAACAAGAGAAAGTAGTGGAGTTTTATGCAGTGACTGTTATAGCAATGGAATTGCCGTCTGTCTTCTAACCTCCAAGATTCAAGGGCTGAGTTGATTTTCTGGGGCATGAGGCCTCCTTAAACAGAACAGTACAGGAGCAATTTTTTCACCCACTTGTCTGAAGCCATGCTTTAAGTGGGTTAAGCTCACATAAATCCGACCTCGGGTCACATCCAAACTCTATGAGTTCGTGGTTGAATAACTGCCGCGTAGAAAGCCCTTGTACTAAGAATTCATACCGTAAACAGGTTTGTGAACAAACTCGTATGGTAAAAGTATAATGTGTGGGTAAGGGAATCGGGGTTGCCTTTACCGCATTTGCATGACACACTCTAAAACTTATAGATTGATAGGTAGGTATCTTTCCAGCTCCTCTGTCACGAGCAGGATGCGACACAAGTCAATGTTTAAGCTCGGTCCAACAAAGTGAAATTCATGCTTTTCAGAAAGTGCTATGTGAAATGCAAAGAAGCTTCGTCCAGGATTTGAATTTGGTTTGCCGTGTCCATTTCCAACGACTATAACCATTACATCACGAGAGCCCAAGAGTAAAAATCTTTGGTTGGTTGGTTTGGTTTGGTTTGGTTTTTTTTTTTTTGTTTAATGGCATATCATCCTTTGTAGGTTATTTAATGCCAAATCTATTCTCTTAGAAGAATAGTAGTGGTACTATTTAACCCATGGCTGGGGTATTTGCCCGAAAGTGAACGTAATAGTGCGACTGGAGTACGAACTCGCGTACTACGATTCCGCAGTCCATCGCTTTAACCATTACACCACGAGGACACCCCGTTGGTTGGTTGGGTTTAAATTGGAGGTGCCCGTGGTGTAATGGTTATCTTCGTAGGAAATGAACACGGCGACACGAGTTCAAATCAAGGACTAGACTGATTGCATTTCACATAGCGCTAATACCCTTGGGAAAGGTATGAATCCAGTTATTCTCCCTCCAGCTATGGGTAAATAGTAGGACAGACTAGGTTCTTCAGCCTTGGTAAGGCTACTAGTCTAGGAGGAGGAAAACTCTGAATTCAAACCTGTTAAACTCCGCTTAAAAATTAACCTTGTGTCATATCCTGCCCGAGCGGAGGGGTTGGTAAATACGGTTGGTTGGGTTTTTTGGCACATCAACACTTGTTGGTTATTAAATGCCAAATCCTGTTCAAAAATTTTTATTATTAGCACGAATAATCTTATTTAGTAATCAGCATCAGTTAAATGATTTCATGTATGGCTATCTAACACTAATATATTTTTCAATATTGATTATTTATTAGCACAAGGTTAATGGTTTCAAATATTGCTATTAGACATTAACAGCTCAATTCAACATCGGTTAGTGGAATGGTTAGTGGAATCCTGGGAATGAAGAAGCGCCCTCTCCTACACCTCAGTGTCGTAGCTATTGAAAAGGGAACCTCCGGGTCGCCCTCGACTAAGGTCACCAACTTTACTTTATTTGTTTGCACACAGTTGAATGGTTAAAAAGTTCTATTTCATGAGACCCAAACATGTACTCCATATTTCCCACAGCTACAAGACTGAAGCCTCGCCATCAAATGCAGTTTAGTGTAATGCTCATAACACTTCGACCTTGTTTTAGAGCTCCTCTAAATAAACTAATGCCAAATTTTATCGGTTGCTGATCTTTCATTGGAGAATATTGATAGCATAGAGAGAGAAATGCTGCATTAACAACTGCATTTCCAAAAAAGATAATCATTATGTCCCCCCCCACAGGCTCCTCCGAAGGTGGGTATGTAGTCACACCTGTATTTCATGTCTGGGAAAAACAAACGAGTTATCCTGAAACAGTCGTTCTAATAATACCTACACAACTGCAGATCATTTCTATTTTTCTGAGCTAAATTTGGAATTTCTAATTATGGTTGACATTTTTTCAATATTTCCTCTCAAACTGGAAATTTACTGTCAAGATAGATTTCTAACACTGAGTCTACTAACCAATTGGATTTTTTGCTAATAGAGTAATATATTTTGGGAAGAAATTGCCTAATCAGATCAAAAACAGGAATAATGTAAAAGATTTTAAGATTAAATTGGATGGTTTCAGAAAAAAATGGTAAAATAATTTAAGAGGGCATTTCTAGGAACCATCGGATGAATTACTTATCAGAATTTGAACTGTATATAGTTATTGTATTGATAAGTGTATATTTTCTATCCAAATATTCTTTATTTTTTAAGGTTAAAGATTGTAAAAGCTTGAGCATTGTAAAAAGCGGAGATACCCAAGGAGGCATTATTAACAAATAATAATGGAAAAAAATAATAATAAAAATCAGATGTTATTTATTTTTTATTTCTTGCTCTAACAAAACCCCATTTGGCACCATTTCATTACGATTAATTTGAAATCATTTACATAAATGGCGGGAAAATATCAACATATCAAAAGAAAACTTACTTGAGAACTGAATTATTTTGAAAGCAATTGTTTGTAAGTTCAATCTTACAACGATGTCATATAAAAAAGACTTTTTTTAAAAATTGTTTCATTCGAGAAAAAATTTACATTCACAACATTCTTGGAGACGGGAGCGTTCTTTTGATGGCTATTCAAGTCCAGTTAATTATTCAATATCTGGATGCCGATTCTCCAGGCAAAACACAATCTACCTGCTCATTAATTCCTTCCATTTGGCATCGTAACAGACTAGGTTAAACCTTTTCGTATACTTCAATAAATTTGGCACCTACCATAGCACGATAGAGAGCAAACTATACCGTTAATTTCTGCTTCGAATTTGATCTGCATCAGGTTGTCCATTGCTGTTTCTTTGTAACCGACGAATTTGATAACAATAAAAACAGAGAGAACCCACCTCTGCCCTGAAAACATTTATTCTCAGTCACAAACTGAGTCACGCACATACATACATACATACATACATATAGGAGTGTATATATATATATATATATATATATATATATATAAAGTATAGGATAAAATACGGTG
>OY757914.1:8853369-8859493 GCA_963585895.1 Sepioteuthis lessoniana | reverse complement strand
CGTGGTTTTTAAAAAATTTTTGGCCAAATTATACATGAGAAATTTTTGTTAATCTTGTTAATGAACGCTCAGTCTGGTCTTCTGGCCGAGATTAGGTGATCTGTTTGTATCTGAAAATCCCAGAGAATTTTATACGTCTCATTCTCCAAGACAGATTCTGGTTTGTGCATATTGTAACACTATGTAGCAGATGATCCCTTTGTCTGTTTTGGCGCGAAACCAAACAAAGGCCTGAGCCCGCGATCTCGACGTGACCGGAAGTAGGCAAGGGAACGCCAGTAGGAGTTGGACAAAGGAACCCACAGAAGGCAGTTGGCGAAGGGTGACGCGAGTGGCCAGTCGACACCGGACAGCAGAGAGACCAGTTAGCATGAGATAGGGTCCAGAGCAGTAAGGGAAGAGCGGTCAAGATGGGTTGGCATTCCTAGTAGCTTTGTTGAAATTTCGCTAGAAATCCACGCTAGCGTTAGTCTACATATGCACATCGGGAATGCAATGTTACATAACTCCTCTCTTGAACTTTGAGTTAACCCAAGTATTTTGTTCATTTGTTCTCTTTCCACCCACTCCCTTGACTGTATTTCTTGTTGCTATGAAGAAATGTGCGATGCCCCTATCGGAACAACTAGTTGATCACCGGCCAAGAAGTGAAATGGTTCGAAGAGGTTGATGTATCGTGGGGCCGAGAGGGTATCGTCACAATATTCCATTTGATAGTATGCTCAAATTTCAATTTCTTGCACAATTCCCAGTGTATCAACTTTCCCACTCAGTCGTGTAAAGTGTCTTGTACTCCTTTTTTGTTTGTTTACTGCATTCGTTTATTATTATTATTATCATTATTTACTCATTAGTTTTTTTCACATCAGCGTTAGCTGATGGTCTTTCACTGGAGTTTGAGTAACAGCAAGTCTCCTCAAGTCTCCAGGACTCTTCTCAGTATTCTGGCCGTTCTCAATAAAGTTGTAGTTTGGATGGTATCCACTCGTCCGCCAACTTCCAAGTCCTCCTGTCCCTTTAGTAATCCTTTAGTTTTTGTTCCAAAAGCACCAATTACAATTGGTATAATTTTCACTCCATGTTTCCTAGTTTTTTCAATTCCCTTGTAAGATCAAGGTATTTATCCTTTCTTTCACAATCTTCCAGTTTTATTCTGTGGTCAGCCGGGACAACAAAGTTTCCAATTTTGCAAATTCTCTTTTTTTATTGATTATAATCCAAATTAGATTGATTTATTTTGAAGTAAATTCAACGTTAAATGCTTCGGTTTTGATATCCTTCATCAAGACTTTGATATCCTGAAAAATGTTGTTCTTATTTACTCCTATATATATATATAAGTTTATATATATATATATATATATATATATATATAAGCTTTCTTTTTTCATCTGAATAGTGTTCAAATGCTGGATAGCTGAGTAGGATAAAACCAAAATAAATGAATTGATTTCTCAACTCATCTAGTTAGTACCGCAACTATAAGTTCCACGTATTTGAAACATACCAAAAAAAGAGTCAATCTTCCGCTAGAACACGTGCCTGATATATCTGAAGATTGTATTGTTTGTCAAATGCATGAAATGTATAATTATAAGACAGGTATGACCAGGAGAGAAAACTATTATCGCATGTATAAGCAAACCCCTCCGAACAAGGCCATTTTAAAGCAGAGTTAATCAAATTTGAATTCAGAGTTTTCTTTCTCCTAGACTGGTTACTATGACATAGAGAACGAACCAATCTTGATCTACTACAATTTACCCATAGACGGAAGCAAAAGTGCAGGATTTATAACTTTCCCAAGTGTATAAACGCTGTTGGAAATGGAATAGCCACGTTGATTGCATCTAGAATTTCACCCGAAAGGCGATCTTTAAACAATAAAGTCAAGCGAATCTTCACGGAACCTTTGCACAGGAATCGGTCTTCGAGACGACATGCCGTATTCTAATAGACGACAAAAAGCTATAATTGCTATCGACATCATGTTTTTGTTTTGTTTTTTTTGTTGTTGTTGATATTTAATATGTGTTATTTGATGCCAAAGCCATCCTTCTAGAATAGCAATGGAACTATTTAACCCATAGCTAGAAGGATTAGGGTGTTCTGACTCTTCTCAAAAGTATTAATCCAGAAGTGACCATAATAGCACGTCTGGAGTTCGAACTCGCGAACTTCGAGGCTGCAGTATTGCACATTAGCCATTAAACCATGGGAACTCTCTTCCTTAATTTACGGTGTAATATTTCTAAAAGTCCTTTTTATTCGATCTGTTCTTATATTGAGCAGACATATTACTTTTTCAAAAACGTTTAATCTATATTGCTCTCGTCCTTTCATTTATATCTCGTTGCTATATATGTTGTATCACTTCGATAATCATCTCTGTCACAACTAGGATACAACACATTAACAAAAGCATGCGGATACAAATACTCAGGCGGACTGAGTTGTTCAGATACGAACGTTTATTAACTTCTTGACTTCTGAGTTCGGTTCTTCGACACAAGGAGAGAGACACACAATTCTTAAAAGTCTTTCGTAATCATTCTATACCAACAAAACTTCCAGTTGTGCTGCGCATCCCGTAGTGTTTAAGGTCTCTGTCAGTAGAGATCTTCAGAACTCCATAATCAGACTTCAACTTCTCAAAACTATGGTTTTAACTCAACTTCAACTCTCGACAGGGCCCAAGTCAACTTTCCAACTCGACTGGTCCCCAGTAAACTACCAACTCGACTGGCCCACAGTCGAGTCCCAACTGACGTGTTTTTCAAAATACCTAAATTCTCAGCCTATTACTTCCGGCCATGACGTTATTCATACTCCAGTCCCAGTTCCTATCTGGGTTCATTATGACAATCACAATTGTCATATCCTTTGTGCGCGAGCATAGACTGTACTAATGTCTGTGCACCTGAACTAAGAGCCGAATAGTTCAAAGCCCAACCAAACTGAATAATAAAATATAATTAACGAAAAATTATTAATATGAAAAAATCATTCCGTAATTATATAACACATATATATGGGACATGTTGAATAATAGGTCACCTAATGATCGACACCGTGTAACTGTGTCGATTCATGATTTATTATCTTGTTTTATAATAATTTTACTTTTTACTTAATATGAATATCTATTTATTTTATCTTATTAATATATACATATATACACAGAGAGAGAGAGAGAGAGGGGGGAGATAGGGAGGGAGGGAGAGAGAGAAATTGGTTTATATTAATCTATTTATCCAACAATCTGTCTACTCTTTTTGCCAGAGGTTTGTAAGCCCCCATATAAGAATGGAAATGGTAACGATCTCCGAGCCTATTTAGCCAACCATTACCTCATGCGAGATGCCCACTCATTCCTGTGATAATTCTGAGTTATCTACGAGGGGACAGAACGTCTTTTTAACCTAAATAGATCCATTACTGTTCGAGATTATTCCAGAACCTATCAAGTCATTTTCAATATTTCAAGATCCTGCCTTGGTACATCCTTGCAGTCAATAATAGGAAACCTTTCTTTGCGTCAAGGAACAATAGACACTCTTTGATGGGATGAAACTCTCTGCAGTGATATACTATGAAGAAAATATGTGTACCATGTGACCATTGCAATCACAGAACTCGACATCACGTGACGTACAGAGTATTTCGACAAAACATTATATAACCTATGCTTTTTCTATCCCTTCCTAGTGTTCACTCATTGAGATTATTCATCTTTATAATTTGTAGTTTTCAATATGATTAAATTTACTAATTAGGCTTTTTAACTGACAGCATACTACTTTAGCGAACAGTAATTAATTGATTTTAACGAAGAGTCAATTCATCTAGGGTTATTTTATGCCTCAAGTTCAGGGAATTGCGTTCATTGTATATCTATATTTACATTTTTTTGTAGTTGTTTTTTTTTTTTCAAGACTTTTTCGCACATACTTTTATATTATGCACTTTTATCAAACACAATATGTATAAAGTTGTATAGTTGTAAGTATTCCTATTTCGCCAATGGTCCGGGAGACCGGGGTTCATTCCAAGGTTGCGTCATACCAAAGACTTTTAAAATGTTATTTGATACCTCCTTGCTTAGCACTCAGCAATATAAGGTACGTATCAAGAGTAAAGTGGAGCAATCCTGGGAAAGGAGTAGCGCCCTCCCCTACACCTCATTGTAGTAGCTATTGAAAATGGAGCTTTCCGGTCGCCTTCGACTACGGTTGCCAACTTTACTTACTTTACTTACCACCTTCATTGGCTCGTGGGTAGTGTTCGCCAATGGCCAGGAAGACTGGGAGTCAATGTAAGGTCGAGTCATGCCAAAGACTCAAAAAATAGTACTTGATCCCTCCTTGCTTAACACTCAGCATTATAAGGTACGGATCAAGGGTAAAATGGAGCAAGCAAGGGTAAGGAGAGGCGCCCTTCCTTACACAATGGTGTAATAGCTGTCACCAACTTTACTTTATATCATTTAAAGTAATCATTTCTATTTAAAAATAATTATTTGTTTGCAGACGATTGTAAGATTCCAATTAACAAGTAATAATAATTTACAGTTATATAACACAAAGTATTCCTATCGAAAACGAATGATTTCTAAATAGATCTATTTGATCGATACATGGAGCCCTAATAAACATAATCACTCCAGGCTAAAGTGGATGTGGGAGTAATGGCAATTAAAGGATGCTCCTCACTATCCAGATCTTCAGAACTGGAGCTTCGGTGTCAGATGTAGTTTTGTGTCAAAGCCAGAGCACTCCTTTTTTAGGAGTAGGTAATCTTACTCCTCTGTAGGAGACACAGTCAATGTATTTTAAACCACGAAGACAGAGCAGTATAGTGAACAAGGAAACATATAATTTTAATGTAAGAAAAGCAGAAATGTAAATAATATTATAGTATTTGGCAGTGATATCAAGTAGATATTTATTTACGTAAACTGGTGTGTGGGATGTGATAGATATAAGTATAAAAAAGCAAGAGAAAAACTTATTAGATCGACATGGGCTAATAGTTTTCTAGTTTACTTTCGACTAATCCAATGATAATTTTGATTTCAGACCCTTCGGCGCCTCATTTTGTTGTGATGGTTAAAGATCTTCTCTCTTTGATAATTACTTCTGGTTTGATTCCCATTTGGTAACCCACACTTGTGGACACGTGCCAAAGCTAAGCTCTAGCGAATAAATAAATTTCAGCTTTTCACAAGAGGTATCTATGATATGATTGTCACCCAAGAGAATGTTGGATAACATTTTTTTCAAAAAAGTACGGCTTCTGTTAATGTCATAACTTTCATTTTCAGACTTATAATTCATTTCAGTGCAACCGTCAACATAGCTTTACTCCTTTTAAGAATTTGCCCTTGTCTCACTTCCTTCTGGCGGAGTAGGTATTGGGTATATATACATATATATATATGGAATAACAGAAAATATTTCAAAGAACTGGATATGAAGAAAGTACTCAATGCTATAATCGCAGAGCAGGTATAAAGTCTATCAAATGAGAATCATGTACCAATATGTCCGTTTATTAGGTTTCAGGTATTTTCTACAATATTCAGACGTTCGTGGGCGAAAGAGAACAATCTAGCGTCCATATAAAGTGAGGTTTAGTCACGTGATATGCTGTTAGTGCATGTGACATTTACACGGAAGAATATCGTTGTCATGTGTCTGTAGATATGACATTCAAACGAGGAAAAAATTTGTTTTTCATTTTTTTTTTATCTGACCATCGAAAATAAATGAAAATAAATTATAGGATTCGACAATGTGAAGTTGTAGATGTCATAACATAAACTTGTTCATTTTTATCATTCAGGATTTTTAGACCATGACCTTTAGTGTTATATTCACAACATTTCGGCCGATATGTCCACCGACCTTCTTCAAGAGTTTCTTGTCAAACTCGGGAGCCTACACGGAACTTCGAACCACGCGTCCTTTATTTAATCCACGGAGGTCACTTGCTCTGATCTGGTTAACTGTAACTGGGTACAAGTATTAAGTATTCCTGTATTGTTAGACGCTTGCAGTCAGGATTGAGCCTTGTACCCTGTTATGGTTAACAGAATCAGAGCAAGTGACCACCGTGGATCAAA
>OY757914.1:8768369-8848369 GCA_963585895.1 Sepioteuthis lessoniana | reverse complement strand
TGGTGTTAAATAATCTTCATAGGTTGATGTGCCATAATACCCAACCAACCAACCATCCAACACTAAAGTAAAGTATATCATAAATTGGTTATGAATTAATTCCATAATTATTTGTAGAATCTGTAAAAATGCATTAAGTTGCTGCATTGGAACTAAAGATAACATCGATAGAATTTTCTAAGAGTTCCTTTTTGTAAGGAATGAATGTATTTAGTAAAACTGAAGCAGTAATGGAACTTATGAGAAATCTGTAAAAAAAAAAAAAGAGATATCCTGTGGCGTAGTGGCTAACGTGCTGGACTGCGACATCGTAGTAACCGAGTCCAAGTTCCAGCCGCTCTATGATATTCACTTTCGCACAAACACTCTTGGGAATGGTATGAACCTCCCCATCCGTCAACGATGGCTTAAATAGTTCTACTACAGTTTTTCTACAAGGATGGCTTTGGTATTAAATAACCCACAAAAGTTGATATGTTATTTAACAAAGAAACCAAACTCAATCAAGAAGGAAAGAGAAGAGAAAAAACTTTCAGATATTACACCATATAATATCAAAACAGATGGTAACTAGATATTACGATATAGTGGGTCTGTTATGAGCACAAAGTCGAATTGCTTTGTAAAAATATTGGGTGATTGGTGGCATAGATGGGATTTTTATAGATTTCTGTCGGGAGAAAAGTCCTCTAATATTAATAGAAAAAAGTGGACCCTTTTGGTGAGGTCTTACCCTCAAGAGAGGATGCAGTCGGTGTATTCTAAACCTCACCTCACTTATGGACTGCTACACATGGATTCACTAGTATTGGTCGTTCATCAAGGACATATATAGATCAGCTCTGTGTGGACACTTGATGCATTCTTGACGACCTATCAGGAGCGATGGACGATTGGAACGGATGGCAAAAAAGAGTCTGGGAACTCCGTGCTATTAGCTCTACTTGATGTTGATATATATATATATATATATATATATATATATATATATATATATATATATATATATCAGGATCTCATGTTTACTTGTTGATATTATAGTTGTACGTTTCCATGAAATAAAACGGGATGTCTTCCAAGCTGTATCTGTGTCCATACAATCATATGGATGCACCACAAATAGGCTTACAAAACACAAAAAGCAATCTGGGATCTATGCAAGGATGTTGTGCGTTCCCGGAAGCAACACCCTACAAAACAGCAACTTTACGAGCACTTATCCCCGATCACACAAATAAAACGAGCAAGACATTGGGCGCACTGCTTAAGAAGCCAGGACAAACTGAGAGACGTGTCTGTATAGGCCGACCAGCAAAGACTTACTTATATCAGCTCTGCGCGGACACTAGATGTTGTTTGGAGGACCTGTCAAAAATGATGGATGATCCTATTTACCAACCCCTCCGCTCGGGCAGGATATGACACAAGGTCATTTTTTAAGCTGAGTTTAACAGGTTTGAATTCAGAGTTTTCCTTCTCCTAGACTAGTTGCCTCACCAAGGCTGAAGAACCTAGTCTGTCCTACTATTTACCCATAGCTGGAGGGAGAATAATTGGATTCATACCTTTCCCAAGGGTATTAGTGCTATGTGAAATGCAATCGGTCTCGTCCAGGATTTGAACTCGAGTCGCCGTGTCCATTTCTTACGACGATAACCATTACACCACGGGCACCTGATGGATGATAGGGACGGATGGTGAGAGAAAGAGAGCGAGAGCGTGTCAGGGAACTCTGTGCCACCTGATGATGATGATGATGATGATGATTTTTATATAACAACTTTTCTCGAACAAGGAATATGGCTATTATATAATTTCTCCTCCACACATAATTTATATCTACTACTTCCTTTAGAAAGGGCTTTCTTTACTAATTTCTTCTTTATGTTAGGCATCTCTCCCTTTCCCCCTTTTACATAGTCACACGTACTACGACAAACCAGTATCTACTTTGTATTGTTAATCACTATATGAAAAGGTGTGACTAAAATAGTCCTTCTGGCTATGGATGTGAAGTAGATCCCAAATGTTTTATTAGGTACATTTTCTGCTTTTTACCTCTTGTGAATAAATAATGTTTTTGGTCTGCTGTCTTCTAATTAAAGGACATGCATTCCTATCCCTAGAGATGCATGAAGGAATTAGATCCTCTCGCCGAAAATCCACCCGCTGATACATTTTCCTCAAATCCTTCCTCTCTCTCTCTCTTTCTCTCTCTCTCTCTCTATATATATATATATATAGGATAGTGAATAGCAAATATACAGTCAACGGCACTTGATAACAGTCTGTTTCTCGTCTATATAATAGTTTGATCATCTCATTAGTGAAAAGCTGACAGTCATTGATTTCCTTTGACTCTGCGTCTACGCTATTTTAACTTAGTAATATATGGTCCGATACTGAGCGCACTTTATTTACAAATATAGCCAACTATATTATTGACATTAACTATATATATATATATAGTCACATCAGCATCGTATGAAGCACAACAGAAACATCTTTTCATGTTTTATAGTTTCGCTTTGTTGTTGTGTCACAATAAATCTAACAGATATCTGTTTTCATGTCTCTCTAGTAATTGCAACCTTTAAAAACTCTAATAATATGTATAGATATATATGCGTGTGTGTTTGTGCGTGTGTGTATGCATGCATTAATTACTCTCTCTCTCTCTCTCTCTCTCTCTCTCTCTCTCTCTCTCAAACACACACACTCGCGCACACGCGCGTGCAGTTACACAAACACACCACGGATACTACTCACAAAGGATTGGGATAAAACTCCGTACTACATTCGGTTTGTGAGCATTGTCACATTCAAGGATTTTATAGTGGCATCTCGTATATATCATCATTCACCATCATGTCGTGCTGGTAGCACGAATATCCCTGACCCTCTCTCGCCACTTTTCCCTATCGTTCATCGCCTCAGGCAGGTCTTCTGGACAACATCCCGTATCCTCACATAATTGCTGAATGTATGTTCGTCGTATATATATATATATATATATATATAACTGATGAGAAGATACGAACAATCCTCTATTGATAGATAGATAGATAGATAGAAGTAGAAAATTACAGAGGTAGAGGAAGGAAATTAAAATAGTTATCATCCTTGCAACTTTAGACATTTATCTCTCACACAAGTGACAAATGTCTCTCTCCTCGATAAACTGCCTCCTCGAAATATTCACCGGGTTTATTTCATTTCTCTCACCAGTCGCATCATAAGAAA
This sequence comes from Sepioteuthis lessoniana, assembly GCA_963585895.1. Taxonomy (NCBI): domain Eukaryota; kingdom Metazoa; phylum Mollusca; class Cephalopoda; order Myopsida; family Loliginidae; genus Sepioteuthis; species Sepioteuthis lessoniana. The sequence continues at coordinate 8,845,126 of OY757914.1, read as the reverse complement.
ATGAGAAGCAGGCGTTAATATCTTCTTCGTCGCAATTGGCACGTGATTGGAGGCAAACTATAATTAGTTCCATTGTCATCTTTTATTTCCCTTCGTGGCTGCCACTTAGAATCGGGGAAACACCAATATGGACGCCGATGTGGCTCTGTGAAATTAATGTGGTCGTTTCAATGTCAATCAACAAGAGAACACTATGTTTAATAAATTACACAGATCGGGGTCTTTTGGAAGGGTCCTCGTCTTCTTTTCAACATCCCCAATTGCCTGTCCCTCATCAACACCCAATTCGTACCCATTCCTCCCCAGTACCGTGTTGGAGCCGTTTGTGGCACATTTGACACCTTTTCAAGATGATCTTATTTGAGAATTATCACACCTGATGGGTCAGACTCTCATCGGAGTGAAATTCTTCTGCCATGAGTAATTTAAAAAAGAAACGATCGATAAAAATTTCGTGACAAAAAAAATTATTAGTAAAGAGAAACGGCAAAGATACATCTTGACGTTTTATCAGTTGGAAAACACTCGTTTAAAGAAAGAACCCCCAATATAGGGACCGGTTTTGTTCTTTATGCTCAGGTGAAAGCTATACATAATGTAATATATAACGTTTTATTCTTCTAAGTACGTATTTATCTTATCCCTTTTTCCGAGGACAAAACAGTTATTTAATACCAAAGGCATCGGGGGTGTCCTCGTGGTGTAATCGTTAAAGTGATGGACTACGGAATCCTAGTAAGCAAGTTTGTACTCCAGTCGCGCTATTACGTTCACTTTCGGGCAAATACCCTTGGGAAAGGTATGAACCCCCTTGTCCTCCAAGCTATGGGTGAAATATTCCCACTACTGTTCTTCTAGAAGGATGACTTTAGCATTAAATAACCCACGAACGTTGATATGCCATTAAAGAAAGAAAGCCAACTAAACCTATGTTCAGCAGAATAGATATACGGAAGTAAGAATAAGTTAATTGGGTTGTATCATTATACATGCCTTGAAAAACAGCATTCATAAATGTCGTTTCTTATTTTCATTTCATTTATTTTCAAATTCATTCCTTCTCAGTTGCATCACCGTATAAACGTAAAAAAAAAGAAAATATGATAATAGGCTTATGCAAGTATTACAAAAGGCCATGTACCTCGATTGTGTAGCGTCAATCTCCAGGGATAGGTATACTTTCATGTTATTAATATTGATTTGAAGACCTGGCCTAAAATGCACCCTCTATGGAATAGCCCTAAACCCTTTAAAATAGAATAAGAAGGCTCAAATTATTACCCAATTCCCTTCTCTAACGGAGTTGTGGTGAAAACATGAATGTTAATATTCTAAATCTAGTGGGATTCGAACCTGCAACTTGACTCTGATGTCTAAGAGAGAGGGTTAATTATTTGGCGATAAGGACGTAATCTCTCGACTACAGGGGCGTTCTCTGATCGAAAATATCGGAAGAAGTGTATAAAAGATTGCTATCTGAAATCAGACCTTGCGGATTGTTTTCTCTGCTAACCAGGCAAAAATGAGGAGAGTTGTACGAAGCGAAGCTAAAGGCAACAATAATATATAATTTGGCACAATGGGAAAAGAGAAAGGTGAACTGAATAAGAGATGGACAAAGATAAGGATAAAAAGGAAATAGAAAAAAATAAAGCGAAAAAGGGTGCAAAATTGAAAAGCTACGAAGAGTGAAGGGAAATGTTTAGTGACAATGATAAGACCGGGGGGACGGGGGAATTTCATATGACATTGCAATAATATGAAGGAAGAGAAGAAAGAATTGGAAAAAGTAGGATAAAGGATAATTATGATAAGAAAAAGAAAATCAGAGAATGCATTTAAAAGAAAGAAAGAAAGAAAGAAAGAAAGAAAGAATTATTAGAATCGAAAAGGGAAGAAATTTAAATTATTTGCAAAAAGAAAGAAAGAAAGAAAGAAAGAAAGAAAGAAAGAAAGAAAGAAAGAAAGAATTATTAGAATCGAAGAGGGAAGAAATTTTAATTCTTTGCAAAAAGAAAGAAAGAAAGAAAGAAAGAAAGAAAGAAAGAAAGAAAAAACGAATTATTGGAATCGAAGAGGGAAGAAATTTTAATTCTTTGCAAAAAGAAAGAAAGAAAGAAAGAAAGAAAGAAAGAAAGAAAGAAAGAATTATTAGAATCGAAAAGGGAAGAAATTTAAATTATTTGCAAAAAGAAAGAAAGAAAGAAAGAAAGAAAGAAAGAAAGAAAAAAAGAATTATTGGAATCGAAGAGGGAAGAAATTTTAATTCTTTGCAAAAAGAAAGAAAGAAAGAAAGAAAGAAAGAAAGAAAGAAAGAAAGAATTATTGGAATCGAAGAGGGAAGAAATTTCGATTATTTGCAGAAAGAAAGAAAGAAAGAAAGAAAATTATTGGAATCGAAGAGGGAAGGAATTTTAATAATTTGCAAAAAGAAAGAAAGAAAGAAAGAAAGAAAACTAGTGACTGGGGTTGAAGAAAGAAAGAGAAACTGTTGGAGAAATTTGCATCATAGGAAGAGAGAAAGTAAGGAAGGAATAATACATATTTGCTGCAAGATAAAACGGAAGGAAGGAAAAAAGGAAGAATAACTATTTGCATAAAATAAAGTAAGGGAGAAACATATAATATATATTTGCACTAAATATGTCACCCTGTGGCACAAAGGTTAGCAAGCTTATCTGGTAAACCAATTTATAAATAGGGACTTTGATCCACACTAAATACTTCGTAATTATGACTCTATGAAAGTATAGATTAAGCTCAACTGCCTACACCAAATATTCACCCGAAAAAGGAAAAGGTTAAAGCAAAATCTGAAAGAAATGAAAGGAAGGAAAGGAAGGAAAGGAAAGAAACGAATGAAAGGATGGAAGGAATTAAAAGAAAAAGAAAATCTTTTAAGAAGGAAAAATAGGAAATGTTTAAAGAAAGGTGAACTAAAAGAATTGTATTGATAAAATATAATTAACATGAAATGTTCCAGACAGAAGAAAGATTGATGAAGGAAAGTAAAGAAAAGAAACAGGAATGAAAAAAGAGTAGAAAAGAAAGAAGATTTCTTCGGAGAGGATCTAAGTATCAAAAATGATTGACGAAATTTAAGCAAATTTAACACGTTAATAAATAAAAAGAAAAAATAGAAACCGAAACTGAAGTAAATGAAAGAAAAAATAAAGAAATTTTAAAAAAATGAGCGAATTAAGAAGAAAATGAAGACAAAAGTAATCGATAAAAGTACTTTTTTTAAAATGTACTTTTATCGATTACTTTTGTCTTTCTTCTAAATTCGCTCATTTCTTAATAAGCAATGACCACAAATAAAATGAAAACTTTAAAACGAGAAAATGAATGAATGACAAAGAAAAAGAAATGAATAAAGAAAATGAACGAAAGAATCAAATGTAAGACGACCGAGTGCGGATAAAGAAATAAAATATTGAAAAGTCATTGAGAAGATAAAACGAGATAATGAAAAAGAAAATGGTTAATAAAGAAAAACAAAACAAAAGAAAGATGTAAAAAAAGAAGAGAATCAGAAAAAAAAGAAGGTATGAGAAAAACGAAAAAAAGATCTAAAAATATTAGAGCTAATAATAAAAAGAGTTAAAACAAGAAAACAAAGGAAAATAAGTAAAAGGTTGAAAGAGTAAAAGAAAGATTAATAAATTTCCATTTATATTTCTCTGTAAGACGCCCGTTGCATTTCAGCCATTTATATGCCTTCCACATCATCAAGGCCCAATTTTTGCCGATAATGGAAAAACAACTTACGCTAACAAAACATTATACTTTTGTCTATTTGAGGATTGCTACGAGTGATCCTGGGGGGTGGTAGTCTGTCCCAGCATCAGTGCTAGCTCTCAATAGCTCGGTGTATAGACAAAACACAGTATCATTTTGACGAGGATTATAATATTAAGTGGAAAATATTCGAAGCCTTTTTTCATTAATTTTCATCGATCTGTAGTTTCTTATATTCTACATCAGGGGTCAACAACCGGTAAACATGCAAGTCACATGCAATTCTTTTCTTCTTTTATCTGAATTTCTGCCTTCCCTTTTCTTAACTACCGTGAACAAAAAAATTAAATACGAAAAAATATAAAGCTGAAAAGAAAATCAAAATATTTACTTCTCATTTGTGACTTGATAAGTTTTCGGCTTAGATGTGGCACAAGGCTGCCTGAATTGGGCGCCCAATGAGACTCGAACTCATTCGTGAATGTTTGCTAGTCTAGCTTGCTAACCATTACACAACTCGTGGCGGGTTTTACCTTAAAGTTGGTGTAACAGTCGATTACAGTGTCTATAGTAAAGCTGATAAATATATTTATTGGGCGCCAAACAGAGTCGGGCAAATTATAGTTATTGTAATTAATCTGTTTTCGGTTGGGTCTCATGGCACATCAACCATTATAGGTTATTCAATGCCAAATCCTCTTTATACATATATAGAAAACATATATTATTTGGTTTGGTTGAGTTTAATGGCATATCAACCATTATTAGCTATTTAATGCCAAATTCTCTTTATACATATATCATCATCCTCATCATGTCATGCCACTCGCACGGATTTCCCTAACTCTCCCTCTCGCCATCCGTCTCTATCATCCATCGCTTCTGGCAGGTCTTCCAGGCTACATCCTGTGTCCGTACAGAGCTGTTGTAGTAAATTCTTGGTGGTTGTCCTACACTTGCACGTCCGTGTGAAGGGGTTCTTTGGAGAATGTCGCTTATGAGTTTATCTTTGCTCCTCCAGAAGTGTCCCGCATGTCTGGTTCTTCTAAGTTTGATTATCTTTGAGATGGGTGGTAGGTGTCCGTATAGGTGCTGTTGTGTGAGATGTTGCTTCCAGGATTTGTTTAATATATCTCGTAGCATCCATGTGCAATTGCCGTCTAGGGTTTTCTCTTTACGCTTAGTCAGCGTCCAAGTGGTGCATCCATACAGCAGTATGGACACGACTGCTACTTGGAAAAAATTGAATTTGATCTTATAAGATAGGTCTGATATATGATTTGGTTTGGTTGGGTTTTATGTCATATCAACAATTGTAGGTTATTCAAAGCCAAATCCTATTTATACGTGTATATTAAATATACATGATTTGGTTTAGTTAGGTTTTATCGCATATCAACCATTGTAGGTCATTTAATGCCAAATCCTCTTTATACATATATATTAGGTATATAGGATTTGGTTTAGTTGGGTTTTATGGCATATCAACCCTTGTAGGTCATTTAATGCCAAATCCTCTTTATACATATATATTAGGTATATAGGATTTGGTTTAGTTGGGTTTTATGGCATATCAACCCTTGTAGGTCATTTAATGCCAATTCCTCTTTATACATATATATTAGGTATATAGGATTTGGTTTAGTTGGGTTTTATGGCATATCAACCCTTGTAGGTCATTGAATGCCAAATCCTCTTTATACATATATATTAGGTATATAGGATTTGGTTTAGTTGGGTTTTATGGCATATCAACCCTTGTAGGTCATTTAATGCCAAATCCTCTTTATACATATATATTAGGTATATAGGATTTGGTTTAGTTGGGTTTTATGGCATATCAACCCTTGTAGGTCATTTAATGCCAAATCCTCTTTATACATATATATTAGGTATATAGGATTTGGTTTAGTTGGGTTTTATGGCATATCAACCCTTGTAGGTCATTTAATGCCAAATCCTCTTTATACATATATATTAGGTATATAGGATTTGGTTTAGTTGGGTTTTATGGCATATCAACCCTTGTAGGTCATTTAATACCAAATGCTATTTATACATATATATTAAATATATATGATTTGTTTTATTTCGGTTTGTATTGTAGTTCATTTAATACCAAATCCTTATTATACACATATATTTGATTTATGATTTCTAAACGCATTTTGTAGATAATATTTTTAAACGAACCTGAGCTCTTTTTTGCACAGTTAAATAGTTTCACTTTTTTCAATCTAATACGAATAATTTAATTTACTATTAATCATTTTTTGCTCATAGTTTAATGTTTTAAGTATTGTTTTGTATCACTAAAAAATCAATTAAAGATCAGTCATTTGTTTACACATAATTGAATGATCAAACAGTTCTTTTTCAAACAATTCAGTTTAGCATTTAAACAAATTTAAATGGTTCCAAGTCTTAGGCAATGTAACAATTCAATTAAACATTTGACATTTGTTGACACGCGGTTAAATATAAAACAATTATATTTCAAATAATTCAGTTTAGTATAAGTAATTTTTTACTCAGTTTAAATGTCAAAGTACACGTTTCAAATGTCAAACAGTTTTATTTAACCCATAGATAGGACCCTACCAGATGCTACCACTCCGGGCCAGAGTGGACATGGGAGCGATGGCAATGAAGGGTTACTCTGCATTCACCAAAGCGTCAGCATGACTGGAGTTTTACCATCAGATTGTTTTGTGTCATATTCAGGACACTCGTTGGGGGAGTCTTACCCCTTTGCAGAGAAGTAGTCAATGTATTCTGCACCCCAGTCAAAAATCAATCTGTGTACTTTTAAGGTTTTATTAAATATATAATTATTGTTTTTTTTTATTCTTCGCCTCGTCCGTATCAAGTTAAATTCTATTCAGAATCTTAAATATGGTTTTTTCCTAAGAAAGTTTGTATTCCTCCTCTATATGATATGGTTGGTTAACCTATAAACGAAACAAGTTATTAACAGATCGATTTCCCAGTCGCCAGGACTAAGAATACGCTGAGCGTTTCCATTTATAAGGGGTAAGATCCCTCTCAAAATAGTTCACCAGGGTATGACACTAAATGATATCAGATGATAAGGCTCTAGTTCTGGAGATCTATGAAGTGTAGAGTATCACATCATTGCCATTACAGTAACCTATTGTGGTAGTACCTGTTAAGGTCCCATCTATGGGTCAAACGGATCTGTTTAAAAATCAATCATATTCGAGTGATCCTTTAAAAAAAATCTTCAGCAAGAAAATGTAATTATGAACGTTAAATGAACGCGAGTCCTTAACCTATTGGCATAAAATAACCTTAGACAAGCTGACATGCTTTTAAAATCAATAAATCCCTCAATCAATCAATCAATCAATTAAAAGATCACTGTATGGCCTATCTTACGTTTGTGGACTTCATATGCTAAAAGTACTGCATAACGTTATTTAATTATCTCAGCATATTTTACATCTATAGTTATTTTAATGGTGCTTATATCCTTTAATATGCCTGGTTGTCATATATTTTCCATATCGTTAGCCACAATGCCATCCCATCACGGTCTTTATCTCCCTCTTGTTCATATTGGCCTGAATCGCTTGACAGTCATCCCATCATCGAGGAGGTCTTCCGAATGGCTGTTTCCGGTCTTTCGAAAACCACTCAACAACTGCTCTGGTCCACCTGTTGTCTGTGAATCAAACCTATGCGTGCGTGATAGTGGTCAAGGGATATCAGGATTTGAAACTGGCCAATTCGTCAACACATTGGAGCTTTCATTAAACTGCCCTTGTGTTGCATATTACAACCGATGGAATGTAACCGCTTGTATTTACCTAACATTTTCACATCAACGCCATCAAGAACATCGTGCAGTAAGTTAGCTACGCGTAAGTATCGAATGCAGGAGACGCTACACGGCTAAATATTAATTGCAATATATCAACTCTTCCATCGATTATCGATTGGGAGATTGAAAAGTAATTCTTTCGTGATACCCTGAATGCCGAAAGGTACCTCAACATACTGCAAGATGAAATCTGGCCAGTTATCTGTTGTAGGGAGAATATTAAAGATTTGAATTTCATGCAAGATGGCGCTCCTCTTGTTTGTAAATTGCTGGATGCTCAATTCTTAGGGAGATGGCTAGGTCGTTGTAGTCTACCTGAGTGGATAGTCAGAAGCCCTGACTAAACATTCGGCGATTTTTTTTTTTTTTTTTTTGTTGGGGGTGGTTAGAAGAGCAAGTCTGTTCTATCAAATTGACGACTTTGGAAGAACTTGAAGGGCAAATACGAGAAGTCATTCCTTCAATCCCTCCTAAGTTCCAAGTAAAATCAATTGACGCGGTTCCCGAGCGCCTTGAGAAACTAACGACGAATGCTGGTGTCAGTACTGAAATTTAAATAAAACTCGATGCAATACGATTTCTTCTCGTGTTTATTATTTTAAAGAATTATAATTAAGAAATAAACTATAAGAATTATAAAACAGGAAATTACTTTTCAATCACCCTGTATAATTATGTAAAAACATTGTTTTGTCTAAAGCAAAATATTGATTACAGTCCTTCACGCCGTGTTGAAAAAGCAACCTAACTAATATCGTATTAAATATTCACGTTGTCTGGGTATAAGTGTGATGTACTCAGTTATAACCAAGGTTACAAAAGTAGCTTATTAAATAATTATATACCTCATATATAGACCGCTTTCACCTTTATATGTTAATAAAAGAAAAAAGCGAAATTATGAAGGGTCTAGATGTTAAATTTGTTATGAGAAGGCAGGAGGTTATATTTAAAGATTTTTGTTTTCCAAATTCTTTCTCTTGTCTTTAAGTCGATCATTGAATATTGGTCGGAAAATTGATATGTCATGTATAAACCGACCCGGATTTTCATACGAATCAAATAATGGCTCTAAGAAAGGGCTATACGACTTCCAGCTTCTTATAACGATTTATAAGATGTACCCAGGCAACACCATACTCCATCAGCTTCAGGTGCATTGGGATGACAATGATATCAGTTTGATATCAATTACATTAAGTGGTACGACATGAAAAGCACTCTATTTTATAGTCTAGAGAACTATGGCTATTATCATAGTATATAAGATAATACTATCTGTGCTAAGAACTTGCGCGTAAATGAAAGACGTTGTACGCTAAGCTAGCTTACTGCAAGTTACTAAGGGGGTACCAATGGCCTAGTGGTCAAGAAGGTGGAGAATAGAATTGGTGAAACGAGTTTGAACTCCTGCTAGCACAATTAACGTTAATTTTGTTTCCATACACACGGAAGGAAAGGTATGAATTTACTTTTCCAATCCAGTTTTGGGTAAATATCAGGGCAGATAAGATCGTTTTATTTTGTAAAAAGCAATCTATCCTCAGTGTTCGATATTTAGCTCAAGTCAGAGGTGAAGAAAGCATTGTAAATTTAATTATTTTGTGATTGCTATGATCAGGCAGATTGTCTGCCATCGAAAAGCAGAGTCAACACTCAACTGCTGCAAGTGCCTGTCCTATTAGTGAAGACAATAGTATCACTTTGATGTCTATTACATTCTCTTCCAAGATATTTGACTTCTGGAATACTAGAAATATAATAAACAGTTCTTTTGCTTAACGAATTCAACATAGACTATTGAAAAATACGTCTGATAAGCTGTTGAACTTTATCTGCAGAAGACAGCACAGGATTCCATTAATATTGCAACAAATGTCTTCTTCGTTGTAACAGGTGAATATATTTGGTGTATAAAGGTAAGAATTTGTCTGAGACCGTCTTAATTGTTCACGGATTTCAGTATTAAAGATATTTAGATTAAAACGATTAAAAACAATTATCTTCAAGTTAAAACGGAAGACATCTATTGTTGTCCTCTAAGAAGATGAACTTCATCTGCTGAAAGCACTACCCAGCTTTTCCTTCCACTTCTTTTTAACAACATTATTTACAGGTTATAACTGGCGTATATTTATCTTATCAAAAGCTAAGAATTGGTTTTATTCTTTCCCACTAATCATGAACTATAAAATTACGAAACTATAACCCATGTAAAAACCGAAACCAGTTTTTATCTTAACTAGATTGATACACCGTAACATAGGGAATAAAAAAGTCGAAGGTTTAAAGGTTTGCTTTGGTTTGGTTTTATGGCATATCAAATATTGCAGGTTAATTAACGCCAAAATTCTTTTTATACAAATAAACAGTTCTATTTCAAATCGTTCAGTTTAGGATAAATACACAGTTTAAATATCAAAAACAGTTCTATTTCAAACGATCACTTTATTCAACTAATTTAAAGGGTTCCTTGTATTACTATGTATCACTAACAAATCAATTAAACATCAGTCATTCGTTTACAGACAGTTAAATGTCAAAACAGTTCTATATCAAACAATTGAGTTTAGCTTAAGCACACTGTTTAGTTCTATTTAACCAATAGATAGGACCCTATCAGGCGCAAACACTCTGGGCCAGAGTGGATCAAGTAATGATCCCCATAAAGGGTTACTCCGCATTCTCCAAAGCTCCAGCATTACTGGAGCCTCACCATCAGATTGTTTAGTTTGTCCAGGACACTTGTTGGGGGCTCTTACTCTTCAGCAAAGAAGCTGTCGGCGTATTTAACTGCCCCAGCAGACTTGAATACAGAATTATATATATATATATATATATAAGAGTTGTGATACAACAAAACAGTCTGTCCGTGGATGACTATATATATATATATATATATATATATATATATATATATATATATAAATAAATAAAAGTTTCTTTTATATATATATATATATATATATATATATATATATATATATATATATATATATATATATTTATATAATTTTCTGTGGTTATAAAAAACTAAGTAATTCAATCTGTTACCATAATAACCGAATATATATATATATATATATATATATCATAAAAACGTAGTTTCTATATAAAGGGACTATTTTATATACTAAGTTATTTTCTTGTAAGTTATAAAAGAGTTACCGTGGCTGAATGGGTAAAAGTGCAGAGAATGGATGGCGAGAAATGTTTAAATTCCAGAAGGTTTAATCAAAACTTTTTTCGCGTCAATATACTTGAGAAAGATTTGAAAGCTTTTCCTAACCCAAATAAGGGCAAATATTTACTGTTGCCTATAGTCTTGCAAAAAGGCCATTTATCTTGAGTGTTTGATAATTAGTCAGAGACTGTTTGATAATAATGAAGAAATCGTTAAATGCTGCTGTTATCGTGTAATTCACCGTAGTCTGTCGTATTTTATTGGGAAATGGAGCTGAAAGCTTGATCTGAAAGAAAAGAAGCTGGGTCCTAATAATACTAGAAGAGAAGAAACCACCTTTACTCGACTACGTATTGGACAAACTCGACTGACTCACTACTTCATTCTTAAAGAAGAACTACCCACAAAATGTCCATGTGGAAATCAATACTCAATTAAGCACATTTTGATAGAATACACAAAACTGAACCACACCAGGAAAAAGTTTTATAAGGCGAACAGCATGAAGGAAATATTTTTAAAAATTGCTCTCAAAAACATAATCAACTTCTTAAAAACAATTGGCCTCCTATTAAAGATATAGACTATGTTACCAACACCTTCGACCATCACGTTTATACAAAAATGAAGCTTTCACATTTATATATACATAGACACATCCATATCAGAATTTAACACTCAATGACCCTTAAGAGGTCAATTTGCCATAAAACCCAACCATCACCAACCTAAACATTTGCATTTACAAATCATATATATAATATATGTGTAAAAAGGCTCTGGCATTACATAACCTATAGAGGTTGATATGCCATTAAATCCAACCAACCAACCATAAAAAAAAGTAAATTGATCCGTTCTTACAGTTTTGGCACAGAAGATAAGCTTGGATTTACTAAACCCCTCCCCCAAATTCAACTGAAAGAATATTCTAGGATAATTTAATCAAATGTAATTTTGTGAGCTTTATTTGTTGAAAGTAATGCACATCCCTTAAATCAAAGTGTGTTTTCTTGTTTGTTCCATCATGCATGGATTTTAAAATTATTACCTATGACTCGGTGTTCGAATCGAGATAAAGGTATGAATGCTTATCTTTTCAGAAGAAAACAATTTTCGCTACTTACAATTTTGATGATTTCGGTTTCTTTGTTTAATGGCATATCAACCTTTGTAGGTTATTTAATGCCGAAGCCATTCCCCTTGAAGAACAGTTGTGGTACTATTTAACCTATAGCTGAATTGATAAGAGGGTTCATACCTTTTCCAAGCGTATTTGCCCGAAAGTGAACGTAATAGCGCGACTGGAGTACGAACTCGCTTATTACGATTTCGCTGTCCATCGCTTTAACCATTACACCACGAGGACACCCTCCCTACAATTTTGAATTAACAAATCAGCGCTATTCTTTCCTCTGGCCTTGTTATATTCAAAATTAAGGTAAAAATATATTTAAAAATAACGTATAGCTCATATTTAAGTTGAAATTCATAACTACATAATTCACATTCAGTAATAAAATGAAACAGTCAAAAATGGATCAAATGAATGAAAAAAAAAAAAAGACTGATTGATCGACTGATTGATGTTAACAGCATGTCAAGCCCTCTTGTGTTATCTTATGCCAACAGATTAGGGAATCGCGTTCATTATACCTGTATTATGGAGGTGCCCGTGGTGTAATGGTTATCGTCGTAGGAAATGGATACGGCGTTCAAATCCTGGACGAGGCTAATTACATTTCACATAGCCCTAATATACCTTGGGAAAGGTATGAATCCAATTATTCTCCCTCCAGCTATGGGTAAATAGTAGGCCAGAGTGGGTTCTTTAGCCTTGGTGAGGCAACTAGTTTAGGAGAAGGAAAACTGTATTCAAACCTGTTAAACTCCGCTTAAAAAATTGACCTTGTGTCATATCTTGCCCGTGCGGAGGGGTTGGGTAAATATGATTATACTTGCATATATACATTATTTCTGTGTACTTATCTAAGATTTATATCAGGTTTTTATTTTTTCGGGGAATAGTTTCATTTTCTCGTTTTCTTATTTTTGCTTTTTTTGCCGGGGGGTGCAAACAGTCCTATCGAATACAAATAATTTTTAAACAGATCTATTTGACTCATAGATAGGACCATAACTGCTTCCTGGAAATAATACAAAACCACATCCAATGGTGAAGATGCAGTGTTAGAGATCTGAAAAATGTGAAGTACCCTCCCATTGTCATTACTTCCAGGTCCACTCTTATCCGAAGTGTTAGTACATTTTAGGGTCAAATCTATGGACCGAATATATGTTTCAAAATTATCCCCATTTGATAGGAATACATGATGCTATATAACTGTAAATTACTTGATTTAAGAACAGCTCCTTGAAGATATACTTCTTTTTTGAATATTATTATCAGTTACTTGAAACTTATAAATATGAAAATTATTTGCGTTAGATAAGAATACTTGGTATCATATAATACTTAATATCATATCTTATTCGGTAGGAATTCTTGATATCATATACCGCTCGTAGTCGAAGGTTACCCAAAGGCTCCCTTTTCAATAGCTACTACATCAAGGAGCAGAGGAGGGTAAGGTTCTTTGCCCTGGATTGATCCACTTACCCTTGATCCGTAACTTATAATGTCAAGTGTTAGACAAGGAGGCATCAAGTACCATTTTGTGATTCTTTGGTATGACCTGACCTGGGATTGAACCCTGGTCTCCCGGACCATTACTGAACACTAACACGATTCCTTTACCTCTTGGCATAAATTAACACTTGAAAACTTGATATTCTATTAAAATTAATCAATCTATTAATCAACCTAACAAGTACGATCACTTCAGGTCTGTGTGGACCTTGAAGCGAATAGTAACTCCTCACTTCTCAGAACTAGAGTCTCACAATCAAATGAAGTTTTTTGAGGAGGGGCGTGTTACCTCTCTACAGGGGATATAGTCAGTATATTCTAAGCCCCGGCGACAGAGCGTGAATAAAATTGAGAAAGAGTAGAACAAGACTGAAATAACAAGAAGAATGGAAGAAGAAAAGAAAAATTGAAGGAAAGAAAGAAAGATGGAAAGGAAGAATTGAGCCCCGCTTATCAGAGCGTCGTTTGTAGTGATGACGACCAACACAAGTCGGCGCAAAATGATTAACGTATTCACCTCATATGGTAAGTTTCACACGTCGCCTGCAAGTGATTCATCATTGGACGGCAAGCGAGCCTTTTTGGCAATGTGACTACCTCAACTGACATTTGAAGAGATGAATGCCGTGACCCTCAGGGCTCCGGGGTCAAGCTTTTTCGACATACATAATATGGGAAGCAGATGAGAGGGAAATGTTTGTTCGGTGATCATGTTTCATTAGATTTGCGCTACCGTCGACAGTGGTCAGCGAGGGTCACTAGTCTATCGTAGGCAAACCTGCTGGGCTCAGATCACACAAAGTGCGACGGTTTTACTCATTCATTTATCAAAAAAAAATGATGAGTCTGGGTCAGGTTGAAAAGTTCATCTCACACCTTTGATGACAAATAACAGATTAGAACCTGGAGAATCAAAGATAACTTGATTTAGAACTAAATGATATAAATATATATATATATATTACATGGTAATGTGTGTAACCCTGGGTTTCATGTATTTTATATATATATATATATATATATATATATATATATACTTAGGGGGGGTTGTGTGGATGTATGTGTGTGTTTGTATGTGTGTGTGTATAAAAGCTCTATCATTGATATTGAGTACTATTTGAGAATACTGCAAATTTTGGTCCTCCATTAACTCACCAAGTTAGTTATAACCATAAACCTCTAATATATATATATATATATATATATATATATATATATTTGTCCAGTCGGTTGAGGCTTTAGAAGACGTCCACTACTCATCTATAGAGAAGTAAAAACTCATCTCGACATGTGCCCTCGGTATGACACTAAACTGAATTTGATAGTGAGTCTATAGTCCAGGAGCTTTTGGTTATATGGAGTGCTTCTTTATTGCCATAACTCTCAGGTCCACGCCGATCCAAAATGGTAGTACCTGTTAAGGTCCTTTCAATTGGTCACACAGAAGTATTCTATCACTTACTATACTTGAAACCATTTAACTGTGTGCAAACAATTGAATAATATCAAATATAAACATTAAAGCTGGATAGCAATAGTTGAAACCATTTAACGTAATACCGCAACTGGAGTTCGATCTCGCTTACTACGATTCCACAGTCCTTCACTTTAACCATTACACCACGAGGAAACCTCCATGTAATTTCGAGTCTCTAGTCTTGATATATTGGGAATGTGAAGTACCCCTTCATTACCATTACTCCCAGGTCCTTTCCAAGCAGGAGTGGTTGGGTTTGTAAGGCTCGATGGGTCAAATAGAACAGTTGATGTTTATCCAGGGATTATTATTTGTCGTAATTTGAAATCTTACTGCTATATGCAAGGTTTCTGTATTTGATAGAATGATTGATAAAGAGAATCACTAAAATTGAATAGTGTTACTCAAAACCATTTAACTGTGTGCAAACAAATTATTATTATTTGATAGAATTATGAGTATTAGATAGCAATACGTGAAACCATAGATGGGACTCCAGCAGGTAGTTCCACTGCTGATCAGAAAGGGCCAGAGAGTTGTTGTAATGAAAGGGAACTCGACATTCACAAAACCCTCAGAACTTGAGCCCCATCATCAGGTGCTGTTTCGTGTCATACTCAGAATACACACACACACATACACACATACACTATATATATATATATATATATATATATGTGTGTGTGTGTGTGTGTGTGTGTGTAAAAAGTTTTCACATTTTGTCGGATTTTTCCAATCAGTTATTTTTCCATATAATAATAATGATTATTATTATCATATTCACACCTTTAGAATTTTTACAACAGTATTAGCTGATGGTTTTTCACTGCAGTTTGAGTGACAGCAAGTCTCCTCAAGTCTCCAGGACTCTTCTCAGTATTTTGGCCGTTCTCAGTAATGTTGTCATTTAAATAGTCTCTACCCGTCCGCCAACTTCCAAGTCCTCCAGGCCTTTTAATAATCCTTTAGTTATTGTGCCTAACGCACCAATCCCAATTGGTACAATCGTTAATTTCATGTTCCACAGCTTTTTCATTTCTCTAGCAAGGTCGAGGTACTTATCCTTCTTTTCACATTCTTTCAGTTTTATTCTGTGGTCAGCCAGAACAGCAAAGTCCACAATTTTGCAATTTTCTTTTCTTTTTTTTTTTTTTTTATTATTATAAGGTCTGGTCTTCTGGCCGGGATTAGGTGATCCGTTTGTATGTCAAAGTCCCATAGGAGTTTATGTGAGTCATTTTCTAAGACAGGTGCTGGGTTGTGCAAATACCATTTATTAGTGTGGTCAAATTTAAATTTCTTGCATTTTATTATTATTATTATACTGCTAGAGAGTTTTCACATCTGCATTAGTCGATGGTCTTTCTCAGAAGTTTGAGTGACAGCAAGTTTCTTCAAGTCTCCAGGACTCTTCTCAGTATTCTGATCGATCTAAATAGTGTAATAGTTAAGATGGTCTCCACTCGTTCTTTTATTTCCAAGTCCTCTGGTGCTTTTAATAATCCTTCGGTGACTGTACTAAGAGCACCAATTATAATTGGTATAAACGTCACTTTCATGTTTTTCGATTCCCGAGCAAGATCGAGGTACTTATCCTTATTTATATTTCTTTCAATTTTACTCTGTGGTCAGCCGGGACAGGAAAGTCCACAATTGAATAAATAAATGTTAGTTTTAATCTATATTTGATAACATAGATTCTTATTTGCGACGACTGGTTTCAAGCACGTTATTTCATGGCAATCATCAGGCAAATTGACGTGTATGAAACCAGTGGTCACAGATAAGCATCAATATTATTAAATATTTATAAAAACTAGTGAATATTTATTCATTATTATTATTATTATTATTATTATTATTATGTAATTGCTGTATCACAGATATTGAGCACTGTCCTTATAATAGCGCTTTTGGTCTACCACTAACCCACCAAGTGAGACAGAGATAAGAATACTGTTGTAGTATATATACATATATATATAGATCCAGACACATATATACTTATATCATCATCATGTCGCGCCATCAGCACGGATACCCCTGACTCTCTCTTGCCACCCCTCACTATCGTCCACTGGTTCCGGCAGGTCTTCCGGGTTACATCCCGTATCGGCACAGGTCTGCTGTACGTAGGTTCGAGCTGGTCGTCCTGCCTATGCTCGTCCATGTGAATGGATCCACAGGAGTACATCACTTATGAGCTCGTCCCTACTTCTCCAGCAGTGTCCCGCATGTCTCGTTCGTCTAAGTTTGATAGTTTTCGATATATGTTCGCATAAAATCACACACACACACATATACACACACATACACACGCGCGTGTGCGCGCACATACACACACACACACATGCACACACTTGTTTGAAATATGTGTTGCACAAGTATATGGAATAATAAATAAATGATTAAACATAAATAGAAAATTTGAAATCATTTGCGGACCTATATATATATATATATATATGTGTGTGTGTGTGTGTGTGTGTGTGTGTGTGTGTGTGTGTGTGTGTGTGTGTGTGTGTGTGTGGCATTACCAAAAACTTCTCATGTAAAATGCATTTTCTAGACTGGCAAATTTTCTCTATTGTTTAGATGATCAGTCACATAGATAGATAGATAGATAGATAGATAGATAGATAGATAGATATTAACAGAAGATAGATAGATAGATAGATAGATAGATAGATAGATAGATAGATAGATAAGAATAGTCAAAATAGATAGATTGAGAGAGACAGAGAGAGAGAAATATCTATCTATTTATATATATATATATATATATATATATATATATAGAGAGAGAGAGAGAGAGAGTAAGAGATAAACAAAAAAAGATAGATAGATAGATAGATAGATAGGCATGAACCGTCAAAATAAAAAAAAAAGAAAGAGAGAAAGAAAGAGAATGAGAGATGGACAAAATACGATAGATAGCTAGATAGATAGATATGCTGCTTTGAATATCATGGGTGCAAAAGCTAATAAAAGTCAGCAAAAAAATGTCAGTCTAATAAAAATACATATTTTCTCGGACATGATCGCAATTCAACTTCTCGTTGAAATACTTTGTCATTTTTATTCCTAAGTAGTTTATTGGAAGTTCCTAGATGAAAAAATATTCTCAATGTCCTCAATGGATTCTTCAACAGATACGAATTGCTTTAATCTCTGGCTGTTTCTTTTAATATTTTGAATGACAAAAGATTATGGCTGTTTTTATAGAATTTTAAATGTGGATATGAAACTGAAATTTCAATCAACCACTTTCTTTCTCTCTGTCTCTCACTCTCTCTATCTATCGATCTATCGATCTGTCTATCTTCTTCGTTCTTACCTATGTTTTATTTTTGTGTCTATTTACTTTTCTCTATAACTCTCTCTCTCTCTTTCTTTCTCTCTCTCTTTCTCTCTCTCTAGTTCTGTATTTTCCTATTTCCCCTCTTTGACTCTCTCTCTCTCTCTCTCTCTCTCTCTCTCTCTCTCTCTCTCTCTCAGTATTTTCTTTTTCTGTCTCTCTGTCTCGGTCAGTCTCTCTCTCTCTGTGCATTTTCCTATAACTCTCTCTTTCTCTCTTGCTGTCTCTGTCTCTCTGTCTGTCTGTCTGTCTCTCTCTCTCTCTTTCTTTCTTTCTCTCTCTCTCTCTTTCTCTCTCTCTAGTTCTGTATTTTCCTATTTCCCCTCTTTCTCTCTCTCTCTCTCTCTCTCTCTCTCTCTCTCTCTCTCAGTATTTTCTTTTTCTGTCTCTCTGTCTCGGTCAGTCTCTCTCTCTGCATTTTCCTATAACTCTCTCTGGCTGTCTCTGTCTGTCTGTCTGTCTGTCTATCTTTCTCTCTCTCTCTCTCTCTCTCTGCATTTTCGTAATTCTCTTTATCTCTTTCTCCTTCTCCCTTATAATCTCTCTCAATCTTCCTTTCTCTTTTTCATCTTAAAATTATCTGTTTTTACTTTTCATTCTATTTCCCTTTGTCAGGTAATTTTTCATCATTATCATCATCATCATCATCATCATCATCATCATCTCTCTCTCTCTCTCTCTTTCTTTCTCCCTTTCTTTCTGCCTGTCCCTAAAGAGTTCCAAAACATTCATTTTCAGTGAATAGCTATTCAATTACATTTATAGGTGACAAGCGGTGTCCAGCATGGCTGACTACCCAGAGACCAGCTGGTTATTAACTTGCTTCTCTCTCTCTCTCTCTCTCTCTCTCTCTCTCTCTCTCTCTCTTTCATTCCATTTCACATCTCTTCCTTTCTCCCCGTCTCCCATCTCTTGCAGTTAGTAACCATCTACTTTCTCTCTCTCTCTCTCTCTCTCTCTCTCTCTCTCTCTCTCCCTCTCTCTCTCTCTCACACACACACACACTCTTTCTCTCTGTCTGTCTGTCTGTCTGTCTCTTCCAACTCTTTCTTTCTGTCTCATCTATTTCTTTCTCTCGCAGTTAATAATAACTCCTCTCTCTCTCTCTCTCTCTCTCTCTCTCACACACACACACACACACACACACACACACACACATACACACACACATACACAGTGTCCTGTTATAGATCAAAAAGCAGAATTACACACCACTGCCATTTACATGAAAAAATTTTTTAAATACTTTTCAAACCGAACGTGACGAATTACTATTGAAGTGAATATTGTAGCTTTAACTGTCATAAATGCCACATCCGGGATCTTCAAACACGTCATTGTTTACAGAATTAGAAATTTATTCCCAAACATGTCCGACATTATTTAAGTTACAAAACGTTGACTAAGTCCCCAAGAAGACCTTTTTTTTTTCTTTATACTCAATCAATTACAATTTTCTCATTGAAATTTTGTCGTATTATATTTTGTATTGGCAAAAGACTGAGACTTTACAATACACACGCACAATCATTCTACCAATAGTCAGTCACTGCATACATTGATCCGTTTAAAATGAAACACCTATCCTCTGACCAACCAAATATTATATAAGTCAGCAACTTCTTAAATAAATCCGAACATTTCAGCTTTCTGATAAACAATCAAATCATCCTGAAATCACTGGTTCCCATTGTAGTGTGATCACAGTTGATTCGGCATGAAAATGATATGCGTGATCTCTTTTCGTCAACGCTGTTTTGAGTAGAGAACTTTCTTTTATTGATTTCGGCCTCTGATTCTACATGAAAGTCAAAGATAGTTACCCACTCGTTTCGAAAGGGAACGGTACTGGCTCATCAAGTTAGCAAACAATGTCAACGCAAGCAGATTGAGTTTGTTTTTTTGTTTTTTGCTGTTTATTTCAGTGATGAAGTGAGAGCAGGAGAGAAAAAGATAGATAGATAGATAGATAGATTTGGGTCCTTGCTTAAGATTTATTCGACAAGAACAAACTCTCTGTTGACGGAATTCCTTGTGAACCTACTATTCTCTGACGATTTGGTTCGCCTAATGTCTCTCAATTTCTCTAACTGCCAAACTTGAGTCCCCAAAAGGACTTATTCAAAATCATTTCTTTAAATCATCAAATCAAAATGTTTTTCTTTTGTGTTCGTTTCCTATTTAAATGGCTCGCTTCGGAAACTGACAGTTAATTGATTTTCCATAACCGGCTTCTTATTCATTTATTTGTTACCACTTATTCTGAAAAGAAATTCTAATGTCTTAACCTGAAAAGTAATTTCAATATCTTGAAGTCTTTGTGTCAATTCAAAGAGACGGGTGAAATAGGTGGTTCCATACCCCGCCATCCAATTGGAACACGGCTAGATTGATGAAATTAAACTGCGATGATCCTGTTTGATACTTAAATGGGTGACCACTTAAGCAATGGTAGCCTGTTCAGTACTTAGGTGGGTGACCACTTAAGCAATGGTAACTTGTTCAATACTTAGGCGGGTGACCACTGAAGCAATGGTAACCAGATCAATACTTCGAAGGGTGACCGCAATGGTAAGTTCTGCATGCAGCTTGAGGCCCTTTTAGCATATCTAAGCGAATTTTATAAAATAACTACATTACATTTTCTAAGCACCACTTGTGGTGAGCAATCTAGTCTCGCTTATCCATTGACACTTGGGAGTTCGATCCTTACTGGATGCCTTATAACTTATAAAACCTAGAATGTTCCGATTAGAATTGCTTCCATTTTCTCTGGTCTACTGGACATTTAAGTTATCAATTTCTTGTGTAATACTTTATACGTGATGAATTCAATAAGTTTCCAGACTCTTTTTGCACAGGCATTTAAAATTGGTATAGACTCTTGAAAATTCAGTATGTTAGTGCAACACATCTTATGAAATGACTGACCAATTTTTATGATTTCAGGTTCAATTGAACAGCTACAACAGCAATTGGAATACACCCTAATAAAGCCTGATTGTCACAGCTGCTGAATTTCAAAAATGATATCTGGACGTAAGGACACTTTAGAAGAACGATAACCAATAAAATTCTGTTTTAAACTTGGAAAAAAGGCCACAGAAACGTATGGAATGCTTCAGACTGCTTTTGGAGCATCTTGCATTATTCGAGCATCAGCTTTTGAGTGGCATAAGAGATTCAAGGAAGCCAGGGAGTCTGTGAGGGATGATGAGAGGTGTGGGAGGAGTAAGGAAGTCAATACACCAGAGTTGATTGACCAAAGGATTAGGGTTAGGGTTACTATGTGGAGGTTTTAAAGGAGTTCAGGAAGAGATTCCGTCAGAGAGGCCAGCACTCTTCAAATCGGGTCAGTGGTATTTCCACCAGGATAATACACCAGTCCACAACTCCATCCTTGTCGCAGACTTTTTGACCAAGATGGGCATCAAGACAGTTCCTCAGCATCCCTATAGTCCAGACCTTGCTACCTGTGACTTTTGGTTATTCCCTAACCTCAGAGGCTGTCGTTATGAGACAACTGAGGAGATGAAAGAGGCTTCTACGAAGGTCATTGACACGCTCACACTAGAGGACTTCCATGGGGCCTTCCAGAAGTTATTGGAACGGTATAACAAGTAAGTGCATTGCAGCCAGAGGAGATTACTTCGAATGGGACTAGAGTTTCATGTGTGTACTATCAATAAAAGTGACCATGCGAAAAAAGTCTGGAAACTTATTTAATGATCTTCGTATTACAGTTTTCATGCTCGGCTGGCTAACAGTTACTTGCGAGTTCGAGTCTCACTGTGTACCACATACATCTGGTACTGTGACATAACTTAGAAATATTTTGTAGATAACTATATTGCCGTTTTCTTTGTGTTCTATTTGTGAAAATTGTGTTGTATTTGCTAAAGTAAAAATCTAGTAAAGTTGGCGACCTTAGTCGAGGGCGACCCGAAGTTTCCCTTTTCAATAGCTACCACACCGAGGTGTAGGGTAGGGCGCTACTTTTTTCCCTGGATTGCTCCACTTTATCCTTGATCCTTACCTTACTATGCTGAGTGTTAAGCAAGGCGGCCACAAGTACCATTTTTTCAGTCTTTGGTATGACTCGACCTGGGATTGAACCCTGGTCTGTCGGACTATTGGCGAACACTCTACTCATTAGGCCAATGGCCGGGTAAGAATGTAGAAATTAGGAAATATTACGGTATATGAATATATTTTCGAGATTTTAGTTGGATTTCAAACGGCAGGTTAACACACTGAGAGTTATTTTATCCCCAAAGGTTAGGGAATTGTATACATAATACGTTTATACTCATATTTTTTGTGTTATTTCTTAAAAGTTTTTTTGCATGCCGTTATATGATATCAAGTCTTCCTATGTAACAGAAAAATTTTTACAGTTTTGTGGTTTCAAGTATTCCTATCTAACACTGATAACTATATGACTTCTATTAAATAATAATCATTATTCGTTTAAATACTTATAATTAGTAAACAATTATAGCTTTCATTAACTATTCTTAAAAGGGATACCTTACAGTTATTTGGTATCAATCGATGCTATATAATACTTATGATATTCAAACAAACTTATTCGATCCATCAATGGGACCTTAACAGGTACTACCACTACGGGTCAAAGTGGACCTGGGAGTAATGACAATAAAAGAGTTCTCCACACTTCCTAGAATTCAAGAACTTGAGCCTCTATATCTGATGCAGTCTAGTGTCATTCCCAGGACATCCATTTTTGGAGATGTTTGTACCCTTCTACGGCGGATTCAGTCAGTATATTCTGACAGAGTGACGTTATTTTAGAGGCTTTCAATCACTTAAGGTGTTTTTTCTTGTCATAATTTTAATGTTTTAACTTCATTCAATTTCAAAAAAAATGTAATATGTAAATTTAACAAAAAATTCAAACATTCCGTGAGACTATGTGATGGGGATAGCTGATATGTAGTATTTCAAAAGTAGTCACAACAATTTTAAAAACAATGAATAAATAAAAATGAAACAAAATAGAAAAAAAGAATGTCAGTACAGGGAACTCGAGCGGTCAGTTTTACTGTGAATGACGTCATTATTATTTGCCGGGTAATGTGACGTATGAAAAAAATCTAATTCTGAATTTTAAAAAATAATGTTCTGGTTTTTTTCACACGTGAAAAGGAATGCATTAGCATCGTATCCAATTGTCAGAAGTCCGTACTTTATTATTTTGTTCCCATATCAATAATGACGTTAGGATATTTTATGCATTCTGGCAAATAAATCTCCAATTTTTTAAGCTGTGATTCCATTAATAAAATGAAGTCATTCTTTCTGCGGAGTTCAACAGTTAACAGTTCTCAAAAGAATAATCATGTCAATTCAACAAAAAAAAAAAGAAGTAACATCAATAGTAATGGTGGTGATAACCTGTTATGTGTTGATTGACTGCTAAAAAGAAAGATTCTTTTTTTCCTTTCCAAAAAGAAAATTAGCAAGATCAGATGAAAGGCATAGTGTCAAAAACCAGGTGTTGGTCCAACTTACAGTTCAGAGAATTTTGTTGATTTGCTGTTCATATGGTCTGGATGCTACCACACACACACACACACACACACACACACACATCCATATATATATATATATATATATATATATATATATATATATATTCTTGGAACTGAAATTTTATATAAAAATCATATGAAAAATATTTAATAAAAATATATGAAAACCATTAAAAAGTATAAAAATGTTATTTGCTTGATAAATCAAGCTTATTTATTATTAAAAACGTCTGGAAATAACGGACACAATGCTAATCCATAATCTAGCGAATTAATATTTGTGTTAGTATGCCAAGTTGCTTTCTTCCTTTATATATATATATATATATATATATATATATATATATATATATATATATTTATATTTATATTTATATAAATTTATAATTACTAAAATATCTAACTTAAGGTAAATTGAATTCCCACGTGTAACGATGAACCGTTCTCAAATATTGTGCCCATCTGATGAAACGGCTTTTTCATATAAAGGCCTGTTGAATCGAATTTATAATGGAACTTATCTGTTAAATTATATCTGTGAGCACTCTGGCGAAGGAATTGTCGGCCGCCCCTAGCGTAATGCAAAGCTCTTCGTAAGAATTGAGCACTCTGGTAGCCGATAGGGTATTAAAAAATGTAAACAAAGGTTGCTGCTGCTGTTGCTAAAAATAAAATACCTTTAAAATTCCCTTAGCCAACGTAGTCCGCTTGTAGCTGTGTGGTCTGAAACCTTAATCTATCGTAAAGTTGGACGGGTTTTGATCCCGGCTTCGAGCGTCCTGCGGGTCTAGCCACACTGAAGAGTTCTGATAGAACGAAACAGTCTGTCTGTTGATGACTATATATATATATATATATATAGGAAATTTGGAAATAGAGAGAGATAGAAAGAAGCAGACTGATAGTGATCGACGGACCGATGGATGAATAGGAAGTTATGAACAAAATCATACAGATAGATAGCTTTTTTTAAAACCTATACGCCCTAATGAAAGTTTAAAAACCGAAACATTAAGCATTGGCAAATAAATCAAATTACAAATAAAATCATCCTCTCTTTTTTTTTCTTATTTGTACATTTTCATATATATATATATATATATATATATATATGTGTGTGTGTAGTGTGTGTGTGTGTGTGTGTGTGGAACGAATATCATTCCCTTTTTATGGTAACGTGTGCAAACAATTTTTGACGTTATCCGTTTTTTTAATTGATACGAAAATCAAGCCATTTTTCGCGTTGAATTAACGAGGCAATACGAGAAACTCTGAGTTACGGAGGAAGTTAAGCGAAATCATAATTTTGTATTTTATGTTTGAAACTTTCTTTGTTTTACCCAGTT
Source organism: Sepioteuthis lessoniana (assembly GCA_963585895.1). NCBI lineage: Eukaryota > Metazoa > Mollusca > Cephalopoda > Myopsida > Loliginidae > Sepioteuthis > Sepioteuthis lessoniana. The sequence continues at coordinate 8,819,971 of OY757914.1, read as the reverse complement.
GATTGCTTTTCTGCAGAGGGGTAATACCCCAACCCCCAACGAGTATCCAAGATATGACACTAAATAATCTGATGGTATCATTCCAGTATTACAGGAGCTTTTGGAAATGCGAAGTACCTCTTCATTGATATCACTCCCAGGTCAACTCTGGCTTGCAACTGATAGGTTCCTATCTATAGATCAAATAGAACTAAAATGTGTACTTACTCTAAACCGACTTGTTTGAAACAGAACTGTTAGACTAAACTGAATAGCTTGAAATAAAAATATTTTTGAAAATTAAACTGTGTACTTAGGCTAAACTGTATTGTTTGAAATAGATTTGTTTATTTGTATAAAAATGGACTTGGCATTATATAATCTACAAAGGTTGATATGCCATAAAACCCAAACAAACAAACTTTCTTTGCCACGATACCATAGAGCTCTTCTGTCAAATTTCTTCTCAATATATATATATATACATATAGGGTGGTCCAAAAGTAGGCGGAATAGTTTTGTCGTTGATATTATATGTATTGTTTATTTCATTAAACGTTTATATTGTTACAATGGTATTCATTACAAACTTTGTTGTCTTATATTATTTTACATTTTATAATTAAATTTATTTAAATTTAATCTGTTTTTTTTTCTTTTTCAGATAATTCAGAGAACCCATAATGACAAATGATTTAAATAGTGAGGAAAGAAAATGGCTGTTAAAAGACTGAAAATGTTAAAACTGTTCGAACAAAATGTGTTGAAACATTTGGCCACCTGCGTTTATAAAATTTTAGAGTTTTTGTATTATTGTACACAATAAAAATTTAATTGTCAATGTAATAATTGTTTTAGTAAATACAACTGCTGAGTAATCTCAAAATAAATGTTATCATTTTACTGTCTGCCTACTTTTAGACAACCTTGCATATATATATATATATATATATATATATATATATAATTTTCACTTTGTTCGTGGTTTCACTTTCAACCGTTTTAGTCAGCCAAAATCAACTCATGAAATAAAAAAAAGATTTTACTTCAGAAAGAAAATCCTCATTGTATATCAACCGATAATTTAACAGTGTGGAAACAAATGATGAAAAGTAAATAGAATTATTTATACTGCGTGCATAATTATGTCAAACTGAATTGTTTGAATTAGATCTTTTTGTCTAAACTGAATAGCTTGAAATAGAAACGTTTTTGACGATTAAACTGTACTAACATTTAAACTTCGTGCTTATGCTAAACTGAATCGTTTGAAGTGAAACTGTCTTTGTGCATTAAAACTGTACTTACACGAAACTGAATTGTTATATAAAGAACTGTTTCGACATGTAACTATGTGTAAACAAAATTAGTTGAATTAGAACTGTTTGAATAAACTGAATAGTTTGAAATAGAAACGTTTTTGACAGTTAAACTGTATACTCATGCTAGACTGAATAGTTTGAAATAGAACTGACTATTTGTTTGAATATGGATTTGGCGTTAAATAACCTACAAAGGTTGATATGCCATAAAACCCAACCAACCAACCAACCTCATTGTATAGTGGCTCATGTTTTGGACTGCAAAATCGAAATGAGTGAGTTCAAACATCAGTTGTTCTATTACGCTCAGTTTTGCACTAATATCCACAAGAAAGGTATGAACACCATATGTACACAATAAAATCTAATTATCAATGTAATAATTGTATTAGTAAATATAATTTTATATGTAATCTGAAAATAAATGTTATCATCTTAATGTCCACCTACTTTTGAAGCAAGCAGCTGAAAGAACTGGCCTCAACGTAAACGCAAATAAAACAGAGTTCATGGGTTTTGAATAAGTAGAAGCAATCACCACTTTAAGTGGCAAGTTTGTTAGCCAGTTTTTATACATCGGCTGCCATATCTAATCTACTGAAAACAATGTTATCAACATACCAATTGGGAAGACGTGGACTGCAATCGACAGATTGTCGATCATATGGAAATCTGATCTCTCTCTCTCTCTCTTACGGGATAAAACTGGATTTCTTCAAAACTGTGGAAGTATTGGTACAACTGTGTGGATGCACCACTTGGACTCTGACGGAAAGGTGGGGTGTCCTCGTGGTGTAATGGTTAAAGCAATGGACTGAGGAATCGTAGTAAGCGAGTTCGTACTCCAGTCGCACTATTACGTTCACTTTTGAGCAAATACCCTAGGGAAAGGTATGAACCCCCTTATCCTCCCAGCTATGGGTTAAATAGTACCACTACTCTTTTTTTGGAGAATAGCTTTGACATTAAATAACCTAAAAAGGTTGATATGCCATTAAATAAAGAAACCAATCTGACGGAAAGGGAAGGATAAAATCTAGATGGAAAATATGCAAAAATGCTATGTGTTCTTTTGAATAAATCCAGGAAGCAACAATCCATGAAACAACAGCTGTCTGGCTACCTACCTCCCATCTTACAAACCATCTAAATAAAGCAAGCTGGGGGAGAAAGGATGAACTCTTAAGTGACGTTTATTTACACATGGACATCCCAATGTTGGCCGACTAGCAAGGAGTTATAGAAATCAGCTCTGCTAGGACACTGGATGCAGTCTAAAGGACCTGTGAGGTTCGATAGATAATAGGGATGGATGGCATGAGAGAGTCAGGGTACTCCGTGATTTCAGCGTGACTTAGTGATATATATATATATATATATATATATATATATATATTAGATAACTTATTGAATAATAGCACTTACGGTAAGGGAAAAAAACGCAAGTAATTCGAAGATAAAAATACACAACGAATCACTCTCTAGGAGAAAAATATATAAATGTTGGAAAAAAAAGAAAAGGCCAACCTTGTCACACCAATTGAAAAAAATCAACTGATAGGCAATTAATTGGTCAAAAGAAAAAAAACCACCGTAAATTGCTGCTAAGCTACAAGTGCAAAAAAAGTGCTCAATACTAAGTAGAGCAGAATAGTGACAAAAATTATTTCGTTAGTCAGGAACTAACCTACTACAGTTTCACCTAAGCGGCTCATCAGGGTACCTAATGTCGGGATTAGGTACCATGATGAGCCACTTAGGCGAAACTGTAGTAGGTTAGTTCCTGACTTACGAAATAATTTTTGTCACTAGATATAAGGAAAAGAATATAAAAAGTGCTCAAAGAGCATATGTGGGAAGCGTAAGAGTAATCGCTACCGAAAATAGAACAGTCGTGATCATTTCAATATCTTAGATTCTAATCGTCAGTCATTTTCATCTCTTTCTTGTCCAGCAATATATTTTCTTTTTGTTTCATCTCTCTCTCTCTCTCTCTCTCTCTGTATTTTCTTTTTCTGTCTCTCTGTCTCTGTCAGTCTCTCTCTCTCTGCATTTTCCTATAACTCTCTCTTTCTCCCGTGCTGTCTCTGTCTGTCTGTCTCTGTCTCTCTCAGCATTTTCGTAATTTTCGTAATTCTCTTTATCTCTTTCTCCTTCTCCCTTATAATCTCTCTCAATCTTCCTTTCTCTTTTTCATCTTAAAATTATCTGTTTTTACTTTTCATTCTATTTCCCTTTATCTGGTAATTTTTCGTCATTATCATCATCATCATCATCTCTCTCTCTCTCTCTCTCTCTCTCTCTCTCGCTCTCTTTCTCCCTTTCTTTCTGCCTGTCCCTAAAGAGTTTCAAAGCATTCATTTTCAATGAAAACCTATTCAATTACATTTATAGGTCTCTCTCTCTCTCTCTCTCTCTCTCTCTCTCTCTCTCTCTCTCTCTCTCTCTCTCCTTAAAAATGCAAACAATCTCTTCTTTCTTTTTCATTTTCATGTCATTTAAAACTCTCCGTTCATTTATCCCGTTTCTACATATTCTACCAGAGACCATTGGTATAATGGTTAAAGTGTTCGCCAATGGTCCGGGAGACCGGGGTTCAATCCCAAGTCGAGTCTTACCAAAGACTCAAAAAATGGTACTCGAGGCCGCCTTGCTTAACGCTCAGTATTATAAGGTACCGATCAAGGGTAAAGTGGGGCAATCTAGGGAATGCAGTTTCCCCCTTCCCTACACTTTGGTGTAATAGCTATTGAAAAGGGAGCTTTCGGGTCACTTGACTGAAGTAGCCAACTATACTTGTATATATATATATGCGTGCGTGCGTGCGTGTTATTATAATATATAATAGCTCTATCACAGATATTGAGCACTCTCCAAATTGTACCGCATTTGGTCTGCCACAAACCCACCCAGTGAAATAGTGACAACCATACAAAGTTGTAATATATATATATATATATATATATAACGGGGGAAGACAAAGAGAATACCATTTAAACAAATTATGAAATCGAATGGTTAAATTTCAAATGACATAATAGCTGAAACGACATAAATTCCATGTTCTTGTGTCAGGCATGGTTTTATCGATTATCTGATTCTTCTAAGCCTCTATGTATTATCACTGCTAAGGTGATGTGATTAAGAACTTCCACTTCTGTTATTAATATAAACGTAATTCTTTAATTTACTTCCTTCTCATAAAGAGGCAGTATATTATCTATTTCCCTCCAACCCAAAATGTAAAAAAGTTTTTGTGTACCAAATTTCAGTTCATTCCCTCCGGCAGTTCTGCTGTCTAAAAGACCTGAAAACAACCAAACACACAATCTTTATTCTTTTCTTTTCGTTCCGTAGAAAAGACAAAAAAAAGGTTCTCTGAGAATTCTGTTAGGATCTCTTACCTGTCTTATTCTGTCACTGTTCATCAGTTTATTTGCTTTGTCGTCAGGAATTTTCCAAAAAGCTGCGTTGCTTGGCACAAAAACTGTTAGGTGTTCGGAATCCGAACTTAAATATTCTTTTAAGTCTGCACTTGTCATGGCGGATAAGGAGAGACTGGAAAATGAAACAAAAAATAGGTACAACTAAATAAAAAGGAGAAACCAATGTACGACATTTTCATTTCACAAAGATCCTATCTGGCCATAAAAGGTTTGCAAAAAAAATGCATGCACAAACCCCAGTCTAAAAATTTAATCTAACTGTTACTTTCTATGATAACTTTAGATATAAAGTGAATATTGTTTTTTATTTTTAATTTTAAAGAATATATAGCGATACGTGGGTAAGAAAATAACTTTTGAAGAAGAAAATCGTAACGTCATCTATAGTTTTCCTTAATCTTGATAATGGTTGTAAGTCTAGTTAAAAACATTCCATCATCAATGTTTATACCATCCTTCAAGTCTTTGAATAAAGACATGCGTAAAGAAAAAACAGTAGCTAAAAGCATTTCACACACACACACACACACACACACACACACACACACACACACACACACACACACACACACTTTTCATATCTATCGATTCTAATTAGACTTGAATTGATCAAAAAGACTGCCGTCTAAATACAGGGCTACATCCCGTATCCTCTCAGAGCTGCTGTATGTAGGTTCGAGCTGGTCGTCCTGCTTTTGCTCGGCCATATAAGGAGGTCCATAGGAGAACATCACTTATGAGCTCGTCCCTGCTTCTCCAGCAGTGTCCTGCATGTCTGGTTTGTCTAACTTTTCGTGATGGGAGGTAGGTGGCCGTATAGTTGGTGCTTTGTGCGGTGTTGTCTCCAGGACTTGTTCAAAATTGCTCGCAGCATTCTTGTGTAGTTGCCGTCTAGCTTTTTATGAAAATGAATAATTGGCATTAATTTCTGCAAAAGTAATTGTTACCAAAGTTTATATACACATATTAGTGGAATATATCCTTATACAATAAATGTATATAAAAACTTTGTTCAGGCTATTTTTGAAAGATAAAAAATAAAAATGTTCATATGTACGAATATTTATTTCTCCCCGCTGTATATTTCTAGATAGAGAGACAGACACATACATACTCATATATATGTAAAGAAACAGATATACGCGCGCATACTCACATATACATATATCTATATAGATAGAGAAAGAGAGAGGCGGACAGACACATATGCGCACACATATGTGTGAGTGTATGTATACTAACACAGACAAATAGACAGACAGATGCATTCACCCACAGGAAGAGGGTAGGTTTGGAGTTGTGTGGTATGAGGTTTCTCAATACGGAAGAAACAAGTAGAGAACGAAGTTCAAATACCAGGTCCGTTTTTTTAAATACTCTTTCCCATAATTCCTTTGGTCTAGGGATCAATCAGTTTTTTTCTCGATTCCCTGCTTTATCTGAAGAGAATTTGACGATGGCTTTCGAAGTAATTAAAAGGTTGTTCGGTCACTTAAGAAGAAACCTTAACGCTTCTTAAATAGCGACGAAAAGTGATTTTTAAAAAGTTTCGTGACTCAAACTTAAATTTTTCAAAACTTTTATACATTAAATTTAGATTTAAACAGAGCTGAGCAACTTATATAATAAAGTAATGATCTCTAGACGCCTAGATTGCTGTTTAGATGTCTAGTCTTGATGAATCAGTGTAAAATTAAAAATGAAATGAAGACATGTGCACAGCCAAGCAAGTTATGTAATAAAGTGTTGATGTCTAAACGTCTAGATTGCTGTCTTGATATCACTCTCAATAATCGTTTGATAAAGCACTCCACAGCTTTGCCTTGTTTCCTAATTAGACAATACATCTCCGTTGTAAGATTCAAGGACTCAAAGGACATTAAATTACAACAGTGCAGCTACATATCACATATTAAGAGGTTTGGTGTTGCATCTACCAGTGGAAAGCTCGCTGGAATACTTGTGCTCAGGAAACTACTTTGAAGAACAATAATATTTACTTTACTGCTTATTTCTGTCTTATTAAATCATTTCAGCTTTAGTAGAGATACTTTTTGAACATACTTTGTATAATGCTGATATGAAAAATTTGATCATCAAATAAAAAAAAACAACCTTCATTTAAAACGTACATATACCACATTTCCAGCTTCCTCATATCTTTTTGGGAGTATCAAAAATAAATAAATAAATAAGTAAATAAAAGAATAACCACATATTTTTGTAAAAAAATCTCTTAAAAATATAGCGAAATCTTCAGATGACAACCGCAGGCTGAAATTGTTAGAAAAAATAAAGTAATATTATTATTGTTTTACATTTGTTTACTCAAGTACGCGCGCGCGCACACACACATACACATACACACACACACACATACACACATATATATATATATATATGTGTGTGTGTGTGTGTGTGTGTGTGTATGTGTGTGAGAGAGAGAGAGAGAGAGACTTACAGAGTCAATAGATAAGTAAAAAAATCAAATTTACATTGATTATATAATAGAATGCTCAATATACAAGATACAGACATGGATAGCGTAAATTCATTTTAGAACCTGATTAAAATCGTATTTAAGGCAGGTGTTTTAACACCAGCTCATGCATAACTTCGAGTTTCTCAGAATATTATTCGCTTATCAAGCGCCTGAGAATCTAATAGCGTTTTCTGAAACAGTCAGTCACACTCGAGATTATATATTGGCATCATTTCTTCATTAATATAAATTTCCTTGAATATAATAGACATTTTCTGTCTGCATATTTTCTTGTTGATCCTTTCATATTGCCATATTGATTTTATAGTATTCGGCGGGAATGGTTTGATATATTTTCCATGATTGTTTATTTTCCAAGTACTTTCTGTCCGACTTTGGCCCATCATCAGGGTGGGTGTATTAAAAAAGTGATATGTGATGTAACTTTTGTATGTACTTTACTACTTTGTAAGAAGAAGAGCATCTGGGCCGTTGCAGTGAGTAGCATCAAAAAATTAAAATTAAAATTGTTCTATAAATAGTGTCAGTATATATATATATATATATGGACGAGAAAATGACAGTCATCATGAAATGCTGTTTCTGTGTCCGAGCTATTCTAAGATATATATGCTCTACCACCAATATTGAGCGCTTTTTATGGAGAAATGTAGCAAACTGCATCATCATCATCATATATAAAATCTATCTATCTATATATATATATATATTGTTCTAGCTTTAAGTCAGTCACTAAGAAATTATATTTTAAAGAAAAAATTGTTATTAATTTATTAACTATCATGTAAAAAACATTTAGAAAATAGTTTTTTTAGTTGATTGGTTGTTTGGGTTTTATGGCATATCAACCTTTGTAGGTTATTTAACGCCAAATCCATTTTTATGGTAATACTTCTATTTCAAACAATTCAGTTTAGCATCAGTACGCAGTTTAAATGTAAGTACAGTTTAATTGTGAAAAACATTTCTATTTCAAGCTATTCAGTTTAGTCAAGCAGTTCTATTTCCGCTAATTCAGTTTAGTATAAGTACAGCTTTTGTTTACACACAGTTAAATGTCAAAACAGTTCTATATTAGAAAATTCAGTTTGGTTTAAGTACAGTTTCAATATCAAAAAACAGTTCCATTTAAAATAATCCAGTTTAACAAAATAACGCAGTTTAAATGTAAATACGATTTAATTGTCAAAAACATTTCTATTTCAAGCTATTCTGTTTAGTCAAACAATTCAGTTTAGCATGAGTATGCACTTTAGTCCTATTTAACCCATAGATAGGGCCCAATCAGGTGCTACCATTCCGGGCCAGAGTGGACCTGGGAGCGATGGCAATGAAGGAGTGCTCCGCATTCTCCAAAGCCCCATCACTGGAGCCTCACCATCAGATTGTTTCGTGTCATATCCAGAAGAAGAAGAAGAAGAAGAAGAAGATTACAATGAAAGGGAAAATTCTAAGGAAAGGAAGATGAATGAATGAATCAGAGAGATCGGGGAAGTTTAAGAAGAAAAAGAATAATATTTAACAATTGGAGGAAGATAAATAAAAGAAAATTGCGGTAAGAGTAGATAAAAAAACTGAAATAAGTAAAGAAAAAAATGGAAATCATTGGAAAACGGAGGAAAAATTGAGACTATCCAGACAACAGCATTTTTAAGAAGAGAATACTAAGAGGAGTCCTGGTGACGTCAGAACATTTACAGTGATTCAAACTTCAGCGTAACATCAGCTACCGAAAAACACACATACATTAAAATAATAATAACAATAATTATAAACGCAATGCGAACCAATCATATCAAAGAAATAATTGATAAGACGCAACAAAAAAGCAAATGTTGGCCATGTGGTGATAGAGACGAAACGATCAATCACATAATAAGCAAATGCAGCAAATTAGCACAGAAGGAGTATAAGACTAGACATGACTAGGTGGGTAAGGTGATCCACTGGCAAATGTGCAAGAAATTTAAATTTGAACATACAAGCAAATGGTATATGCACAATCCATCTATCCTGGGGAATGAGACATTAACTCCTATGGGATTTTGACATACAAACTGATCCCCTAATATCGGCCAGACGACCACACCTTATAATAATCAACAAATTGTGGACTTTACTGTCCCAGATGATCACAGAGAAAAAGTAAAAGAAAATGAAAAGAATGATAAGTAGCTCGATCTTGTTAAGGAATCGAAAAAATTGTGAAAAGTGAAAGTGAAAATTGCACCATTTGTGGTTGGTGCTTTTGGTACAGTCACTAAAGGACTATCCAAGGGACGCGAGGACTTGGAAATAAGAGGACGAGTGGAGACCATCCAAACTACAACACTATTGAGAGCTGCCAGAATACTGAGAACAGTCCTGGAGACTTGAGCCGACTTGCTGTCGCTCAAACTCCAGAGAAAGACCATCAGGTAACACTGATGGGAAAAATTCTCAAGGACTGAATAATAGTAATAATAATAATAATAAAGACTTGAGGAGACTTACAGTCACTCAAACTCCAGTGAGAAACCATCAGCTAAACCTGATGTAAAAGACTCTCAAAGAGTTAAATAATTTTGCAAAAACACTCCGAATATTTCAGGAATACTAATGCCCCGATAAAATGTGTATATATTCCCTCAATGAAAATGAGATTGCCCTACACCATGTGGTTATTATAACAATGAAAATGATTAAAGAAAAAGTAAATGTACAGGAAAAGCTAACTCATAAGGATAAAAACGATTCGCCGGAAAATTTCCATGGGAAAAACCAACCATAAGAAATTCCGGAAAAATATGTATGCTAAGGCTTTTCAACTTTAGGTAAAAGTTAAAATTTGAAGTTGAAAGTGTGAGTATAAACTTTTTTTTTTTTCTTTTATAGTTCACAGATAATAATCTACCTCTAGGTCTGGTATAGCCACAATATACTACTCATCATATCCAAATCAACATGGGACGCAGATGACAGATCTGTGTGTCATGATCAGAGGGTACTCCTTTAATGACAAACATGGCGATGCTTTAGTCATCCTGCAAATGTTTGCTGTTCTTATTTCAGGTCCGCAAAGAAAGACCAAAGCAATAATGCATGTATGAGACGATAAATAAAAAATAACCTGAAGAAAACAGCAAAAATGTAATCCACTGTAATTATAAAAGTAATTCTATAAAAAGAGGTTACTGGAACAGAATTTGGGCAGAATTCGCTACATTTTATACAAAACCAAAGACTTGCCGACCAGGCGATGTTGATTCTAAAAAAACGCTGATTTTTATACCTCGAGTTACAGCTATATACTAGCTTAGCTGGCGACGTAGTACCGTGAATGAACTTAGCAGATTCAATGCGGTTGCAAGATAACATCAACAAAGTGGTTTCACAGGAAAGAGAAAGATGTAATTTATTGCCAAAGGATTCAATGACTGATATTTCTATTCGCCGATAGGATCAATAAATTGCTGGAAAAAACGGAAGTATGTAAGTTCCGATAACCAGCCATAAGCAAAAAATACGTAAGGTGAAGAAGATGTTCATATTTCCGTATGGGACTTGAAAAGACAATATAAGGTCTGTAATTTTGGACTGAAGGCAGACATGAGCTTGTCGCTCAAGCAAAGGTGAGAGATCCGTTGGTGTCTCAAGCGAAGAGGAGATCTGCTGGTCACTCAAGCAAATCTGTCAGCTCTCCCGTGCGTGTTCTCCGGTCGTTGCACTACTTCACAAAAATGATGAGAGGTGTGGGAGGAGTAAGGAAGTCAGTATACCTCAGTTGATTGGCCAAAGGGTCAGGGTTACGGTTAGGGTTACTATGTTGAGGTTTTAAGGGAGTTCAGGGAGAGATTCCGTCGGAAGAGGTCAGCACTCTTCAAATCTGGTCAGTGTCATTTCCACGAGGACAATGCACCAGTCAACAACTCCATCCTTGTCACAGACTATTTGACCAAGATCGGTCTCAAGACAGTTCGTCACCCTCCCTATAGTCCAGACCTTGTTCCCTGTGACTTTTGCTTATTCCCTAAGCTCACAGTCTGTCGTTATGAGATAATTGAGGAGATGAAAGAGGCTGTGACGAAGGTCATTGACACGCTCACACAAGAGGACTTCAATGGGGTCTTCCAGAAGTTGTTGGAACGGTACAACAAGTGCATTGCAGCCGGAGGAGATTACTTCGAGGGGGACTAGAGTTTCATGTGTGTACTATCAATCAAAGTGCCCATACAAAAAATGTCTGGAAACTTATCGTATGCACCACGTATATACGGGAACAAGATTACACAGCTATATAAATTAGTATCCCTTGAAGTAAATCGAACAGGAATACAAAACCTGGATGGGAAATTAGGCTAGAAGGACGAATAAAGAAACAGTGACCACAAGCAAAAGAGGTTGGAAAGAAAAATACGCAAGGACATAATAAAAGAAAACGACCAAGAAAACAGCTGATGAATCTGACTATACACGAGGAAAAAATAGAACAAGAGATATTGGTGAAAGAAGGCAGACTTAAAAGATAACGGAATAGAATCACGCACTAAAAATAAAACAGGACGAAAGAAAATCCTACCCATAGGTCGGTGGAGAAAGCACAAATCAAATCAACAACCTGATGCAACAGAAACAATAATTATGTGGTAAAAGAAATAGGAGCAAAAATAACACAACAAAAGGGCTTAAAAGATAAATAGCATGATAAAAGAATTACAAGGACTTGAAGAAAGCCCTAAGGTGGAAATATACCTGTACTCACTAAGAGAAAAAGTCAAGAAATTACCACTTGGCTCTGATCGTATACAAGGATTAAAAATCCACATTCATCCAAGAGAGATTAGCTCATAAATTGAGAAAATGCCTAGTAGTAGCCTAGGATAACCGAATGGATAACAAAGGGAAAACTATCCTGCTCAAGAAAGTTCCTCCCGCTCCAAACAAAAATAATTAGTATCCCCAACAACCATTCCAAAACAACTATAGACGCCACTTTACACCTACGTGTTTACCTATTTTGAGGAAAATCCTAACAAAAGAAAATTAAGAAAAACTTTATTTCTCGCTTGAATGCCGCCTGCTAATTTCAGAAGAACAGAAAGTATCCCGCAGGGAAAGAAGAGGTTTGTTTGTTTGTTTGTTTATTTGAGTTTATGACATATCAACCTTTGTAGGCTATTTAATGCCAAATCCATTTTAATAAAGAAAAAATAGTTCTATTTCAAATAATTCAGTTTGGCATACAAAAACAGTTTCCTTTCACACAATTCAGTTCACCATAAGTACACAGTTTAGTTCTATTTGACCCATGGATAGAACCCTATCAGTTGCTACCACTCCGGGCCAGAGTGAACCTCGGATGGATGGCAATGAAGGGATACTTTCCATTTCCTAAAGCTCCAGCATTACTGGAAATTCACCATCAGATTGTTTAGTGTCGTATTCAGGACACTCGTTGGGGGAGTATTACCTCTCTACAGAGGTGCAGTCGGTGTATTCTACGGCCTAACCGACTGGGCAAGGGAATGAGAGGAACAAGTGACCTACTCTATTTAAATCAGGACATTGTAAAGGTGGCCAAAACAATATGGAAAATGTAACCATTGCATGGGTTGACAAAAAAAAAAAAAGAACAAGCTATGATATGGTTCTGATGATGAAATTTCTGAAAATGTAAAGAATATCCGATATTGTCAAAAACCTTCATCAGGAAAGAACATGATAAAGTGGAAATTGGAAAAGATTATCCAAAAAGTATTTCCCAGAATGACTTATTCTTACTGATGACTTATTCACTTAGGAAGTGCACAGGGGACAACAAATTCCCAAAATGGCAAAAAAGATTAATTACCATATGTATATGCATTATATCAAGGTATTTGCCAAAAGTGAAAAAAAAATCAATAATAAGAAGCTAGCATATAGGAAAGGAATTTGGCTGAGAAAAATGTGCCATGCTGATAATTAATATTGGAATTAGATACTATCAAACAAAGATGAAGGAAAAAATAAAACCTGTGACCAACTATATAAAGATCAGCACATCCTCAAGGAGACTAAAACAAAGTGGAAAAATGTAGCCATGGCATGGATTGACTACAAAAAAGCTTATTATATAGTTCAACAAACTTAGATGATAGAATATCTGAAAATATATAAAATATCCGACAAGGTCACAAACTTCAATATGGAAGCCATGAAAAACTAGAAAGAGAAATTAATAACAGGAAGAAAACCTTTAGCAAAGGGTAAAATCCAAAGAAGCATCTTCCAAGGAAATTCACTTTTAACATTACTATTTGTAATAGCAATGATGCCACTCACTCATATATTTAGAAAATGCACTTGGGGGTACAAAGTTACTAAATCACAAGAAAAGTTTAATCACCTTATGTACATAGATGACATCAAACTGTTTACAAAAAAATGAAAAATTACTGGAGACTTTGATAGAAATAATAAGAATATACAGCCAGGATATAGGAATGGAATCTGGCTTAGAAAAATGTGCTTTGCTCTTAATGAAAAGTGAGAAAAAGGAAATAACTGAAAGAAAGGAACAGCCTAATCAGGAAAGAATCAGAATGCTTAGAGAGAAAGAAAACTTTGGAATATTGGAAGCAGATACCATCAAAGAAGTAAAGATGAAAGAAAAAATAAGAAAAGAGTAACTCGGAAGAATGAGAAAACTTCTCAAAACCAAGCTCAGCAGCAGAAATCTCATCAAAGGGATAAATACCTGGGCAGTTTCCCTCTGTAAGATACTCAGGACCATTCTTACAATAGACAAGGGAGAAACTCAGACAAATTGACCAAAAGACAAGGGAAATGATGACTACGTGCGATGACTTACACTCGAAAGATTGTATAGATTAGATGTGTCAAGAAAAGAAGGAAGAAGAGGACTCTCCAGTATTGGGGTCTGCGTGAGAGCGTTAACCTAACTTATCGAAGAGTTTATCTTTAAAAAATCAAAGAAAGACTGATTTTAGTTGCAAGAAACGGCAACAACAACAAAAGAATAAACAGAAAAAAATAACAAAAACAAAAACAAAACTTGAAAATAGAAATGGTAAGAAAGACATCAGTGTGGATATCAGTTGGGGCCCCGGAATGGGTCACCAATGAAAACGCTGACACGGATATTAGGTAAACAGATTATATTGCACAAGAAAGATAGAGTTACATAGAAAAGGTAATAAGTCTCGTACTGTTTCGGATGACTCCGGTATTGTTCGACTGGCAGCGAAATTTCTCAGTGCTAATAAAAGTGAGAAGAGTCCATTATGGTGAGATCGGTAAGGCTCCCACAACAATATTCCAAGTGACAAACTGGCGAGATTGCACCTGAGAAAACCTGGAAACGGCTACGAAAAGGAAACCTCAAAAGAGAAACTTAATCTCTTTATATAGAGGTGCAATGCCATGAAGACTAATTATATGAAAGTGAAAATTGGTAATGCGCAATAGACTAGCAAATGTAGATTATGTCGAGATTGATGAAACAGTCACACAATAAACGAAAGCTGCATATAAACACGAAAGGATTACAAGACAAGGCATGTGTGAATGGAAAAGTTGATCCTCTGGAAATTGTGCCTGAAATTGAAATTTGACTCTACTAAAATGGTGTATGCACAAACCATAATACGACCAAGAAAATGAGACGTATAAAATTCTCTGGGATTGCCAGAAAGCTGAAAAGCTTTAGAGTGTGAAGTTGATGGTGATACAAATAGTATTTAGTACACTGGGAACGCTCACAAAAGTTTTGGAAAATAGACTTGAGGGATTGAAAATCAGGGGAAAATGTCGAGACCATGTAGCCTAAAGCTTTGCTAAGATTGGCTAGAATAATCAGCAGAGACCTGGAAACCTGAGAAGACTTTCTGTCACTTAGACTCCAGTGAAAGGCCTTCAGTCAATGCTAGTGTAAAAAAACTCACTAGGAGTATAATAATAATAATAATAATACAGAATCCTGAGACGAGTCCTGGAGACTTGAGGAGACTTGCTGTCACTCAAACTCCTGTGAAAAACCATCAGCTAACACTGATGTGAAAAACTCTAAAGGAGTAAATAATAATAATAATAATAAAAGAAAAGAGAGACGAGATGAAAATTGTGTTAAATAAGACTAATAATCAGTGACTGGGAATTCGGAGAAAAATGTGGAGGATAATAAAAGATGGAAGAAAAAGAATGATTGTGGAAAAACAGGAATAAAAGAATAAAAGCGATCGAGATGAATGCAAAAGGGAAGCTGGAGAATCTGGATGAAGAAATAAATCGAATGAAAAGTGGTAGGAGGAAGAGAAAGGAAAGAATCCTGTAAAATAGGAGGAAGACGATAATGAGCAGTAGTAAGAGGTGAATAATTGTAATAAACAGAAGAAAGAAAGGGTCTAAGAACAAGAGCCAAGATGAGGAAGAAGATGAAAAGATTTGTAATTGGTAAAAGGAAGAGTAAGGATTTGAAGACGAACGTATAAATTAGAAGAATGAGTTGAAATCGAAGAAGAGGAAAACGAGGACAAGAAAGAATGGAAGAAAGAGAATTTATGGTGAGAGAAAAAGAATATTTTGCCGATGGTAATGAGGGGGGGTAGACTGAGAAAGAGGTCGGTGATTTTGCTGGTGAGGTTTGTGATAATAAGAAAATTTTATGAATTGAATCAACCATGGCATGCACAAATAGGCATTGGGGTAGTCTTGATGAAGCAGATCTAACACGAATTGACATACGTGGGGAGCTAACAGGAACGGTAAGGAAAAGAGTTCAGACATCGAGGGCAGGGAATTTGCCGAAAGCGAAACGGAAGCACCTGCTAGATTCTTCCAGACATTTCTTTCCCTTTTTCTTTTTTGGTTTTTCTTCTTTTTTTTTTTCTTCGATGACCTGTGAATAAAGAGTTGGGTCAGCGTCTTCAGCCGATACGGGGATTGCTTCTTATCGATTTAAAAAAGAAAATCAGAAAGGATCAGGTGAGAAGACCTTTCTTCAGCAATTTTGGTTTGACAGTTATTAAATACGACACGAAAGAGAAAGGAAAAGATCGAAGTCCATCCACAACGTATCAAGATAACTTTCGTCATGATCCTTAACGTCCGTCTGTATTGACAACACTTGCAAAATCAAACACACTCACACGCATACACACACGCACATACAAATATGAATACGGCAACTTAGAGTGGGCAACATGACATTCTTAGTTTATGGATCAGCGTCTTTCCCAAATATAAAATGAGAACCATTACTACAATGCCGCCCTGTCGGTGGGGTTTGGTTTGATTTGGTTTGGTTTTATGGCACATCATACATTATAGGTTATTTAACGCCAAATTCATTTTTATACATGTAAAAAGTTCCATTTCAAATAATTCAGTTTTGTATAAGTACAGCATTTTGTTTGCACACAGCTAAATGTAAAAACAGTTTTATTTCACACAATTCAGTTTAGCATAAGTACACAGTTTAAATTTCAAAAACAGTTCTTTTTCAAGCTATTCAGTTTGATCAACAAAGTTAAATGATTCTAAGTATTACTATGCACCACCAACATATCAACCAAATATCAGTCATTAATTTACCCAGTCTAAATGCCAAAATAGTTCTATTTCAAACAATTCAGTTTAGCATAAGTACGCAGTTTCAATGTCAAAACAGTTCTATTTCAAACAATTCAGTTTAGAATAAGCACACAGTTTTGTTCTATTTGACCCATAGAAAGGACCCTATCAGCTGCTACCACTACGGGCCAGAGTAGATGGGGGAGCGATGGCAATGAAGGGATATTCTGCATTTCCTAAAGCTCCTTCATTACGGGAACCTCACTATTAGATTATTTATTGTCATATCCGGGACACTCTTTGGGGAAGTCTTACCTCTCTGCAGAGATTCAATTGGTCTATTCTGCAGCCCTAACTAACAAGCCCCCTGTCGGTGGGGGTTAGAATATGCTGATTATGTTATGTGTCAAAGGGTTAGACCCCCACCCCCAAAAAAGAAGTGTTCTTCATATGACTTTAACTGTATCTGACTCTGAAGCTCCATTTCGGGAGATCTTGCAAGTTGTCAGTATCCCTTTATTGCAATTACTCTCAGATCCACCCTGAATCAGGGTGGTTGTACTTGGTAGTTTCGCATCTATGGGTCAAATACATTTTGACAAATTGACATACCACTAAAATCAATCGACCAATGTTTTCAATCGCTGTAACAAGCCATCTAAAACCTGTTTTACCTCTCCCTTTAGTTTATGAATTTGGCCTCTTCGGTGAACTAAATTTTGCTGTATTTCCTTAAATGATCCTGAGGATTGTTGATAGCATCATCTGTCAATCAGGTAACCTTGAAATGTTATAGAATTTTACCTGTTGAACTCATTGCAACATATATTGATGATTGTGGGAAATACAATATTTTAAAAACAAATACCCGTGGTGTGGATAGTGAGAAATAATCCTCTGACCTCCAGCTCCCCCAGTCTATTTTGGGGGAGCATTCTAAGTGGAGCGGCTACAACTGGTATCCCCGTCACTGTCATGTTCCACAGCTATTTCAGCTCTCTAGCAAGATCCAAGCAAATATCTTTTTGATCTCTTATTTTCACTGTATGGTTTACTATTCTTAGTAATCAATCAACGCGATGTCTGTTCAAATGGCCGGGATTAGAAGATCCAAAACTCCAAAGAAATTTACGGGTTTCATTTTCTTGGAAATATTCTGGTTTGTTTATATACTATTTGTCAGTATGTTAAAATTTTATACTCTTGCACAATTCCCAGTGGGTCACCTTTCCCACCCAGTCGTGCCTGGTTTTGTATTCCTTGTGTGTCAGTTTGCTACTTTTGCATATTATGTGATTAACCGTTTGATCTTTGTCACCGCATAAAACTATATTTGCTATTCTCTTGCGAAATAGCAATTTTTGCTTTGGTATGATTGGATAAGTTCACCTACCTAGGTAGCAGTGTCTCATCAACCGAAAAAGATATCGACTCGCGGCTAACGAAGGCATGGACAGCAATCGATAAGCTATCGATCATATGGAAGTCAGACCTGACCGATAAAATGAAACGCAGTTTCTTCTAAGCAGCGGTCGTATCGATACTGCTATATGGATGCACTACTTGGACGCTAACAAAACAGCTGTAGAAAAAGCTAGATGACAACTACACAAGAATGCTGCGAGCAATATTGAACAAGTCCTGGAAGCAACACCCCACAAAGTACCAACTATACGGCCACCTACCTCCCATCACGAAAACTATATAAGTTAGACGAACCAGACATGCAGGACACTGCTGGAGAAGCAGGGACGAGCTCATAAGCGATGTACTCCTACGGACCCCCACATCTGGCCGAGAAAAAGCAGGACGACCAGCTCGAACATACATACAGCAGCTCTGTGAGGATACCGGATGTAGCCCTGAAGACCTGCCAGAGGAGATGAACGATAGGGAGAAGTGGCGAGAGAGAGTCAGGGATATTCGTCCTGGGGACATGATATGATGATGATGATGATGATAAATGGATTATTATTATTATTATTATTACTCTTAAGAGTTTTTCACAGCTGTGTCAGCTGCTGGTATTTCACTAAAATGTGAGGGATATAAATTCTTCTCAGATCTCCAGGATTTTCCTCACATTCTCCTAACAATACTGGGATCTGTATGGCCTCGATTCTTCCTCTGATTTCCAATTCTTCCAGCCTTTTTGTCTTTGAAGACCATTCCAAGTGCACCAACAACAACTGGTATCACTGCCAACATAGTGCTCCACGGCTATTTTAGTTGTGTTACAAGTTCCAAGTATTTGTATACCTTTTCGATTTCTTTCATTTTCACTTTTTTGAAATTGCAAAATCCATAAGATGGCAAATTCGTATTTTCTTGTTGATTAACACGAAGTCCGATAAGGCCAGGATTAACACAAGGTCTTCGTCTTCGTGATTAGGTTATCGGTTTGTGTTTCAAATCCTGAAGAATTTTATGCGTCTCATTCTTGGAGACGGATTCTGGTTGGTTCATATACAGTTTTGTGATATGGTCAAATTTTTATCTTTTGCATAATTCCCAATAAATCACCATTCTCACCCAGCCTTGTATTGTTTCTGTGTCAGTTTGCTTCATTTGATTATTATATGATTAACTGTTTCGTTTCTGTCTATACATTACTTACTAAGTTGGGTATTTTCTTTTTTTCTAAGTTTTTTTAGAGATACATTAACCTTCACTGGTTTTTAATGTCAAGTTCTTGTAAAAGGACAGTAATTGTTCAATGTAAGCTATAGCCGAAGAGATAAAGAGGTTCAAGTCTGAAAGGGAGTCCAATAGCCCTACTCGAATTCGAACACACAAACTACAGTGCAACAGTCTAATGTGTTTTCCACTACACCACGTAGACATTCTCTGCATTTCAAAATTTTTTGTTTTAATAGAATTGTTTTTTTAATGTTGGTTTGTTGGTTGGTTTTACGACGTATCAAGCCTTTTCGGGCCATTTAACGTCGAATTAAGTCATTTTAATTAAAGTTTCAAACAATTCAGTTTAGTATGTGTAATCAGCTCAAATGCCTAGTGGGTAGAGTGTTCGCCAATGGTCCGGGAGACCGGAGTTTAATCCCAGGTCAGGTCATACCAAAGACTCAAAAAATGGTACTTGATACTTCTTTGCTTAACTCTCAGCAATATAAGGTACGTATCAAGGGTAAAATGGAGCAATCCAGGGAAAAGAGTAGCACCCTACCTTACACCTTGGTGTAGTAGCTATTGAAAAGGGAGCCTTCAGGTCGCCAATTTTACTTTTTACAAGTATATGTTATGGAGAAGAATGTGCCGATACCGTGGGTCGAACACGGATGTTCAGGCTTTGATTTGATTTGCTTTTATAGCATATCAACAGTTGTAGGTTATCTAATATCAAATCCATTTTATACATAAAAACATTTCTAGTTCAAACAATTCGGTTTAGCATAAATATAGTTTTTTGATGACACACAATTAAATATCAAAAGAGTTCCGTTTCAAATAATTCAGTTTAGCATAAGAACACAGTTTAGTTCTATTTTACCCTTGCCCAGTCGGCTAGGGCTGTAGTATACATCGACTGCACCTTTGCAGAGGGGTAAGACACCAGTAATACAAGAGCTTTGAGGAATGTTGAGTACCCCTTCATTGCCATAGCTTCCACGTTACCTCTGGCTCAGAATGGTAGTACCTGCTAGGGACCTATCTATAGGTTAAATAGAACTAAACTGCGTACTTATGCTAAACTGAATTGTTTGAAATAAAACTATTTGACTAAACTGAAAAGCTTGAAATAGAAATGTTTATGGCAATTGAACAGTATACTTACATTTAAACTGATACTTATGCTAAACTAAATTGTCTGAAATAGAACTGTTTTTGACATTGAAACTGTACTTACGCGAAACTGAATTGTTTAATATAGAACTGTTTTGACATTTAACTGAGTGTTAACAAAATCTATAATTACATTAAACTGAATTGTTTGAATTAGAACTGTTTAACTAAACCGCATAGCTTGAAATAGAAATGTTTTTGACAATTAAACAGTGTATTCATGCTAAACTGAAAGGGTTTAAAATAGAACTGATTATTCGTATAAAACGCATTTTGCATTAAATAACCTACAAGGGTTGATATGCCATAAAACCCAAACAACCAACAAACCAATCTATTTGACCCATAGGTTGGAATCTATCAGGTGCTACTTCTCCGGGCCAGATGGACCTGGGAGCGATGACAATAAAGGGGTACTCCGCATTCCTCAAAGCTCCAGCATTACTGGAAACTTACTATCAGATTGTTTGGTGTCAAATGCAGGAAATTCATTGGTGGGGAAGTCTTACCCCTCTTTAAAGAAACAATTGGTGTATTCTGTGTATTCTGCAGCCCCAGCTGACTGGGCAATGTTTCGTTTGGTACTTATAATCATTATAATAAACATTATTATTATTATTTTTATTATTATTATTGTGAGTTTTTTTTTTTTTTACACTTGTTCTAACTAGTGGTTTTTCACTGGAGTCTGAGTGACAGCAAGTCTCCTCAGATCTCGAAGACTTTTCTGTAGTGCGGATAGTCTTGATTTTCACTCTGATCTTCATTCAGTTCACGCAATTTCTTTTTTCCAGGTTCTTGGTCACCGTTCCAAGTGCTCTAAATACGATTAGTATCACTCTCACGTTTATATCCCACAGTTTTTTTTAACACTCTAGCAAGATCCTTGTATTCGTCCAGCTTTTCACTGGGTGTTATTTTCCCTCAGTGGTATGCTAGAATGGTAAAATCAATTACATGACAAGTTCTCGGCAATTCACTAAAGGTCTAGTCTTCTGGCCAAAATTATTATTATTATTATTATTTTACTCGTTTGAGAGTTTTTCACACCACCGTAACCTGATTGTTTCTCATTGGAGTTTGTGTGACTGCAAGTCTTCTCACATTTTCAAGATTCTTCTCAGTTTTCTGGCCAATCTTAATAATACTGCAGTCTCGATTGTCTTTTCTTTTCTTCTTATTTTCAAGTCTTCCAGTCCCTTTAAAAACCCTCTGGAGATTGTTTCAAATGAATCAAACACAACTGGTATTACCTTCATATTCCATAGTTTTTTTTTTAGTTCTCTAGCAAGGTGTTGATACTTATGTCTTTTTTCGCTTTATTTCTGTTTTATACAGTGGTTTGTCGGAATGGTAAAGTCCCATATTTGACAGGCTCTCTTTTCTTTTCTTTTTTTTTTTTTTCGTTGACTATCATTTGGTCTGGTCGTTTGACCGAGATTAGGTGATCCATTTGTATCTCAAAGTCCCAGATAAATTTGAATGGATACTGAGTTGTGCATACACCATTTGTTCACATGGTCAAATTTCAATTTTTGCACAATTCCCACTGAATTACCTCTCCCACCCTGCCGTGTCAAGTCTTATACTCTTTTTTCGCCAGTTTAAACCATTTACTTACTAAATGAATGATCGTTCCCTCTCCATCACCACATAATCTATATTTACTACTTTGTTTTGTCTTATCTATTTTTGTTTTGGCATAAGTAAGTAAAGTTGGCGACCTTTGTCGAGAGTGACCCGAAGGCTCGCTTTTCAATAGCTACTGCACCAAGGTGTAGGGGGCGCTATTCCTTTCCCTGGATTGCTCCACTTTACCCTTGATACATACGAGTGTTAAGCAAGGAGGCATCAAGTACCATTTTTTGAGTCTTTGGTATGACTCGACCTGGGATTGAACCCAGGTCTCCCGGACCATTGGTGAACACTCTAACCATCTTGCCAATGTCCATTTGATGACGTTCCTTTCTGCTCCTATTAAAAGGGATTTAGTTTCTCTCTAAAGTTTTCTTTATCTTAGGCATGTCCTAGTCTTCTCGAGAGATATTTCGCTTGTTTAACACTTTATTTGCGAGATTTTCGCATCAGCGCTAGCTGATGGTCTTTTACTGGAGTCTGAGAGGGCAAGTCTCCTCACATCTCCAGGACTCTTCTCGGTATTCTTGCTGATCTTAACAATTCAGTAGTCTGGATGGCATCCTTTCACTTTCTGATTTCTAAATCTTCCAGACACTTTTCTAAGCCTTTGGGGATTGTACTAAGTGTATAAGCACAATTGGCATTACGATGACCTTCATGTTTCATAGCTTTTTTTTAGTTCTCTGGCAAGGTCTAAGTACTTATCTCTCCTTTCGTTTTGTTTGCTTTACAGTCTGCCGTCAACTGGGACGGAAAAGTCCCCTATTCAGTATATTCTATTATCATTATTTTCATTATTTTTATTCGGAGTAATAATTGTATATTTGCTCGTTTTCACACCAGTACTAAGAGGAGTCTGGCTGTCATCAACGTTAACATTATTATCATTATCATTATTTTTGTTGTTGCTGTTGATGCTGATGATGATGATGCTTAAGACATTTTTTTTCCGCGGGCTCAACACAATGGTTGATTAGTTGAATAGAACAAAATACAGACTTATGTACATGCATTAATATATTAAACAAGTCGACATCGAATATTTACTTTCTTGATAAAAAAAAATCCAAAATCTTAAACCTCCTAATGGTTCAAGCCGTAAGCTAAGCACATAATAAACATTCATAAATATTTAATCCAATTCAAAAGAGACAGTGTTCTTTGACACTTTGACTTTAGTATGCAATTCTCTGTTAGTGTCTGGTTAAGATTGACGGTATGTTAAAGTTATCGGCAAGCTTGGTTTAGTCAGACACAAAATTGAACAAAATGGGCAACGAGTGAGACTCAAATTTACTATACAAAGGCGACTGTGCAAATCATTTTAGGATAGATGCACTAGATACCTGCATAGTTATTTATGTGTAGTTTATCTTAGTCTGGCAAAAGGCCAAGAGTGCAAGGCCCCTATAAACACAATGTGATAAGGCCATGAGATTAGTTTCATAAGCAGTGTTCAAAGGATAGGCATTTTGATAGATTTTGATAGTCACAAGGGCGAAATTGGATGAGAAAGAATGTCTGTCTTAGTTCGTACAGATGAAAGGAAGCTGATGAATATCAAAATCAGAATATGATAACGACTGACCCACACCCAAAAGCTGTTTATAGTAATTCGGTCCATAAAGCTGAACAAACAATTTTATTGATCAATCTAGTTTGGGCTAATTTTAAAGTCCTTTGTTGATGTAGTCTATGGCGACTAGAAGGCTCCCTTTTCAATAGCTACTTCACCAAGGTGTAAGAGAAGGCGCTACTCCTCTCCCTGGATTGCTACACTTTACTGGTTCATTGGTCTAGTGTGTAGAGTGTTCGCGAATGGCCCGGGAGACCTGGGTTCAATCCCAGGTCGTGTCATACCAAAGACTTTAAAACTGATACTTGATAACTCCTTGCTTAACACTCAGCAATATAAGGTACGTATCAAGGGTTAAGTGAAGCAATTCAAGGAAAAGGAGTAGCGCCCTCCCCTACACCTCGGTGTAGTAGCTATCGAAAAGAGAGCCTTTTGGTCGCCCTCGACTACGGTCGCAAACTTTACTTTTCAAGTCCTTTATAATTGCTAATCAATAGATTTTTTTCTATATTACAGCTTTTAATTGTTAACGCTATTCATATTATCAAGGCTGTTTTTAGCAGTAGTTATGCTCGATGACATTGCTTATCTGCTTTATAGATTTTATATAATAATTAATACCAAATAAATAGATGCACAAATCCAAGTATACTATAATTATCAGTTTATATTTATCTCTCTTCAGAAATTATAATAATCAGCGTGAAACCGAACGCAGATAACATATTATTGATTTTATTAAGTTGATGATTGAATTTAAAATTGCTTTAATCTTCAGAACATTTAAGATGATGTTCCAGGGGGACCATAGAGTGAAAATAAAAGAAAGCAAAAAGGCAAATAAATACGTGGAATTTGCCAGAGAACTTGAAAAAACGTGAAGATGATATTTGTCTATGCCTCCAACCAAGTAGGATTTGACACAAGATCTTTTTTCGGGGCGAGGGTATGGTAGGAGGAGGTTGTACACGAGTTGCTGGTCGATGTTGGTCATAGAATTATTTCATGTAATGTGAATCTATATTTGTCATTGATACCCTCCATCGGCACAATTTTTGTGTCAGGTAAGTATGAGGTTGACGGTGATGACAATTATTATTGGAACACTTGGATCAGTCTCCAAAAACCTAAAAGAAAGACTGGGGAAACTAGAAAAGTATCCAAACTATCCCGATCACAACACTTTTAAGATCAGCAAGAATATTTAGAATAATTAATCCCTTTGCCCAGTCGGCTGGGAAGGCTGTAGAATACACCGACTGCACCTCTGCAGAGGGGTAAGAGAAAACGAAACTACTGGGTATGACACTAAACAATCTGATGGTGAGGTTCCAGTGATACTGAAGCTTTGGGGAATACAGATCACCCCTTCATTGCCATTGCTACCCGGTCCACTCTGGCTCGGAGTGGTTGCACCTGATAGAGTCCTATCTATGGGTCAAACAGAAATGTTTGACGTAAAAAACGAGTACTTTGACATTTAAACGGTTTGCAAAAACATTACTTATACTAAACTGAATTATTTGAAATATAACAGTTTTACATTTAACTGTGCGCAAAGAAACTCTATACTAATACTAAACTGAACAAGCTGAAGTAGAACTGTTTGACTAAACTGAATAGCTTGAAATAGAAATGTTTTTGACAATTAAACTGTGTACTCATGCTAAACTGAATTGTTTGAAATAAAACTGATTATGTGTTTTAAAATGGATTTGGCATTAAATAACCTATGCCATAAAACCCTAACAACTAACCATGCAAATTAGTCTAAGAAACTCATAATTGTATTTATTCATTTCAGTTTTATCCTGCTCGACACACCAGTATTTTAGAAAAACGATTGGATCATTCACACACACACACACACACACACACACACACACACACACGGAAAAATTGATAACATTATGTAATCTAATAACTTGACCAGTTTTCGTTTAAATAGTTTCATGTTTTAACAGCGTATATAGAAACAACAAATATTATATATATAATGTTTTTAGTGTTTTTTTTTTTTTTTTTTTTTTTTTAGGTATTGAAGTTCCTTTTTCTGGGGTCGGGGAAGGATTTTAAAAATTAACTATATGATTCTGACTACGAAATGAGTACAATTTTCTGTAAACACCCCCTCTCTCTGTCTCTCTGTCTCTGTCTCTCTCTTGCCCTCTGTCTATATATATATATATATACATATGATGAGTAATGATTAATTTTCTTGTATGACGTTAGTTTCAATTTATTTACTTATAGAGTGTATAGATTTATAATGAGTGGAGTTTATTCAACATCTCTCTTCTTTCGCTATCATAATGAAGGATTTGTAAGAAAACTATTCTCAGAAGAAGTAGAGAGAGCATGCGCATAGAGTCACAACCAGGTTGTCTCTCTTTGTAGATCTACAAAGCACCTGCGTACAATCCCACCAATGAACACATTCTTAAATGGCCATATCCACTTGGAATTCTTCCTTCCATTTATAGGTATTTGTTGGTAGAAATCAGTGGTTAACACACTGGAATGTTGTCTGAGAGGACAACTACTAAGGATCAATTTCCACCCGGTGGGACGAATTACCTTCTATCCCCAGCCTCAGACCAGTTCGAACACCGACCAGCTGTCAGATACGCTACATATAGCTCATTGCTGATGTCTCTAATTGAGGAAGCTTTAAAGAAATTTCTGGTGTTGTTTTTTTTATGCGGGTGAATTTAAAAACAGGTGAAAGAAGTTACAGCTTCTCTTTTCTCATTAGGTTTGTATGAGTATCGATTTCTTTCTTGCAGACCCCAAAAATCTATGAAGAAAGCACAGAGAGAGAGAGAGAGAGAGAGAGAGAAAGAGAGAGAGAGAGAGAGAGAGAGAGAGAGAGAGAGAGCGTAAATAAGTAAATAACTGAAGAGCAACAGAAGTGGGGTGAGGATGGTGGTCAGAAGCAAGTGGCAGGAAAGAGAATGGCCTCTTGGCCGTGCAAGATAAAGATTAATGCCAAGGCCCCTAATCACGTGAACTAACGAGGGAAAAGGCACGGCTATCGTGATGGATGGTTTGCATAATTCGGAGTTGTTTTAGTTCAGGACCCACACTTGCTTTTCCCCCTCTATAATAATAGTCAGGTTGGGAGCAAGGGGAGTTGGAAAAGGAGGAGGAAAAGGAAGAGGAGGTGAATAATGAGAGTGGAAGGAAAGAATAATACGCAAAAGAAATTACGCAAAAGAAGAAGAAGAAGAAGAAGAAGAAGAAGAAGAAGAAGAAGAAGAAGAAGAAAAATGCACTTAAAAAAAGTCTTAAAAAATATTTATCATTAGTGTTTACCGTATATCAAGACTAATAATATTTACTGCGAACGAAAGAATGAATGAGAAAAAGGTAAAATAAAAGTGAAAGAAACAAAGAAATAAAGAAAAGAAAGGGAAAAATGAAGAAGGGAGAAAAAGACAGATTATAGATAATGCAGCAAAGAAAGAAAGAAATAAAGACAATGGAAAAAAATATGGAAGGAAAAGATCGGAAGAAATCGAAGAATGTGAAGAAGAATGAAAACGAGAAAGAAAGTACAGAAAAAGCTTAGAATAATTAGAATAGAAAGAAAGAAAGAAAAAAAGAAAGAAAGAAAGAAAGAAAGAAAGAATACTTAAAGAAGAAGAAGAAGAAGAAGAAGAAGAAGAAGAAGAAGAAGAAGAATTGCATCAGGAAAAAGATACATGGCAAATAATAATAATAATAATAATAATTATAATAATAATAATAAAGCGACAATCCAAATGACAGCGTTACTGAGAACAGCCAGAATACTGAGAAGAGTCCTGGAAACTTGAGGAGACTTGCTGTCACTCAGACTCCAGAGAGAAACCATCTGCGAAAACTGATGTGAAAAACTCTATCAGAGACGAAATAATAATAATAATAATAATAATAATAATAATAATAATAATAATAATAATAATAATAATAATTGCAGCAAAAGAAAGAATGAAAATAAGGAAGAGAGAAAATATAAAATGACAAGAAAAGAAAGAAAGAAATCATTTTGGAAGAAGAAGAAGAAGAAGAAGAAGAAGAAGAAGAAGAAGAAGAAGAAGAAGAAGAAGAAGACATAAAATGTTGAAACGTAATGTGAACAGGAATAAAAGAAAGTGACGGTTGATAAGCATGGAAAACAGGTTGAAGAAAAGGGGAAAAAAAGAGAAAGAAGAATCTAAAAGAAAAAAAATGCCAACAGGGACGAAAAAAACTTAACGAGAGAGAGAGAGAGAGAGAGGCGGGACATGAAGGATAAAGATATTGAAAAATGAGCAATATTTATGTAGAGAGAGAGAGAGAGAGAGAGAGAGAGAGAGAGAGAGAGAGAGAGAGAGAGAGTTTCAAACGAATCATGCACACTTGTTTGCTGACGCTGAACATGGATTAATGTGACTGGCGTGTCATTACAGCATCGGCAAAAAAAAAAACCCGGATGTAAGAGAGCAGATGTTGGAGCGGGTGCATACAAATGGCGCATTTGTATCGAGGCTCATGTGAAAGAATCATCGGTTCTACGGTCAGGACTGGAAGGAAAAACGTCGGCTCCGGTGGAAACAGACAAAATAAAACAAACAACCAAAAAAAAAAAAGAGAAAAAAAAATCAATCGATACGGTCAGGTAGAAAGGAGATAGCAAGAAGAAAAGGCGGGAAACGGACGAATAAGCATTTTGCTTTGTAAAGGAAGGTTGAAGGAAAGTATAAACGCAATAAGCGATTTGTATAGACATCATGTGAAATATTTATCTGACTATACATTATTTCCTGGCAATATTCATATATAAAACGGTCTCGTAAATATACAGCCAAGTGAACTTTCATTTATTCTAAATCCTTTGAAAAGATCACTGGATATTTTAAAGCTTAATTTCACATAACACTGCGTTAATAAAGCATCATATATTTGATTACTTTGTGATTGCTATGATCCGGCAGGAGTCTGCCATGGAAACAGAGCCAACACTCAACTACTGTTAGTGTATATTCTATTAGTGAAGACAATAGTATCACTTTGATGTCTATTACATTCTCTTCCAAGATATTTGACTTCTGGAATACTAGAAATATAATAAACAGTTCTTTTGCTTAACGAATTTAACATAGACTATTGAAAAATACGTCTGATAAGCTGTTGAACTTTATCTGCAGAAGACAGCACAGGATTCCATTAATATTGCAACAAATGTCTTCTTCGTTGTAACAGGTGAATATATTTGGTGTATAAAGGTAAGAATTTGTCTGAGACCGTCTTAATTGTTCACGGATTTCAGTATTAAAGATATTTAGATTAAAACGATTAAAAACAATTATCTTCAAGTTAAAACGGAAGACATCTATTGTTGTCCTCTAAGAAGATGAACTTCATCTGCTGAAAGCACTACACAGCTTTTCCTTCCACTTCTTTTTAACAACATTATTTACAGGTTATAACTGGCGTATCTTTATCTTATCAAAAGCTAAGAATTGGTTTTATTCTTTCCCACTAATCATGAACTATAAAATTACGAAACTATAACCCATGTAAAGACCGAAACCAGTTTTTATCTTAACTAGATTGATACTCTGTAACATTGGGAATAAAAATTCTATGGTTATGAATATACTATCATCCACAGACCAACTGTTTTGCGGTATTACAACTCTCCAGTGTGGTGAGATTCGCGAGATACTTCAAGCTGGGATCAAAACCCAACTAACACAAAATCAGGCAGACGTCTTATCCTTGACCCATCGTTATTCTCAGCGTAAATGAACAAATTTTATACGAATACTTTTCTACATATACGTTACAGGCTACCTGGCAGGCTCAATTATTCCATATATATATAAATATGCACATAATGTTCTAACGTATATAAGTAAATAAAAATTTAAGTGATTAGAAAGAAAATGTAATGCAATCTGTTTCCATTATATATATATATATATACGTAGTCCTTCAAAAAGATTCTGGACTTTTTTTGTACAGGCATATAAAATTGTCGTAGACTCTTGAAAATTCACTATGTTATTGCTATACATCTTATGAGATGACTGATCGATTTTTATGATTCCAGGTTCAAATAAACAGCTACAGCAGCAATTGGAATACACCCTACAAAAGCCTAATTGTCACAGCTGGTGAATTTCAAAAATGCAATCTGGATGTGAGGACACTTTAGAAGAACGATATGCAATAAAATTCTGTTTTAAACTTGGAAAAAAGGCCACAGAAACGTATGGAATGCTTCAGACTGCTTTTCGACCATCTTGCATGAATCAAGCATCTGTTTTTGTGTGGCATAAGAGATTCAAGGAAGGCAGGGAGTCTGTGAGGGATGATGAGAGGCATGGGAGGAGTAAGGAAGTTAATGCACCATAGTTGCTTGGCCAAACGGTTAGGGTTTGAACTCCAGTCGCGCTATTACGTTCACTTTCGGACCAATACCCTTGGGAAAGGTAAGAACCTCCTTATCCTTCCAGCTATGGGTTAAATAGTACAACCACTACGATGGCTTTAGCGTTAAATAGCCTACAAATGTTTTGTATACCTTTAAACAAAGAAACTAAACTTAAATAGCTGCAATATATTCCATAATTAATGAATGCCCATAGATATATTCACAATTTCCCCATCAATCCTCACACACGAATTCCTGCTCACTGCTTTTCTCACACAGATATCTCAAATTCCATCTTTTCAATTCTCTTCTTTTCTCTGCAAAATATTTTTTCTATTTATTTTTCCCACATTTATTTAAAACTTCATTTACCTTTCTCCCACAACAAACGTTATTCTACTTTTAAAAAAAATCAATTTATAAACATATCAATTGACGTAGGCCTGATATTTAAGTTTTGATTTCAGAATAATTAATTACTTGCATATGATATGTTAGCTTGTTTCCTTTTTCCTCCCTCTTATTTTTCCTTACATTCCCTCGCCGCTCTCTTTTATTTCCACTTCTCTTTTCTTTTATTTCCTTCTTTCTTCTTTCTCCTTTTTATTCATTATTTCACTTGATGATTCTATCATTGTCTTTAACAGTAACACGACATATTTTTAAATATAAACGCTAATTAATTGACTAAATAGTTACCCTTTCCCTGTATGAATAATATTTCCTCGTTGTTAAGTATTGCATTAAAAAATCTATCGGTAATTTAAAGTCATTCGGTATTATCTGTCCAATTCCTGATGATGGTTCATTAAAACCGAAACGTTATACCGTTGATTTTCTTTTACATTAAATTCATCTCATTGGACTACTATGTTCTTCAATTTTTCTTTATGTTGTCGGATTTATTTCTATTTTATATATATATATATATACTGCGCCCATTCACACACACACACACACACACACACATATATACATATATATATATATATATATATATATATATATATATGTAATAAAAAACTGTAAAAACTAGAACATATCTCGATAGATAGATGTGTGAGAGAATATTTTATATATATATATATATATATATATATATGTATGTGTGTGTGTGTATATATATATAGTCAACCATAGTCAAGGTTGAACCGAGGGCTCCCTTTTCGATATCTACTACAACAATGTGTTGGGGAGGGGCCTACTCTTTTCTCTGGATTGCTCCCTTGACCCGTACATTATAATGCTGAGTGTTAAGCAAGGAGGCATCAATACCATTTTTTGAGTCTTATATATATATGAGTCTCTCTCTATATATAAAGTGCTTGATGCCCCTATAGCGGATTTAAAACCTAAATTAATATTATGTTCCCACTGATGCGTTACTCAGTTTAACGCAGAGTACACAATTTCGATAAAGTGAATTTGGAAAAGACATGAGGAATCGAGTATTTATCATGTTTAGAATTCTCAGATGAATGAAGAAAATATTTATTATCTAATAATTGAACAACAAATCAGGACAGGGAGTTTCATGTGATGTTATGGTTAACAAATTGGAGTAGTAAAGCAGTACTAGAGACTGATTGATATCTTTGTGTGCTTGTTTTTGTGTATTTTTTGTGTACTTATTGTTGTTTTTTTCATTCTTTTGGTTTTTGGAGGATTTGTTTTTTCACACGGTCCATTCGAATACGAGTACTTTTTAAGCAGATCTATTTGACTCATAGATGGAATCCTAACCGGTACTACCCATCCTGGTGAGAGTGGAGTTGGGAGTAATGTCAATGAAGGAGTACTATACACTTTCCAGATCTCTAAAACTCGAGTCTCGCCATCAGATACAGTATAGTCTCATACTCAGGGAAAAAAATCATTTTTAGCTGGGTGGAAGCCATCAGTGTATTGTTAACCATTACAAGTGAGTTTGATTCTCACTGGGTATCTCATACAACTGGTCTTGAGCTAATCTAAGCTAAGCACAGTACGACATTCAGTCACAAGATTTGCCCTGACAACCAGAGCCCACACTCAACAAATTCTCCGATACAATGTGTGTCAGTATGAACTATAACATCACTTTGATGTCGATCATATTTTTACCTCAATAAACGACTAAGGTGATACTATAAATATAATGAGCGGTCTTTTGCTGTCGAATTCTTCAGGGAAGACAGAGAATGTTACCTGATAAGCGTTTGAGCTTCATCTGCTGAGAGTATAGCACAACTTCTCATTAATATTTGAATATATGACGTCTCCATCGTTTGCTGTATCGTAAATGGGGAATATCTTTGATATATACAGCTATTTCCATGAGACCGTTGAATCTCTTTGTGCTTTTAACCAAGCTAGATTTCTTCTGCGATGTTTCCAGAACGAATTTAATCTTAAAATATTCATTTTCATACTAACAACTCTGCCCAGAAATGTCCTGGCCATTTGATATTAACAAAAAATGTACCATTCTTAGCATAATAACGTCTAGGTTCTCTTCAGTGCTCGTTTTTGGATCGTACACATATATCCCTGCGTCATTATCACTGTTTAAAACAATCTATAAACTCCTCTTTCGGGATCGACATCAGCTGTGTCGTTAGGTTCTCCCGAATCTTGTCCATATTCTGAAAACTTTCTCTTTTTACTGTAGTTTTAGTTAAAAAAACAAAAAAAAACTTGGAAATGACGAAAGTTAAAAAATTTCGGATTCTGACTGATCTGTTCGAGTCCATTTTTGTTACATGCATAGAAAATCTGTAAAAAAACATTAGTAATGAGTTATCACGATATTCAAAATAGTCTGATATTTTCGTGAGGGCTTTCGAAATTTCACAGACATCAGTCAATCTTCCTCGGGTTAGTTTTCAGCTTTCAAAGAATTAAGATTATATCTCACTTGACTCCAAACTTCGTGAAAATTTGCTAGATGGCTATTTAGCAATAATCCGCCTCTAAGCAGATCGTTTCTTTTTAATCCTACTGGGTGTCTAAATAGGCTCCATATATATATATATATATATATATATATATATTGACAGAACGAGAGAGACAGAGAGAGTGAGAGAGACAGAGAGAGAAAGGAAGAGAGAGGATTCCTGTTTGGTTTACTTTCATTTCAAGCATTGTTGGTTATTTAATGCCTAATCCTGTTTTTACATACATATTAAATATATGATTTGTAAAGACATTTGCTGATACGCACAGTTAAATTATCAAATAGTTCTAACAATTTAATTTGGCATAAGTCAATACAGTTTAATGGTCCCAAATATTGCTATGTATCACAAACAATTCAATTAAACATCAGTCATTTGTTTATACACGGTTAAATGATCAAACAATTCTATTTCTAACAATTCAATTGAGCAAAAGTCTTTTGTTTGCACTCAGTTTAAATCCCAAACAAGTTCTATTTGACGCACAAATTGGGGCCTATCAGGTGCTACTACTCCGGGCCAGAGTGGACCTTGGAACGATTGCAGTGAAGGGGCTCTTTGCATTCCAAAAGCTCCAACATTACAGGAGCCTCATCCTCCGATTTTTTAATGTCACATCAAGAACACTCGCTGCGGAGTTCTTACCACTCTACAGAGATGCAGTTGATGAATTCTACTTCCACAGTCGACTGTGCGAGAGAAAGACTTAAAATGTAGTTGAACAAACATTAATTCTTTTTTTTAATCCTTCCTTTCCCATTATTATTTAAAGATACGTGGTGCCTTCAATAAGTTTCCAAACTTTTTTGTAGAGGCATTTAAAATTGTCATGGACTCTTGAAAATTCACTATGTTATTGCTATACATCTCATGAGATGGCTGACCAATTTTTATGATTTCAGGTTCAAATCAACAGCTTCAGCAGGAATTGGAATAAACCCTACTAAAACCTGATTGTCACAGCTGGTGAATTTCAAAAACGCAATCTGACATTTTAGAAGAACGATATGGAATAAAATTGTGTTTTAAACTTGGAAAAATGCCACAGAAACGTTTGGAATTCTTCAGACTGCTTTTCGACCGTCTTGCATGAATCGAGCATCAATTTCTGAGAGGCATAAGAGATTCAAGGAAGGCAGGGAGTGTGTGAGGGATCAAAAGAGGTGTGGGAGGAGTAAGGAAGTCAATACAGTTGATTGGCCAAAGGGTTAGGCTTAGGGTTACTATGTTGAGGTTTTAAGGGAGTTCAGGAAGAGATTTCGTCGGAAGAGACCAGCACTCTTGAAATCAGGTCAGTGGCATTTCCACCAGGACAATGCACCAGTCCGCAACTCCATCCTTGTCACAGACTATTTGACCAAGATGGGCATCAATACAGTTCCTCAGCCTCCCTATAGTCCAGACATTGCTCCCTGTGACTTTTGCTTATTCCCTAAGCTCACAGTCTGTCGTTATAAGACAACTGAGGAGATGAATGAGGTTGTGGCGAAGGTCATTGACACGCTCACACAAGAGGGCTTCGATGGGGACTTCCAGAAGTTGTTGGAACGGTACAACAAGTGCAATGAAGTCGAAGGAGATTACTTCAAAGGAGACTAGAGTTTCATGTGTGTACTATCAATAAAAGTGGCCTTACAAAAAAGTCTAGAAACTTATTTAATGATCCTCGTAACATCAATATATAAAAGTCTTCCGTCCCAAGTTTTCATTTTTTATTTTTTTAAAGTTGACCTGTATCTCTACTACTGAAAACTACCAAAACGGCTTTCTCAATGACAAATGTATTTCTTCCCATCGAGCTAAGTTTAAAAATTGTCTGAATTAATTCTATTCTTGTTTAAGGTAATTACCATGGAAATGACTTTTCTTTTTAAATCAACCAGCAACAACCGCAGCAACAGCAACAACTGCAGCAGTAGCAACAGAAAAGTGTGCGAATTGCTTATCTTCGTAGTTTAATTGTTGTTGAGAATGCAACATTAACAACGATATATTTAAATAAGGAGCAGAAAGAGACAACATAATTAAAATGCAAATGTTCATTGTTATTTGATCTAGTGATATTTTGCAACTGAAGATCATAAGATATGGAATCGTACATGAATAGTCAGTGTTTTGAGCTTTTTGCAGATATTCAGATGAGCCACAATGAGACAGTATTTGCTGATTAAATCATTGACTGATTAAGCGGATAAGAATTGAGAATAATGATCGAAGAGTTTAAAAAAGAAACCAAATAATAATATCAAAACAACGTATTAGTATTCAGAAATGGAAGGACGCCCAAAATTACTCTAACAAGGAAAGTACGAAAATTAGTATCAAGTTACTTGGGCTCCGTTTTTGTAAGTTAGTTTCAGATTCGTAATTAAGATATTTGTACCAGAATAGCAAATGCCAACAATTTCAGATGAAAACTAAATAGAATGAAAGTTAAAATGATTAATGAAGGCAAACTATTAACAAATATGATGCTTTAAGAATAAAGAAAGGGAAAATAGCACTGAGATAGGATTGATTGATTGTTGATTGACTGATTATTGATTTCTATAGCATGTCAACCCATGTAAGATTATCTTATGCTGAGAAGTTAGGGAATTGTGTACATTGTACGAGTCTTCAGTTTTGTGTAGTTGTTTCTCAAGAGATTTTTGTCTGTGCGTTATATACGTAGTAATGAACATACATACAAGAATCCGATAATTTCAATAAAATTTATTGTTGTCTAAATTTCTGAGACGAAGCTTGCTGATTTTTATCATTAAGAGTTTTCGGACTATTGTCTTCATCTTTATTGTTATTTTCACAAAGTTTCGGCCGATATGTCCTCCGGCTTTCTTCAGGTGTTTGTCGGACTCGGGAACCGTCACGGAATTTCGAACTACGTCCTTTATTAAATCCATGGGGGTCGCCTGTTCTGATTCCGTTAGCCATAACCGGGTACAAGTGTTAAGTGACGGTTATAGGCGTTGGTTCCCAAAGCTTCTAAGGAGACAATCATCCTGCAGGTTGTAGGTACAATCCTCACTGCAGGCAGGCGAGTAAAAATACAGGAATGCTTAACACTTGTAGCCGGTTATGGCTAACGGAATCAGAACATGCAACCCCCATGGATTCAATAAAGGACGTAGTTCGAAGTTGCGTGAAGGTTTCCGAATTCGACAAACACCTGAAGAAGGCCGGATGACATATCAGCCGAAATGTTGCGGAAATAACAGTAAAGGTTAATACAATAGTCCGAAAACTCTTAATGATAAAAATTTATTGTTGTCAATCTTTTTGATAAACTTTATTATCTAACGTATTAATTGGTTCGGCCCAGATTCTTTGTTTAATGGCGTTGTATATTATTTAATGCCAAATTCATCCTTCTAGAAGAACAGTACTGGTAATTTATTTAACCCATAGCTAAAGTGGTAAAGGGGTTAGAACCTACACGCAGGTATACGAACAGATTGAAGAGTATAGTATATACTATAGAAGAGTATAGAGACAGAAAGACAACAGAGAGACGATTGTGGTGTTATAGTTACCGTCGTAAGAAATGAACACGTTGATCAGAAATTCAAATCCTGGACGTGACTGATTGCATTATTTCTCATAATTCTAATACCCTCGGAAAAGGTATGAACAAACTGTTGAGAAAACTGTGCTTTTTAACCTGAGTATGGCAACCAGTCTATGATAAGAAAAACTCTGAATTCAAACCTGTTAAACTCTACTTATAAATTGATTTCTGCTCGTGCAGAGCGGTTGGTTTATATATATAGATATATATATATATAATTCAGAACACTCAGCAGTTTCAGGCATCTGCTAGGGGTCTTGGAACACACTGTGCTTGCCGGAGATAAAGAGCCATTTAATCAAAGATTTGTCGTTTAGTTTTAGTTCAAATCTCCAGAAAAACAAATTACTGAAATTTTATAAGTTATTTCCGTGCATGATTTCTCCAATAGTAAAAATTAATTAAAAAAATTAAAATTAAATAATTAAAAATAAAAAAGTTGAAAGTTATTTTCTGGAATACATTTTTCCTGAACGTAAAGAAATGAAAAACTCATTCTTTGTTTAATTTTTTCAAAATCAGTTAAACTACGCAAAAATTAATAGCATATATTTGAAAAGTGCATTTTATTATATTTTCAACCGCTGTAAATATCTAAAATAATTTTGTCATAATGTTATATAACATATGCCATGGATTTTCGGTTCGTTCCTAGTGACCCCATGTGCTTTGACAAGCTGCCACGTTGTGATTAGTAAAGAGGACAGCACGATCAGGGCACTCCGGTCGAACACATGTGTAACCGGAAGGAGACCATGTGATGAGAACCACGAGGTCAGATTTAGACAGAGTGCAGAGAATCTCAGTCGAGCGTGGGACACGCAGCCGAACAGAGGCGTCTCTGACGAGCTTGCAAGGGGTGCAAGCGTTGGCACCCCCTGGATCCTGGAAGAAAATATGAGAAGTCCTCTCTCTGAGTATATGTCTCTCCACCCATCTCTCACACACCACAGAAACATCAACCCTTTCGAGAAGAAAGTGTGAGAGGTATATTTTTATGAAGAAGTGTGTTCGTTCGTTCATTGAAGTTCGTAAATTATGTTTGATTATATTTCCGCTTATATTTGTATTACGGCTATACAACAATTAAAGCGGGAAATTGTATTTCTAACAGAAAGTTTAGTTTGGTTTCATGGCATATCAACCATTGTTGGTTATTTAATGCCAAATCCCGTTTATACATATATATTAAATATATATGATTTGTAAACATATTTCTTTGACAACATTTTTAAACGAGCCAAAACTCAATCTTTTGCACTTAAATGGTTCCAAGTATTTCAATTCATCACAAATAATTCAATTAAACATCAGTCATTTATCTATTCACAGTTAAATGATCAAGCAGTTCTATTTCTAACAATTCAATTGAGCATAAGTCTTTTGTTTGCACTCAGTTTAAATCTCAAACAAGCTCTATTTGACGCACAGATTAGGCCCAATCCGGTGCTACTACTCCTGGCCAGAGTGGGCCTTGGAGTGATGGCAATGAAAGGGTACTCCACATTCCTCAAAGCTCCAGCATTTCTGAGACTTCACCATCAGATTGCTGGGGTCTTACCCCTCGGCAGAGATGCAGTTGGTGTATTCTACGGCAGCAGCCGACTGGGTCAGGAGAGAGAGAAAGGAAGAAAATGGCGTAAAATGTAGTTGAATAACCATTAATTCTGTTTTTTTAATCCTTTCTTTCCCATTTCAATTAAACATTAGTCATTTGTTTACACACTGATAATGATCAAACAGTTCTATTTCTAACTGTACAGTTTAGCATATCATTTATTTGTGCACAGCTTTAATATCAAATAGTTCTATTTGACCCACAGATAAGACACTATCAGGTGCTACAACTCCGGACTAGAGTGGACCTGAGGGCTATGGCAATGAAAGGGTACTCAGCATTGCCCAAAGCTCCAATATTACTGGAACCTCGCTATCAGATTATTTAATATCATATCTAGGACACACGTTGGTGGGAGGTCTTACCCCTCTGCAGAGATGCAGTTGGTGTGTTCTACAGCCCCAGTCCACTGGGCTAAAAGTATTGTTTAACCATATCGTTGCTTATGTTTAAATGACGTCGCTCAGCACAGTTCCTTAAATTTAAACATTTTCGAAGTTATATTAGAAAATTTTTCTAACTTCAAATGAAATTTATGAGTTAGTTTTTAAAAAATGTTCTAAAAACATTTATCTTTAAACATACCAAAAATATTATTAACCAACATCCGAGCGTTGGAAATTGATATCTTATCTTATTTTCTGAAATTTTGCAATTAATATCAGCAGCTTGTTTAAGAGGTTTTCCCTCATGTAAATGTGTTAAACGTTACATCCTGATAGAGATTTATTCAAGTTCTAATTGATGAGAAAAATTTACAAAAATATTCTACGGTTGTTTTGCCGGAATTTTATTTTGAATTTAGTGTGTCACCGCCGGTAGCCACTAAAAATTCTTTGCAATTCTGAAATTTTTCCAACTTCAAATAAAAATTACCAATAAATTCAATTTTTTTTTTACAAAATTCACACCAAAATGCATTCATAAAACCATAATTAACTAACATCCGGGTGTGGGAAAGAGATATGTTTTATTCATTCTAAAAACTTTGCAGTCAATTTTAACTGGTCAGAGTTGCATTTTCCAACTATACCATTCTATATTATGCAAGGGCCGAATCAAATTGTTGATTCTGAGTTAAACATGTTTAAATGAGGGGCACGGTAGCTTTATATTTTTATTAAATAACTATTTATGAATTAGATTCAATTTCTTTCATAAAGTTCTATTTTATATTAAAGATCGATTTCTGTGCTATTTAATGATAGAAATTTGACTGTTGTAAAATTTCTGGCTGCAAATTAAGAGGTTTTTACTAAAGAGAGTATGATTAAAAACTTGAATTCCGACGATTTAGGCCGATAATGTGCATTGCTAATATATATATATATATATATATATATATATATATATATATATATATATATGATTGTGGAACAAACTCAACAGACTGTCATTTGGCTATTATAAATCTATTTGAGCTGGCCACTCCATATGAGAAACCAACCACTTCAGATGGCCATCACTCAATGGAGAGCTCTTCAGATAGCTATCACACAATGGAGAGCTTTCCATCGTGCGATGGCCATCTGAAGAGGTTGGTTTCTCATATGGAGTGGCCCGCTGAAATAAATTTATCATATTTAATCCCCCCCCCGCTCGGGTTGGACATGACACAAGGCTAATTTTTAAGCGAAATTTAACAGGTTTGAATTCAGAGTTGTCCTTCTCCTAGGCTGAAGGACCCAATCTGGCCTACTATTTACCCATAGCTGGAAGGAGATTAATTAGATTCATACCTTTCCCAAGGGTATTAGTGCTATGTGAAAAGCAATAAGTCACATCCAGGATTTGAACTCGTGTCGCCGAGTCCATTTCCTACGACGATAACCTGAAATAAATTTATTATTGCCAAATGACGGTCTGTTGATTTTTCCCCTAATTTTATGAATTTTATCTCTATGAAATTTATCAGTTGGTATATAAATCATCATATATTGAGCACTCCTCGAGATTTATAAGGATCATCTTATATGTATTCTCAAATTGAACCATTCCCAACTCATCTTTGGATATATATATATATCAGTCTGGATTTATGGAATAAAAATTATGCATTCTGGAAGATGTTAAAAACAAAAAAGAAGTGATTTAGTATGTGAGGGTAGACATACTAACAATTTTCTCTTATATCATACCTCACCCGACCCTTTTTAATCCCATCATTTATTCTCCTCTGTCTTTCTAACTTAGAAAAAAAGAAAAAAAAATTCCGAATGTTCTAAAACCCAAACATGTTATTCTTTCGTCTTAATGTTTCCAAGGATAACACAATATCACTTGACTAAACTTCACGTTCTATAGACACCTAACAGGCCACTTTTATCCCACGACTGTCTAAAGATTCTGGAAAACAACTGAAACTTAATAAACGGATTTATTGTGTCTGTAGTTATAATATTTATAGGTTTTGCACCCGATCCACTATAAGAAAACAGAAAATATGGATTCATGAAAACTAGACGTTGTGAAAAGTAATAAATTCATATATCAATGCTCTAACATATAAGCATTCATAATATTTGCGCAGCTTTGAATTGACTTCAGACATCAGCAAATGCCCACCTCGTTCTTTTTGTTTTCGATTCAAAGTACTTTGGGAAAAGAAATCTGCACTGTAAAAAAATTTTATTGATTGACTGATTGATTGATTTTAACGGTAAGTCAACCAACTAGGGTTATTTTATGCATTAAAGTTCATGGTATATTTATATTCACATTTTTGTGGAATTGTTTCTCACGTGATTTTTTTCTTTTTTTTGCGCACGTTTTTATGATATCAAGTATTCCTTTATAATATGATCATTTTCTAAATAGATCCATTTGCCCAAAAGATGGGAGACTAACAGGTCCTATTCTGCGTCAGTTTTGACCAAGGAATAACTGGAGCCTCACCACCCGATCCAGTTTTGTATCCTACCCCTTCTTTTGGATGAGGGTCTTAATACTCTGCAGAGGATAGAGCCAGCATATTTTAAACCTCACCAACAGAGCGGTCCCATATTTGAGCAAGCTATAAAATTTTGCGACGGACTTGTCGGGATTTTTTTTTTAATTAGGTGATTTTACGATCCAGGAATGATTCTATGAAAGAAATATTTCTAAATGGCATTTTTCCGAATGTGTGGTAACGAGTTCTTAGAACAGAACTGGATTTCCCGTCTTCGAGTTTTCTTTTCTCATTATAACTACTAAGATAGACAAAGGCGCGGTTCTCTCGTTCCGAATCAGGCCCAAAAGTGGTAATAAATGATTTAATGGCACCGTTCGAACTTGGACTGAAATTGCTCACCTGTGTACAAGGGAAAGGGGTACACAGCATTCAATCATTGGATTCCCTTGATACATTGAGTGATGAACGGCATACACAGTTGGCAAGTCATTGGAGTTGCTCCAACGACCCTCTGGGGTAAAGTCAACATATAAAGAGAACATTGTAACGAGCTTAGGGCTTCATTACGGATTGGTTAACGACTGATAGGGTCTTGACACGCCTTCAAATCCCTTGAGTAGTCTATTTATTTGGTCAGCTTCCAATTTTTTTTTCAAATTCTAGATACGAAAATTAACCATACGAGAAGAGATTTTGTTCCATAAATTATTCCAACTAACTTTCTTAATTATTTTTGTAATCCTTACTTTGTAGACCGATGCTTTATTTGGCCTTCCCAGGTTGTATTCTACAGCCGGTAGTCGTAATCAATATACATCCTTGCTTATCTCTTCCGCCTATATATATATATACAAGTAATACATCCTGGACGAGGCTGTTTGTATTTCACAGAATGCTAATACCCTGAGGAATCCAACTATTCTTCCTTCCCCCAGTTCTCGGTAAATAGTAGGGAAGACTAGGCTTTTTAACTTTAGAATGGTAACCGGTTCTCGAAGGAAAACTCCGAATTCAAACCTGTTAAACTCCGCTTAAAAATTGACCTTGTGTCACATACTGCTCGTGCAAAAGAATGGGGCAAATTCATATATTATGGTAATGATAATAATGGGGAAGTGATTTGCCCAATTTTCGCCTTCTAAAAAGAGCAGTTATTTAATAGGAAAATGAACACATTCACGAAACGTTTGGTAGTTTCACGTGACTACAAGATCTTCAGGCGGATACTTACATAAATGTATGTGTATATTTGTATCTATGTAAACATGTGCATATGTATAGGCATCCAAAAGTATGATTATATGTATGTGAACATTGCTTATATGTTAGAGAACTGATACATGAATTTATTAGTTTTCACAACGTCGAGTTTTCATAAATCCATATTTTCTGTTTTCTTTTTTTCTATGACAATTAAAGAAATTCAGACACATCGATCACAGATTTATTCTACACCTAAGATTTTAGAGGTAGTTAAAATGGCAACACACACACATACACTCAAACACATTTACTCTCACATATACAAATATACCAGAAGGGGTATAAAAACCAATGGCAGACTCAAAACCGAAAGGCCCCAGGCTTTGGCTGGGCAACCTTCGGATGGGCAACCCTCGGATGGACGAGCTGCAACATTGACACCTTTGACACCCTTGTATAGAACTGGACCTTGCTGTCGAATTCAAGCTATAATCAGGCATATTGCCTGGACCTAGATTTGGGTCCAAGTCCATCTAGGCTCATCAGGCCTACATTGCATTAAGTGGACCGATGACCAGCATAGTCAAGCAGGGTTCGAGCCTCGGCTCGTTCCCGACATTCCCGTCTCTAAATCCCCATTATAATTGACCTTCGGGTCATTGACCTTGTGTCAAGTTCTGTCTGGTGGGAAGCAGAGACGAATATCGCACATACAAATATACATATATGTGGGACAACCCACGAACCATGAATAAATCACAAACAATTATTCTATTCCTCATATATTCGTGGTGCATTTCCAAGGTTTTTTGTACAGAGATTTAAAATTGTTGTTGACTCTTGAAAATTCACTATGTTATAGCTATACATCTTATGAGATGACGGACCAATTTTTATGATTTCAGGTTCAAATGAACAGTTACAGCAGCAATTGGAATACACCCTACTAAATCCTGATAGTCACATCTGGT
Organism: Sepioteuthis lessoniana; assembly: GCA_963585895.1. Lineage (NCBI taxonomy): Eukaryota > Metazoa > Mollusca > Cephalopoda > Myopsida > Loliginidae > Sepioteuthis > Sepioteuthis lessoniana. The sequence continues at coordinate 8,776,562 of OY757914.1, read as the reverse complement.
GAATTTCAAAAATCCAATCTGATACTTTAGAAGAACAATATGCAATAAAATCTGTTTTAAACTTGGAAAAATGCCAGAAAACCTATGGAATGCTTCAGACTGCTTTTGGAGCATCTTGCATGAATCGAGCATCAGTTTTTGAGTGGCATAAGAGATTCAAGGAAGGCACGGAGTCTGTGAGGGATGATGATAGGTGTGGGAGGAGTAAGGAAGTCAATAGACCAGAGTTGATTGGCCAAAGGGTTCGGGTTAAGATGACTATGTTGAGGTTTTAAAGGAGTTCAGGAAGAGATTCCGTCAGAAGAGGCCAGCACTCTTCAAATCGGGTCAGTGGCATTTCCACCAGGACAATACACCAGTCCACAACTCCAAGCTTGTCACAGACTATTTGATCAAGATGGGCATCAAAACAGTTTCTCAGCCTCCCTATAATCTAGACCTTGCTCCCTGTGACTTTTGCTTATTCCCTAAGCTCAGAGACTGTCGTTATGAGACAATTGAGGAGATGAAAGAGGCTGTGACGAAGGTTATTGACACGCTCATACATGAGTACTTCCATGTGGCCTTCCATCAAGTGTATTGCAGCCGGAAGAGTTTACTTCGAAGGGGACTAGAGTTTCATGCGTGTACTATCAATAAAAGTGCCCATACGAAAAAAGGTTGGAAACTTATTTAATGATCCTCGTATGTTGAATGGAGGATCAATCTTCATGGGTTATTTAATGTCAAAACCATCCTTGTAAATGAACAGTTGTGGTACTATTTGACCCATAGCTGGGGGATGATAAGATGGTTTATATTTTTCCAATGGTATTATTCAAGACAATACAATCTGAACGACGAAAGTTCGAATATACTCACTCCAATATTGCTGTACATCACGCCACGGACACACTCTCTCTTTCTCTCTCTCTCTCTCTCTCTCTCTCTCTCTTTCTCTCTAATTGACCACAGGTTTCCTAATATACTTGCTATGAATGTAGAGTAATTGTTATTGTCGTAGGAAATAGACACGGTGAGCTGTGTTCAAATCCTGAAATTCCCATAGCTCTTATATTCTTGGGGAAAATATGAATCCAGTTATTCTCCCTCCAGCTATGGGTAAATAATAGGGGAAGACTAGGTTCTTTAGCCTTGGTGAGGCAACTAGTCTAGGAGAAGGAAAACTCTGAATTCAACCCTGCTAAACTCCGAATAAAAATTGACCTTGTGTCGCATCCTGTCCGTGCGGAGGGGCTGGGTAAATGCAAACCTTCTATTCTTAAACGGTCACTGAGTTATAGTTCTGAACAATTTCATTGCTGCTTTTATAGACTGGAAATGGGTGCTTTTATCGTGACCTGAATGTAAATATCTTTCAACTTTCTTAGATTTATTTGTATCGCCACATCCAAACCGTTGTTTTATGTTCGATTCATACAACTTGCTTAACAGTCTGGTTAGTTAGATGGTTGTGTTTTATGGTATATCAACCCTTGCAGGTTATCTTATGCCAAAACCAGTTTATGTACACACACACACACACAAAATATATATCTACATCTATATATATATATATACATATACATATGTGTGTGTGTGTGTGTGTGTGTGTGTGTGTGTGTGTGTGTGTGTGTGTGTGTGTGTGTGATTTGTAAACGAATAGTTTGTGTGCAAATAAGTGAACTTAGGCCTCGTTTAAAAATAATGCTATCTCCAGTCAAATATCTTAACGTATTGCTATAACACGAATAGTTCTATTGGCACATAGTTAAAAAAAATGTTTAAAGAATTGCTATCTAACACTGGTTGCTTGTTTTGTGCCTTTTTTTTTTTTTTGGTATATTGTCGGTTATTTAATACTAAATCCTGTTTATACGCACACATGATTTGTAAGAGAATCGTTTGCGAATATTATTTTCATATGGGGGTGTCCTCGTGGTGTAATGGTTAAAGCGATGGACTGAAGAATCGTAGTAAGCGAGTTCGTACTCCAGTCGCGCTATTACGTTCACTTTCGGGAAAATACCCTTGGGAAAGGTATGAACCCCTTTATCACCCTAACTATAGGTTGAATAGTACCACTACTTTTCTTCTAGGATAATGGCTTTGGCATTAAATAACCTACAAAGGTTGGTATGCCATTAAGCAAAGAAACCAAACAAATCATTTTCAAACGAACCAGAATTCTTTAATTTGCACAGTTACCTGGTTTCATGTATTCTTATCTAACACAAATAATTCTATTTTCACAAAATTAAATCGTTTCAAATAAATGAATGAAGTTTCACCATCAGCTGCAATTTAGAGTCATAGCCAGGACACTCATTGCGGTGGGTGTCTTATCCCACTGCATAAGTGCTTTCGACGTGTTCTACAGCTCCAGTCGAAAGAATGGAAACATACACTTATAATTAACCATTTTATTTCTCAGAATGATATCCATCGAGATCTTTTTTGTCTATATGCGTAATAAAATTTTCGTAGATGAACCATTGTCATTAATATTATTTTTTAAAAGCATTTCTTTAATCACTTTGTGGATTTTTATTGAGTTAGTGACAAGGGATTCTGAGACAGCCACAGTTGGGATTCCTTTTTTTCTTCTTTTGTACTTCCTACATAATGTATTCGGCCTCCTCCATAAATACACGTCAACGAGAGCGTCAGACGGGTGTGCACCAATCAGCGTTGACACAATCACGTAGTGGACGGATAGTCTCTACCACACTGGACTCTCAGCTTTCTATCAACTAACAACTGTTTAACCAGATTCACTTGTATCTTGTTTCTGTTACTTAAATATATGTTTTTCTATCAAACCTTTTGTATTCCCCGTATCTTTCTTTGGTAAGCATCAGAACCTTTACCTACACTCATAAGTTCACTGTATAAATTATGATAGAATTCAAGTAGGAAAAACTATCCAATCCTAACATCAATTGAATGATGCGCAAAGTAAAAAAAAAAAAAAAAAAAAAAAGCGCTCTTTGCGTATCGGTTATTGTTGTAAGAAATGGAGTCAGCATCCCTAGTTGAAATCATATTTACGTTTCACTAAAGCATCTTTCCATAAACCCCTCCAGGCTATGGGTAAGTAGTAGGGATCATCTAGTTCTTTAAGTTTGGCTCGGTAACCAGTCTCGGAGAAGGAAAACTCTTAATTCAAGCCAGCTTTAACTCGCTTAAAAATTGACCTTAAGTTACATCCTGCCCATGATAGGCCGTTGATTAAATGCATTCTAAAAATAAAACCATCTGAAACAAATTGGTATTTGGATTATTTATGTGCAAAGTCGTTTTTGTAAAAATGCACAACATCGAATTAGTAAAAAAAACTTTATATTCTAATTGATTTAGAATAGTACAATATTTATAAAATATTAAAACAATCAGGAAAAATAGTCATGAAAATATTTTGTCTAATAAGTATAATTAATCTAAAAATTTACAGCTTTATTTTTACTCCTAGGAATTAGTCAATTATATAGAATGGTTATAATCTGTTCTGCCAGTTAAGGCTTACAATACACAGACCGTGACCTATGCAGAGGGGTAAGACACCCACCACCAAAAGAGGTCTCCTGCGTATGATAAAAAACTGTATCTGATGGTGAGGCTCTAGTTCTAGGATTATGGTAAAGTGAGGAGTGTATCTTGGTTACCATGACTCCCAGGTCAACTATCACTCGAAGTGGTAGAATCTGTTAGAGTCCAATTTATGAGTCAGTTATTAACAAATTATTTGTATTTGATAGGAATACTTGATATTATAACCGTGGACAAAAAACTCTTGGGAAATTTACAAAAAATGTCATTTTAAACATACAATATTCGCAATTTCCTAACTGCTAGGCAAAAAAAAACCGCAGCTGGTGTCAAAATCAATCTATTAATCAATTAGTAAAGTTATATGGAAAGAGAATGCTAGAAAAATTATTATAGAAAAGAATTATTATAGAAAAGAATTGCAGCATGATACAAGTTAATCTGGTGAATATTATGCTTTTGCGTTTCTTTTGCGGCTATTTTAATCTTCACTAACGGTTGATAAATAAATCTACTGAAGAAATACTATAGTTAAAGAAGGAAGGAAAAAAAACTGCTGAATGATAAAGAAAATAATGAAAAATTAAAAGAAAATAAACAATATATGTAATGATAAAAATATTTCATTTCAAGATCGTAAAACATCTCATTTCAAGAGTGTGAATTTTATACACATCTTATCACCATGTTCCGTTTTGATTTTTTCTAACGGAAGTTGACCGCTGTTTCTGACGGAAGCGTATTATTACTGTGAGCATAAACATGCCATAGCAAGCCATAAATATCGCCCTACCTACGAGACGATATCATTAACTTGGTTTGATTGCCCTAACAATTTGTCAGGGCCCACAATCTCAAGGGTTATAATCTGACCGGAGTAGATATGCTTCAAGTATTTTTTAGAAAAAGCGGAAGGCTACTTATTGCCACTGTGACTGACCAAGCGTAAACGGAAGACTAACCAATTGAAGATGGGGTGGGGTATGAAGAAGAGGAAAAAGAAACGTTGGAGGAGGAGGAGGAGGAAAGAGAAGAAATTTTTCCTTCAATCAGAATCGGATATTTCGCAGCAAGAACTGACATATCACAATCCTCCAACATTGATTTTTACGTCTGGATAAGACAGAACAGATCATATTATATTTCTATGTATTTGTGTTGTCCATGTTCCTCACTAAAACTCCAGATACATCTAGATCGACTCAAGAGAACGAGAAAAACAAGAAGACTCCTCATTGGCTCATTTAAAATCAGTCGCGGCCTCCGGAATGATACATTATTTAAATACCAAGCGTTCAATTTCACAATCGAGCAGCTTCCTATACACCTTGCAGGTTCGGGCTTTTTATTTATTTATTGCCAGTGACCCTTGAAGGAGAATGAAGATTTGATCACTGGACAAGTTGGTCTTTATTTGAACTTTTTTCCTTCTCTTCTTGTTTCTCAGCTGCGAATATTTCTCTTGACGACGTTAAAATATGCTCAGGAATCTGCAGAACGTTAGCTATGATATCATGAACTTGTTAACATATATTAAAATACGGGTCAACGAAAAGACATTCTTTTATAGGAATATAAGAAGGTCTTTCCAATATTGTTTCGTCTCAAGTTAACAAGACTAAAAAGAAATGGAGTACTTCGCATGGTGTAGGTTAGCGAGGGAGACGGAAGGACCATTTATAGTGAATTCGATTTTCACTGAGTGCCCAGTAACTCTAGCCAAACAAACTTGAGCATAATAAATCACTACTACCAAGTGACCTTAACACTCAGTCCTGTGATTCTGTTATGTAATTTAATTGAGGGGAGGAACAAATGAAGAAAAGAAAAAATATTAGGCAACCGAACGAATACAGTAAGTAAGTAAAGTTGGCAACGGTAGTCGAGGGCGACCCGAAAGCTACCTTTTCAATAGCTACTACACTGAGGTGTAGGGGAGGGCCCTACTCCTTTTCCTGGATTGCTCCACTTTACCCTTAATACATACCTTATATTGGTAAGTGTTAAACAAGGATGTATCAAGTACCATTTTTTGGTATGACGTGACCTGGGATTGAACCAGGTCTCCCGGACCCATTGGCGAACTCTATATTGATAAATATGCTCAATCTCACCCCAGGAAGTAAAATACACTGATTTTATCTCTTGCAAAAAGGCAAGACCCACCCGAAAAAGGATGTTCTTAGAATGATATTAACTACATCTGATAGTGAAGCCTCAATTCTAGAAATCTAAGAAGTGTACGATACTCCTTCATTAACATTACTCCTAGGCCAACTAGACCCGCAGTGGATTTACTGTTATGGTCTCGTCTACGCACTCAAATAGATTTGTTTTAAAATTATTCTTATTGGATCGAAAAAGCTAAAATTGTTTACTCAAGATTATTATTATTATCAATTTCTTGGAACCATATAACTATGCGCAAACAAATAACAATTAGTAAATAGAAATGATTAATTGAAACCATATAATTTTTAGTATGAGTTTAGAATACTTGAAACCATATAACTTTTAAGAAACAATTATACAAAAAAGTGTAATGAAAACAATTCCCAAACCTCTAGGTATAAAATAACCCTAAACATGTTGATATGGCGCTAAAGCAGATCAATTAATCAACTAACCTGATGTACTTAATCATACTTGTAAAATATTGTGTAAACCCTTTAAAAGATTGTTATGGTACCGACCAACCTACCTACCTACCTACCTACATGGTAATGGACTATCCCTCCTCAATATATACCGACTCTACTTGACACTCGGGGAGAAAAAACTCCAAGCAGAGGCGCCCCTTTTTAGGGGAATGTCGAGGGGCCAGAGGCATTTTGGGAAATGCCGGGCGTGTCTGGGCTGCCGCCCTGCGCCCGGACCCACCTAAAAAGACCTTGTGCCATACTCGTCCGGTTGGTGCGATGGAAGACAAATACCGATAACCCCCAAGCAGAGTGGAGCATATGATCTATTCTCTGGGAGGCCTGGGCTAGGACACACTTAGGTCGGCCGCGCTTTTCGGTGCACGAATCTGGTCGGGTGTTTCCTGGTTCCAGTGGCAATCGGTCGAGGTTTGCTTTGACCGATATCCTCGAGCCTCAAGGGACCGTTCCTTCAGGCTTTAACCTTCCTTGAAGGGTCTAAGTTCATCGCCTGGCGCCTGAGGCACTCATTTTTAGAGGATTGCCGACGGGGCCCGAGGCATTTTTGGGAATGCTTGGTGTGTCTAGGCTATAGTCCTATGCCCGGATCCACCTAGAAAGGCCTTGTGCCTCACTCGTCCGGTTGGTGGAACGTGCGATAAATATCGATAACCTCCAAGTTGCCTGAGAGTACCGGAATAACACCTGTATTCTGTATACGTGTTACCGACCTATTGGTCTAGCGGTAGAGTGTTCGCCGATAGGCCGGGAGACTGGAGTTCAATCTCAGGTCGAGTCATACCAAAGACTCAAAAAATGGTACTTGATACCTCCTTGCACACTCAGCATTATAAGTTACGTTTCAAGGGTAAAGTGGAGCAACCCGGGGAAAGGAGTATCGTCCTCCCTTACACCTCGGTGTAGTAGCTATAGAAAAGGGAGCTTTCATGTCACCCTCGACTACGGTCGCTAACTTTACTTTTTATATTTGTTTCAAACTACTCCTCTTGTCTGCGTGTCTTCATTTTGACCCCTAAACACCACAGCAAAATTTGACTCTGGTCTTTTTTTTTAAATCAGGCAAAGTTTTGATCATGTTCCCGTGAAAAACTAAACGAAGTTTACTTTTTTTTGGTAGGTAGGGGTTGCTTTTTTTGTTTTTCGGCTTGCAAGAAAAATTGATTATTCCTGTTTTTATATTTCTCATATTACTTTGTTATTTTGCTTTCATTACAGAACTTAAATAATCATAAATGATATGAATTCTTCAAGTGCAAATGTTCCATAAATCTCAGAAGTATTTCACACGCACCACTGTCATGCTTTTTAATTTGAAATTCTACGAAGAACCAATTTTCATCTTAATTACAAGCAGTACTTATCCATATTACAGAAGGATTTTAAAACGGCCATTATCCAAAATAAAGAATATAGAGTGGATTTATTTTATTTTATACTTGTAATTCTACCTGGCGTTGCCTGCGTGAAAGAATAAGAAAATATACGTGCATAACATTTTGTGAAAACCTACCAGGCTAAAATAAAACTGATTATTAATTGTAATTAAAAGAGAAAAAAAAACAAAAAAAAAAACAAATGAATTGGATGAAATGTTCTTTAATTGAGTGGACGTGAAATTAAATGGCTCTCAAAGGAAACTGATTTAAAACTGAAAGTTTGGTCTATTTATCGTAACAATTTTTTAAAATAACGTTTTTGCGTACCATTTTTATTTATTTTTTCATTTTAATTCAAAACTTTTTAAATTTTATAAAAGTATTTTATACTTAAAATCGTTGAAATGTATAAAAAAAACAATTGAAATTAGTTTTATCATTAAGCGTTTTCGGACTATTGTCTTTTTCTATATTGTTATTTCCACGAACGTTTCGGCCGATATGTCCTCCGGCCTTCTTCAGGTGTTTGTCGAACTCAGGAACTTTCACGGAACTTCGAACTACGTCCTTTATTGAATCCACGGGTACAAGTGTTAAGTATTCCTGTATTGTTACTCGTCTGTAGTAAG
>OY757914.1:8738369-8763369 GCA_963585895.1 Sepioteuthis lessoniana | reverse complement strand
TCGTCGTATATATTTATATTGGCGTTATAAGGTGCGCTAAAGATACCTCCAACTCATTAAAACCTCACCTTTCTGATGCAAGTAAATATAGGAAAGTATTAATGGTAGCTCTATCTAGCAAATGTCTCATTCATTTATTTATTTTTAGAAATTTTAAACTCATAGCAGTAAAGATTTTCTAACCGGAACAGCATGATTCCGACGTAAAAGCTCTCTGAGCAGCAATTAAATATTAATTCACAAGTCTTTAAAAAGCCTTTCACAGCAAAAGCACAGTGTGTACCGGTCCAAGCCATGATTATAAGTGACTGAATCTTAATAAAATGGTAAGATATTAGCTAGATGGAGCAACTGTTATCACTTGTCTAAGTTTACTTGCACCACACACGTGGACATCTGTTTACGCAAGCAGCTGTTTTACGGAGAGTTGCGACACGGTTGACGTCCAAAGCATAAATGTAAGTTTTAAGGATTTTGTCACCAACTTTTAATGGTTGTCGTCAAAAATAACTTTAGGGCGCTTAGTGAAGATCCAGGAAACTGGGATCAGATGATGGTAAATGGATCAACTTGGAAGAATGTGATCTACGAAAGCTGTAAAGTGTTTGAAGTACGGAGAATTGCACACGACTGTCTAAAACAAGCACTTCAGAGGCAGGATTCGTTCACGGTCTCTGATATTTTACAATATGATTTAAATACAACTGATTGAATATAGTTAGCTAAGGGATCATTCTTTGCTGCTGGTACCACGTAAGCCAATATAATCCGTTAAATGTTAATTTGAAAGGTGAACCACGCCAAATAACCCTCCCATTATCCCGAGAAATGTCATGAAGGGAAATTACTCGGCATGGGGCCACGACTCCATAATGGGTTTTGATGATATGAAAAAAATGAAAAGGAATGAACATATGAATAAAGCAATCTTTCAGAGCTTTTCAAAATAATTGTTCAGTGAAAATCGCACTCATTACAGAATTAGTAATGTTTGGCAAAATCCACAACTAAATATTTATCTATGACAAGGTAGTTTAAGGACACCTATCAAGTTTTGTTTAATATGTGACAAAGGTGGTGGGCTTCATGCAGCGATATCGCTGTAAGAAATCACAACCTAATCGCAGTACGAAGTATGCCACTATTGTCACATATTAAGCGAAACTTAGAATCGATGACACAAGTTCAAATGACGGAAAAAATTGTTTGTGTTTCACGTTGCCGTAATACGCTTGGGAAATCTGTCGCTCCACTCCAGTCATTGATAAATAGTTTGGCAAATTGGGTAATTTAGCATTAGTATGGCAACCAATTTGAAAGAAAAAAACTCTAAATTCAAACAAACTTTATACTTCTTAAAATTGACCTTGTGTCACACCCTGCTTGTGGCGGGAGGGTTTGGTATATATTAGACTCACAATTAAGTTCGAAATATGGCCCAGTAGGCCAGGGCTGCATAATACACCGACTGCATCTCAGAGGAGGGGTAGGACGCCCACAAGGATATGACACTAAACAATCTGATGGTGAGGCTACAGAAATTCTAGAGCTTTAGGGAATGCGGAGTACGTCTTTATTGCCATCACTCCCAGGTGCACTCCGTTCCGAAGTGGTAGCACCTGATAGGGTCCTATCAATGGGTTAAATAAAACTAAACAGTGTACTTATGTTAAACTGAATTGTTTGAGATAGAACTATTTTAACATTTAAACTGCTTATTTATACTAAACTGAATCGTTTAAAATAGAACTGTTTTTACATTTAACTGTGTGTAAAAAAATGTACTTATGCTGAACTGAATTGTTTGAAATAGAACTGTTCATGTGCATAAAAATGGATTTGACATTAAATAATCTTTAATCGTTGAGGGGGTGTCCTCGTGGTGTAATGGTTAAAGCGAGTTTGTACACCAGTCGCGCTATTACGTTCACTTTTGGGCAAATACTCTTGGGAAAGGTATGAACCCCCTTGTCCTCCCAGCTATGGGTTAAATAGTACCACTACTGTTCTTCTAGGAGAATGGATTTGGTATTAAATAACCAACAAAGGTTGATATGCCATTAAAGAAACCAAACCAAACAAAATCCAAAAGAGTCATCAAGAATATTTGCTGACTAATGCTCCTCGGTGAAGTCCTTCCTTATAAAATATGTATTTCCTCAATAAGAATGCCTATGTGGAACATATTTATTGAAGTGTCAAAGTTTAGAGCTCGTTAAAAATACTTCAAGCGAAATTAGAACAATATCTTTGTTTTTATTGCGTTCTTTTTTCCAAAAGGAAGTTTTAGAAGGCTGTTCCGCATAAAAGGAAGAAACATATAAATGTAGTCCACCTGGTTTCCTTATGGAATAAAACATTACACACACACACACACACACACACACATACACACGCACTTATATATATATATATATATATATATGTACATATGGCTTGCTTTTCTATTTTGACGAATAAATAAGGGAGGGTGTCAGAATACATCGTCTGAAATTATGTAATAAAATGTTCATGATGAAAATAAGAGCCCAAATAAAAGCCGAATTTATTTTATTGGTGTAAGCGTCAAGAACAGACTGGCCACAGGCAAAGGGACACACATTTGCTTTGTTCCCCGGATTGGTGAAGAGCTGTTCATAAGAAAATGTCTGCCGGATTCCCACTATGTTACAGGTCAGCTGATAGCCTGCGTAGCCAATAGTATATCGACAGAGTCATCGACAGCAGTGGTTTTCAAACTGTAGCTCTGGAACCACTGGTGGCAGGGGTCTCTAGATACTGAAAGGGAATCTTGAAAATGTATATTATCCGATAAGCGATAGAATGACAAATTCGTATTTCTACTTACTAGTAGACATTAGGGAAAATTAACTTAAACAGCAAGTAATCCTAAAATGTTCCCTTGCCCAGTCTTCTGGGGCGATAGAATCCCCCGTCTGCTTCTCTGCAGAGGGGTAAGAACCTCCAACGATTGTCCTGTATATAACGCTAAATAAGGTGAGGTTTCAGTAATGCTGGAGCTTTGGATAATGTGGAGTACCTCTTTATTACCATCACTATCAGGTCCACTCTGGCCGGGAGTGGTAGTACCAGATAGAATCCTATCTATGAGTCAAATAGACCTAAACTGTGTACTTATGCTAAACTGAATTGTTTGAAATAGAACTGTTTTAACATTGAAACTGTGTGTAAAACAAAAAACTACACTTATACTCAACTGAATAGTTTGATACAGAATTTTTTTATATGATTAAAAACGGATTTGACATTAAATAACCAACAATGGTTGATATGCCATAAAACCAAACCAAAATGCTGATATTTTTCACAACATATCTATTTGAAACAGTATTTCTAGGACTTCCCAAGATGATTTTCGAATAAAAATTAAGATTTGTTGATCCAAATGAATTGAATGACTCTCAGTCAAAAATATCACCACAAGAATTGACCATTTGTGCCAAATAAACCAAGCACATCTATCTATCTATCTATCACTTTTTAAATGTCGACATTCCGTACAAATACTCAATGTGATTTTCATTAAATATTTTTTGATAAATTTAATTTTTATTTATATAGCTGTCCACGAGATTTCTTGTTTATTTTGAGATCCACAAGATTTCAGTTTTATTGGTAGAGCGGTCCACGAGATTTCATTTTTATTCATGAAGAGGTCCACCTGATTAAATTTTTCTCCATGAAACGCAAACTTCTACGTTTACATGTCGATGCCCATCTCCTTTCTTTGGCGTGTAAGCAACTTAATGACGGACAGGTTGGTTTGCTAGTTCGGTTTTATAGCATATCACGTTTTGTAGGGTTATTCAATTCCAAATCATGTTTATATATATACATATATATATATATATATATATATATATATATATATATATATATATATATATATATATATATATAAGATTTGTAAAAGAATAGTTTCTTGGTAATATTTTAAACAATTCAGTTTGATCGCACGCAGTTAAATATTTACAATTATTGCTATGAAATACAAATAATTCACTTAAATACAAATCATTTATTTACACGCAGTTAAATGGTTTCAAGTATTGCTATCTAACACGAATAATTTTATTTAGTATTAATCATTTGTTTGCGCACAGTTAAATGGTTTCAAGTATTGCTATCTAACACTGTCAATTCTGTTTAATATCAGTCACTTGTTGGCTCAGAGCTAAATGGTTAAACAGTTCTATTTGACCCATACCTAGGACACAAACAGGTACTATGACTCCAAGTCAGAGTGGGCTTGGGATTAATAATAATGAAGGGGCACTCAAGATTCCCCAAATCTCCAGAATGGTTTAATATCATAGACAGGGCACTTGCTGGAGGGTTACCCGCTCTGCAGAGATGCAGTCAGCCTATTCCACAGCCAAATTTCTTCTCTGTCAATAATCATTGCATGTTAAGATGCGGGATTTATCCGACCTCTCACCCAGAAAGATTTGACACAAGTCATTTCAATTGGAGGTACACACACGAATCGAAACTTATGAGTGACCGGCAGAAAAAAAAAACACTTCAGGTACCTAGCAATAAACTTAGTTGCTTAGAGGGAAACCTCCCTAGCACAGGGACCGAGTAATCAAGTTCAGTCTACCGGGCGAAAACCCCGTATTGGCCCTAGACAGGTCAGGTAAGTAATGAATGCGAAGATGAGGGTCATTGACAAGATATATGTTGAATAACGAGCATGCAAGGAGACGTGCGTTCATGCCTTTTCCCAAAATTATCTATGAATAATGAATACAATCAACTAAGCTTAGTTTAGTGTGATAGAAATAAAAAATAGGGCTATGGAATAGAAAGAATGTGGCACACTCATTCAGCGAAGGCGGTGCTGCCTATATCGATATTTACCAACCCCTCCGCACGAGCAGGATATGACACACGGTCAATTTTTAAGCGGAGTTTAACAGGTTTGAATTCAGAGTTTTCCTTCTCCTAGACTAGTTGCCTCACCAAGGCTGAAGAACCTAGTCTGTCCTACTATTTATCCATAGCTGGAGGGAGAATAATTAGATTCATACCATTCCCAAGGGTATTAGTGCTATGTGAAATGCAATCAGTCACGTCCAGGATTTGAACTCATATCGCCGTGTCCATTTCCTACGATGATAACTATTACACCACGGTGTTGCCTATATCAAGTATGAAACTGTTAGAACAATGAAAAGTTTAGTGTGAAAGGAAATGGAATCGGCAATCCTGGTTGAAAAACTGGCTGATGCTGATTGCGTTTCTGTTTGCGAAAAGCATGAACCCATCTGCCTTTCCACCAAGCTATGGGTAAATTGTCAAGCAATCTGAGTTCTTTAGTCTTGATAAGGCAACCGGACTAGGAGAAGAAAATTCAAACAAGCTCAACCCTGCTTAATATTGACCTTGTGTCATATCGTCCTCATGATAGGGTCTCCGTACTCATTTCCTCTTTCAGTAATATGAACAATTTCACGGATTAAAATCACTTTATCAATTATTGAGGTATAAAGGTTAGAGTGTTCGCCAATGGCCCGGGAGAGCTGGGTTCAATCCAGTCATATCAAAGACTCAAAAATGGTACTTGATGCTACCTTGCTTAACACTCAGCATCATAAGGTAAGGATCAAGGATAAAATGGAGCAATCTAGGGAAAGGAGTAGCGCCCTCCCCTACACCTTGGTGTAATAGCTATCGAAAAGGGGGCCTTCGGGCCACCCTCGACTACGGTTGGCAACTTTAACTAAAAGATGAACACTATTGGCAAAATATATATCGATAAAAAGGAGGGCAAGGTTTGGTGAGTTCATGTCTCTTTGGGAGAGTATTAAAGTGCAACACATAGAATTTGCTATGGAAAAAGTCAAAGAAAAAGATATGTTTCTAGCATTATCAACTAAGTTTCGTCTCGTATATATGCAAATGAGGTCATGGGATAAAAAGACTGTGATGCTTCAGTTCTGTGAATATTAGCAATGGAAATCATTGGTTCAACCTAAAATAGCACGAACAAGATATAGGTCAACGAAGTACACAATCATTTTACTCATTGGTAATTCATTAAAACAGAGATATTTAGAGAATATATATATATATATATATATATATATATATATATATATATATATATATATATATAAAACCTTTTTATCAGCTCTATTTATTCGTTTGGTTATTATAAGATACGGACAGAGGAACAAAGAAATAAAAAAAGAAAAAGACATTACCTACCAATATATATATATATATATATGTTAAACGTAAGTACTTGTGCAAATATGTATTTATGATATCTGAAAGCCTTTGATGTAAAGATAAATCTACTTATACTTAACTGAAATATGTCTGAATATAAATTATTATATTTCTAAAATTAGGATATATATATATATATATATATATATATATATATTTGTGTGTGTATAAATACACACACACACACACACATATATATATATATATTCTACGCTGAACAGATATATAATATTCAGCACACATATAATAATTCATGTAGGCATTATCTCTTGCACACATGTATATAACTTTCTCTTTTGCACTCTTGAAATATATATGTAATTTACTAAGCTTTTTGCTTAGATGTGGCACAAGGCCATATGAAAGGGGCACCCAATGAGACTCGAACTCATTCGTGTAGGTTTGCTAGTCGAGCTTGCTAACCATTACACCACCAAAGGCGCCTCTCTTGAAATATATATTCCTGATTATTTAGCAAAAAGGCATTCAAAGGACTTATATCATTATACATATGACATATATTTATGATATATATTATCTAGAACAACAACAACTATTCCCTCTCTTTAACCTGGCACACACACACACACACACACACACATATATATATATATATATATATATATATATATATATTTGTGTGTGTTTGTATTAAGTAATGATGAAGTAAAAAAATTCAAAAGATCAATAATTTCTCTCTGAGCATTTCTTCCTCTACATCATCATCAACTCTCTCTCTCTCTCTCTCTCTCTCTCTCTCTCTCTCTCTCTCTCTCTTTTATTCTATCCTCTTCCGATACTTTAACGCCTCGGGATGACTTCGTCGTCTTTCCCCACATCACCTCTAAGAAACATCTTATTATAAAGACATTTTTTGGTTTGTTTGTTTGAAACAACAAACAATAAAAAAAAAACCGCAATACAGCAAAGGCTCCTATAAGCTACATCTGTTCAGTTTACACTGAAATAATAATAATAATAATAATAATAATAATAATAATAATAATAATAATAATAAAGTAGCTGATCTCAACTTGCAGCCACTTTTAAAGAATACATACGCGATCAATAATCTTTAGGGTTGAAGCACTAATGGAATATTGTCAGCCTATTTCATACATTTTCCTTGTCTCTTGATCCGTTGATCTGTATCGAAATGTTTTACTCTTGAATATCTCTTCTTTCTTTCCTTCTTTATTTCTTTCTTTCTAGAAACACGTTAATTTTTCTTTCTTGTTTTTAGCTTTCTTTTTGTTTCAAGACCTTTACAAGAGTTACGGGATAAATTTCTTACTGGTTTCCATATCAGCAACTAATAATAATCCCCCTTCGAATACGCAGGGAGAACAAAGACATGTTCAGCACTCCTCAAAGTCCTGAAGAAGGTGACGTTGCAATTGACGATATCATGAAGGTCGCATTACCAAGGAGTGAGAGTCTACAAGCAACACTCCCTGGACATGGCTTAAATCGTTTAATCTTGGCTAGCAACTCGGTTTTTGTGATCTTGTGTCAGATCAAGGTACTTTTAATAACAGTCGATTATTAATCCGATATTTATGTCAGAAAATATGGGAAGATCGAGTACCGCAAATTTTTTCCTGGATTTAAAGATTAGACTTGTTACTTGTTAGTCGAAAATATATGCATTCGTACTTATGTACTGATATATCAATAGATGGATAGATACGAGGTTGATAAAAAAAATGAAACTGAATCTTTGAATTTTAATATTTACAATTCAAATAAAAACGCTTGTACAACTGATAAAATTATGTGTAAATTGAAGATGTCTACACGTCTAGAACGCAGTCTAGACGAGTTAATACCAATTTGACTGTGTGAATGCAACTCCCGCAATTTTCAGTAAACAACAATTTGTCCGACTTTTCTTGTGTCTTCGGCTGAAAAATTCGAATATCTGTGCTACCTAATACCTTATAATTCCCTAGCTGACGTGGTATGCTTTTTGCCCGAGCGGTCTGATACTAAGTATAACGTAAAGTTGGGCGGGTTTCGATCCCAGTTTCAAGCGTCCTACGTGTCTAGCCATACTGAAGAGTTGTGATACAATGAAACAGTCTGTCTGTGGATGTATATATATATATATATATATATATATATATATAAAGATTCTTTCATATAATTTTAAAAAATGATTTTATCATTTTCTTCCACAAATTTTCTTATATTTGATTTGGAAGTTTAAAGCGCAAGGAGAAAAACTAGGCCAATTCAAATAAAAAAAAAACATTTGTACAACTGATAAATTTATGTGGAAATTGAAAATGTCTACACGTCTAGAAGGCAGTCTAGACGAGTTAATGCCAATTTGACTGTGTGAATGCAATACCCATAATTTTCAGTAAACAAAGATCTGTCCGACTTTTCTCATGTCCTTCAAAGAAAATTCGAACATATATATATATATATGTATATATATATATATATATATATATAACTTTTCTTGTGTCCTCCTCCGAAAATTCGAACACACACACACACACACACACACACACACACACATATATATATATATATATATATATATAAAGATTCTTTCATATAATTAAAAAAACATCTTATCCATCTTAATATTTTGTCCCACAAATTTCTTATATTTCATTTTGTATACATTTGCAGCATCACAAATACGCTACGATTCGAGTTTAAAATTAACAAAAGAAACATGTTCTTGAAAATAACCATTGGGAGTTGAAAGCACCAGGAGAAAAACTAGGCCAATAAAAATTGTTTCTATGAATATGCTAAAACGAAAGTCTACTGGCTAGATATATATCTCGAGTAAATATACTTCGTATAAATATACCTTATATATAGTAAGTTGACGACCTTTATCGAGGATGACCCGAAGGCTTCCTTTTCAATAGCTACTACACCGAGATGGCGCTACTCCATTCCAAGGATACCTCCACTTTACCCTTGATCCTCACCTTATAGTGCTGAGTACTAAGCAAGGCTGCATCAAGTACCATCGTTTGAGTCTATGGTATGACTCAACATAGGAATGAAGCCCCGGTCTCACAGACCATTGGCGAAAGCTTTACTCATTAGGCCAATAAATATATAGCGAGGATCATTAAATAAGTTTCCATACTTTTTTCGTATGGGTACTTTTATTGATAGTACACATATGAAACTCTAGTCCCCTTCGAAGTAATCGCCTCCGGATCCAATGCACTTGTTGTACCGTTCCAATAACTTCTGGGAGGCCCCATGGAAGACCTCTTGTGTGAGCGTGTCAATGACCTTTGTCACAGCTTCTTTCATCACAGCCTCAATTGTCTCATGACGGCAGCCTGTGGGCTTAGCGAATAACCAAAAGTCACAGGGACCAACGTCTGGACTATAGGGAGGCTGAGGAACTGTCTTGATGCTCATCTTGGTCAAATAGTCTGTGACAAGGATGGAGTTGTCGACTGGTGCATTGTCCTGGTGGAAATGCCACTGAGCCGATTTGAAGAGTGCTGGGCTCTTCCCTAGGAATGTCTTCCTGAACTCCCTTAAAACTTCAACATAGTAACCCTAACCCTAAACCTTTGGCCAATCAAGTCTTGTGTATTGACGTCCTTACACCTCCCACACCTCTCATCATCCCTCACAGACTCGCTACCTTCCTTGAATCTCTTATGCCACTCAAAAACTGATGCTCGATTCATGCAAGATGCTCCAAAAGCAGTCTGAAGCATTCCATACGTTTCTGTGGCCTTTTGTCCAAATTTAAAACAGAATTTTATTGGTTATCGTTCTTCTAAAGTGTCCTGATGTCCAGATTGCATTTTTGAAATTCACCAGCTGTGACAATCAGGCTTTTGTAGGGTGTATTTCAATTGCTGCTGTAGCTGTTCATTTGAAGCTGAAATCATAAAAATTGATGAGTCATCTCATAAGATGTATAGCAATAATATACTGAATTTTCAAGAGTCTACGACAATTTTAAATGCCTATACAAAAAAGTCTGGAAACTTATTGAAGGCACCACGTATAAAATGAGTGCCACATTATTGATAATAACCGTCTTTACAATCTAAATTGCAAATCAAACATCCTGATTAATAATTTCTTTATTTTTCTCGTCAAAATATACCTACAATCAGCAGAGAGTTGTTGCTACTGTTGAATTCTTCAGTTTTGATTTTTTAATTAACTTCTCCGAAAAGGGTTCGCTTCACCATGGCACTGTCCTCCGTGTGTGTGTGTGTGTGTGTGTGTGTGTGTGTGTGTGTGTGTGTGTGTGTGTGTGCACGCAAGCACGTCTGTGTGGTCTACATCACGAGAAACATACTTATGCAATTCCAGCTAGCCCCAGGAGGTCGTTGATTTTCAAGGCAGATAAGTCATCTGTACTTGAAAGACGAGCTGAATATGTCTCTCAACTTCCTTATTTCCTTCGTTTGATGGTTTAAATAAAATAAACTATTATTATCTATCTATCTATCTATTTATCTATTTATGGTTTTTATATCTATAACTATCACTGCTTGTTCCTTCTCTCTCTCTCTCTCTCTCTCTCTCTCTCTCTCTCTCTCTCTCTCTCTCTCTCTCTCCGTCTGTGCGTGTGTGTGTATGTGCATTTATGTCTCTCATTGTTCTCTCTTTGTTTTCGTTTGTGCGAGAGAGAGTGTGAGTGGTTGCTATCTATATATCTATCTATCTATCTATCGTTGTTCATATATATCAATCTATCATTGCTTGTTTGTGTGTATATGTACTTGTGTCTGATTGTTCCCTATCTATCTGCGTCGCGTCGCTGTGTTCAAATCCTAGGCGAGTCAGTTTGTATCACTTAACGCCGGCATCCTTGCAAAAAGAATAAATCTCTCTCTCTCACTCTCTCTCTCTCTCTCTCTCTCTCTCTTCAACCCCACCTATTAGTAAAGAATCGAACACACTGAATCATTTGGAAATACATCCACTCAAGGAAAAGGAAAACTATGAATTCAGATACTTTACTAAGAATCATTCTTCTTTTAGCGAGCTTCTCACATCAGCCCTAGTTGTCTTTCACGGGAGGTTGAGTGACAGCAAGTCTCCTCTGGTCTCCAGCACTCTTCTTGGTATTCTGGTCGATCTTAACAATGCTGTAGTTTGGATGGTCTTGATCAGTTCTCCGATTTCAAACTTTTCAAGCCTTCTTACTAAGCCTTTGGGGAACGTTCCAAGTATACCAATTACAGTTGGTATCACCGTCAAACTCATATTCAATAGCTTTCTTAGCTATTTGTAAAACTCCAAGAACTTGTCCTTCGTTTCACTTTCTTTAATTTTCTCTGAGTAGTCTGCTGGGACGACAAAATCCACTAGACGGCAGGGTTTTTTGTTTGTTTGTTTTTGTTTTGTTTTTTTGTTTATTTTGTTAATTATCACTACATCTGTTCGTCTGGCCGGGATTAGGTAATCTGCTTCTATCTTCAAATCCCAGAGAATTTTGTGCATCTCATTTTCCAGGAAAGGTGCTTGTTTGTGCTTATACCATTTGGTAGTATGGTCAGATTTAAATTTCTTGCACAATTCCCAGTGGATCACTTTCCCCATCAACTCATGTATAGTCTTATAATACCTTTGCATTAGTTCGCTGCTTTCTCTTATTATTTGAGTAATCGATTCGTCTTTATCGCCAAATAAACTAAACTTGCTAATTTGTTGCGTATTTTCTATTTTCGCTGGAGCATAATTAGTCCTTATGGTGTGGTTTTGTGCTGCTATTAGAAGAGATTCAGTTTCTCTCTTCAAGTTTCCTTTTCGAAGTCATGTCCACTTTTTCCCGTGTGAGATCTCATCAGTTTATCGCCTAACATATCCGTGCAGTTGTTTTTCTTCCCATTTCTGTTTCCTGCTTATTGTTGAGCTGTTTATTTTTCATGCTGTCAGTTCTGTTTTTGGTCGCTGTAATTAGTGTTTCTTTGTTTCTTTTAATGTGATCTTCGAGTGGTCATATCAATGTATGCACACTGTCTTAAATGATAACGAGTCTTCTTTCTCTTTCTTTCCCTGACTCAAACAGTGTATGTCTACGGGATCTTTAAAATGTAAGGCCTTATCCATTGGCAGCAGTTTTCTTGTTCTCTGGTCCACTTGTCTATATTCTTCACTTGTCCATTTTAAGAATGGTCCCGAGTATCTTATAAGGGTGGCGGGGCACACGCAGGTGTTTATCCTTTTAATGAAATTTCAGCTGCAAAGTCTAGTTTGAGAAGCTTTCTTATTCGTCTGAAATACTTTTTTGTTATTTTTTTCTTTTAACTCCGATTTTGACGGTGTCTGCTTCCAATATTTCCAAGTACTAATAATTTTCCTACTTTTTACGAACAAGTGATTTTTATGAAAAAGAAATTGTTATTTGAAACCATATAACTGTATAAAAGATATGAGTCTTAGTATCAGATAGAAATAGTGAAAATCGTACAACTGGCTGGAGAAGAAGCTTGACGGCAATTACACAAGAATGCTGCGAGCAATCTTGAACAAGTCCTGGTGGCAACACCCCACAAGACACCAACTGTACGGCCACCTGCCTCCTATCACGAAAACTATTCAAGTTAGACGAACCAGACATGCAGGACACTGCTGGAGAAGCAGGGACGAACTCATAAGAGATGCTCTCTTATGGACCCCCACACATGGCCGTGCGAAGGCAGGACGACCAGCACGAACATACATTCAGCAGCTATGTGAGGATACAGGATGTTGTCCTGGAGACCTGCCTAGGGCGATGAACGATAGGGAGGAGTGGCGAGAGAGGGTCAGGGATATCCGTGCTATCAGCGCGACATGATGATGATGATATAACCATGTACGAAAAGAACTCAAGAGAAACAATTGCGCAAATAATGTAAATATAAATGTACAATTTCGGGATTCTTAAACCTTTAAGTACAAAATAAGCCTGTACGGTTTGTCATGCCGAAAAAATAAGTCAATCAATGAAGAATGCTATGACACACTGGAGTACCAATTTTCTATTATCAGCTCATCCAAAATGTATGGCAGGTCCACAAAAAAATCATTCACTCTAATAAACAAATAACCTGTAGAAAATTTGCTAAGATTTGGCTTCGTGGTCACCTACAAAAAGATGGACGACTATTATTAATCTCAGTCTGTTCATAAGGATTTATCAATCTGCGGACTTATTTTTCTCAGTCTTTTCACGTCTATTTATTCATTTATCAATCTCAGTTTGTCTTTATCTATCAACTAAACTCTCTTCCATCAATGTCACTTTATATTTAACCTGAATTGTTCTTGGTAACTTTGGATAGCTATAACTCCATTCGGATTCATTCATTTTACATTTTAATTATCAAGTTCATTTGTTTGAGACGTCATCTGTGCTATTTTGTACAATCCTTAGAAGCAGCATCCCGCAAAACAGCAGTTATCAGGTCACTTACTTCCCATTTCGGAACCTCTCCAAATAAGAGGAGCAAGACTTGTTGGACAAGGAAGAACTCATAAGAGACGTTTACTTATGGACTACCGCACATGGACACACCAGCAATATACTATGAATATACAACGGAATTCTACATATGGACATACCAGCAATATATCATGAATATACTATGGACTCATGCACATAGACACACCTAAAATATACGATGATTATCAGATTTTAAAAACATCTAACATGGTTGTATTTGTTAAAACAGTTAATAGAAAAGCGGCTTTACCAGTTGAATTAAAGCTAACGATAATGAAATATCATCAGTTTTCAAAGAGAAACACTTATATAAATATATATATATATATATATATATATATATATATATATATATATATATAAGGGTTATATACATATATTTATGAATTCCTTGACTTGTTTATTCAATTAAGCACCAAAAGCTGTCACCGAGTTCGCTTAGAAGGTATCGCAAAGCTTCCCTTCAAATTTAATCCAATTAGACGGATTAAAGATTTTAAAATTCTTTTAAGAAATTATCCTGAATAAGATTGGAAATTAAATTGTAAAGTATCATTTTCTTGCGTTAAATATCCTTTTCATTAAATTAGATATTTGATATTTCACCATTTATTTTATTTATTTATTTTTTTTTTGTATCATCAACCTTAAAATATGAAAGGCAAATAAGGGAGATAAGCATGAAAAAAATGTAGGCGTATCAGCAGTGAATAAGAAACAGCTTTTGATTGGCTGATCCTGAACAATGGGTTTCGTTTGTTTTTACAAGGATAATTTTATGACGACTGTTAAAGAAGCCCTGGCTACACTAATAATTCCAAATGAAAGTGTGTGATTCACCAGGCTACGTAGATTTAAATGAAAGGTACGAGTGGGAAGCGAAATTGATGTCACTCGTCCCAATTTTGGTTTGATTATCCCATTATATCGAAAGACAGCGGCAAACTTATTGTAAAGCCAACCCCCACCTAGCGGCGCGAATTAACTGGCTGGACCCTTGCCCAGGTTTTCGCTGGCGCTGACATTTTGAGAATCACGTGAGATTTATGGGAATTTGCATCTAATTACAAGTAAGCAATCGGGTGCACATCTATATATCTATTTCAGTCTCTATCTATCTCCTCTCAAATTAACACACACACACACACACACACACACACACACACACATATATATATATATATATATATATGTGTGTGTAATATTAACATATAATATTAAGATACCTAGAGAGATTGATAGATAGATGTGATTAAACTGTAATGGTCAGTGTGGTAAGCAATGGGCACGGTGTCCCTCGTTCAAACACTACACGAGGCTGTTTGCATTTCACCTAACAATAATCCCGTTGGGGAAGATATGCATCCAACTTTAATCCTTTCAGCCATGAGTAGATTGTAGGATAGACTGAATTCTTTAAATATAATATGACAACAGATCTAGGAGAACGAAACTTATTAATTCAAACCGCTAAAACTAAAATATTGACTTTGTCTCACGTCCTACTTGAGCGGAGTAGTAAATCTACGAACATATATATATATATATATATATATATATATATATATATATATATAACGTAGATAGATAGATAGATGTTATATTGTAATAGTTTTTGGTTATCGATAGCTCACTTGGTAAGTCAAAGATGGACCAAATTTTGCAGTATCATTAAGTATTGCTCAATATAAGATATCAATTATAGAGCTGTTATATATATATATATATATATATATATATATATATATATATAACAGCTTTATAATTGATGAATGGTAATGAATGCGTAAAGCATGAAACCCAGGGTCACAGTTACCACCATGTACTATATATATATATATATACATATCTAAGCACGTTCGGTTAAAGACCGCATATTGTTTTCTTTTCAAAATCTTTAAGTGACGACGTTCCAGTCTCCTTATGTCTGGGTCAGTATGAGGAAGAAAGTACCCTAAACTTGCCCAAGAGCGTTCGACCATTTCGCTTGTCGTTTACAGGGGTCGTGTTAAGCTGTTTGTTGCTCTGAATTTTATTTATATCTATTTGGAGTGTTTTATCTTGTTTTGTTTTTTAGATGGAGTTGGTTCATTCTGTTACGGTGGGTGGTAGGGTCAGTTATTGAATATATTTAGTATGTTAATACCTGTGTAACAAGTATTTAAAAAAAGTTTTTATGGTTATTACTTCGATGATTTGTTAACGGTTTTTATTAATATTTCTATATATATTTTTTCTATTGTTAATTAGGATCTTTCTGACATCCGTGTATTTGAGTTTGTTAGTGTCTTTGTTGTGCTTTGTCATTACATGCTGTTTTATGGCGTTTATGTCAGAGAGGTGATATGTAAGGCGACGAGAGAGTGTGTTTTTTGTATGACCAATGTAGGTATTAACTGTTATGTTATTTTCTAAGAGATATTCTCGAAATGAACGTGTAAATTTATTTACTACATTAGTTTGATTTTGTGTGATAGATAATGAGTTTTATTTGTTTTTGATGTTCGATGGATTTAACGTGTCTGCCTATAATGTTTATTATTATTTGCTCGTCTAATTTGTAGTTTTTATGCATTTGATTGCTGTAATAAAATTTGATTCTGTTAGTATTATTATTGTTGTTGATATTGCAATTTTTATGAACGTTACGGAAATTTACTTTTATTTATTGATCGATTGGTATATTAGGGAAATTATTATTAACTAGCATTTGTTTTATGTTAGTTCTTTGTAAATTATTGTCTTAGCAGAGGATATGTGATAGGCTCTATGGATTAAGTTTTTGATAAGGACTATTTTATATTGGTAGGGGTTCATTCACTATGATAGTTAAGTAAAGGGGAGTTGTGACAAGTTGTTTTTTGTTTAGGGACGGAATGAATTCGTTTTTGTTGCTGGAATCAGTAAGAACTACTAGGAAGAGGATTTTCTTTATTAATGATGAGTTCAGTAGTAATTTTTTTTTTTTATTTCATCGTAGGATTTTGTGGCAATAAGCATATCGTCTACCAAGTGGACGTATATATTGGGCTTTTTTATTGTGTTAAATATTTTTTTCGGTGTTGGATATCTAAAATTCGGATATGGAAAATCCTAAGGGAGAACCCATAAAGATACTTTCGGTTTGTGGGTATATTTTTCCTGAATTTCGTAGAACAGAACATATGTCATGCTGGCATGGAGAAGTTTTTCGAGGATGTTTGGTTTTATGGCCGGAAGGGGAATTCAGGGGTGATTATATACATTTTCTATTATGATTTCAAATGTTTCTTGAACGGGTATGTTAGAATATACATATATATATATATATATATATATATATATAAACAATTATGTATATATAAATTATATATATATTTATATATATCAAATAAATAATTATGTGTATAATTGTTTATATTATATATATAATTGTCTCTTTATATATATATATATATATATATATATATATATATATATATATATATATATATTAATGTGTGTGTATTGATAAATAAATAAGAAAACATTTTGAAAAAAGTTTCGCCGTCACATTCTATTCATAGAATTAACTTTATAAATGATTGAAAACAAATCGATTAATATGCATATTTTTCTTTTTTAAGAAGAGGAATTACATTCTGAATTGAAATACCATGACCAGAAAATCCGGTGAACACCCTTATGCATGACATACGGAAACAGTGAACAACTGTTTCTACTTTAATTGATCACATCTACAGTATATACCGTGACCTCCACCACTGGAGATCGAACCAGCGACCACAGTTCCGAAACTTTACAACTGAGCCACCAGTTCATATCGCACCCAAGTGACGCTAGACTAACTAGTTATCGTAATTGCGCGGCCAATTAACCAAAAACTTGTGGCTCAGTTGCAGAGTTTCGACACTGCAATCTGTGGTCGCTAGTTCGATCTCCTGTGGCGGATATCACGGTATACACTGCGGATGAGACCTAATAAGGTCCAAACAGCTTTCCAGTGTTTCTGTATGTCGTGCGTAGGCGTTCGCTGGATTTTCTAGTCATGGTAATTCAACTGATAAATCATGGAAATGTCCAATAATTAGTATTTAACAGTTACTTCTTTTGAGAAATTATGAAGATCGGAGTGAGCGCGAACAACGATTCTGCGCTATTATTTTTTGGAAATTCTTTTTTTTCATTTAAAAAAAGAACATTTTACTGCTATTGCGCTGGCAACACTCCCCCTACAATGTGCCATTTCTGTACAATTTATTTTTAACATTATGAAATATTTGGCGCTAAAAGCTCTTCCGAACAAAATTACTTCTTGAGTAGCTTTGTGAATTAATTTAAAAGAGAATGTTATTTTAAATAAATTCATTTTTTTTTTAAATTGTATCGATCTTACCTGAGCGAATCGATCCTGGCAATTTCCTCGTATATATTTCGTGTAGGCAAGAAAAGTAAATTATCAATCACGTGAATCACTCCGTTCGAACACCAAATGTCTGAGGTGGTGATTCTGGCAGTTATGTGTCCCCCTTTGACGTAAAATTCTGCAAGAAATCAGATATTTGCGAAATTTATTAGAGATAAAACGTAAAAAAAAAAGAAACGTTTTTTAAAGATTCTCTTACAAATAAATGGCTTTAAACAACAGACCAAAACAAAAACAGAATTAAACAAAGACTTAATAATCAACATGAAAAACCAATATCTTACTGTTTGGCTAGTCACATGATCTCAGAGGTTGTCGAAATTCCACGCTTGGTAGTTGATGTTTTCTTAAGAACAAGAGGACTTCTATTACCTGTTCCTGTCTCTTTCCCATGTAACATAAGGAAGATAATTGGCTTTTTGGCGTCACAATCTAGATTATCATGATGCTCAAGTGGAAGCCCCAGGGCAAAGGAAGTGCAACATAAGACCTCAATTCATCCCTAACATCGTTATTAATTAATAACTTATAGTCTACACTGCTTTGCTTCCATTTCTTTGTTTAACGGCACATCAACCTTCTCTCTATACTAGAATAGACTGATAACGAGTAAGAATGTGGAGGTGCCCGTGGTGTAATGGTTATCGTCGTAGGAAATGGACACGGCGATTCGAGTTCAAATCCTGGACTAGGCTAATTGCATTTCACATAGCACTAATACCCTTGGGAAAGGTATGAATTCAATTATTCTCCCTCCAGCTATAGGTATATAGTAGGACAGACTGGGTTCTTCTGCCTTGGTGAGGTAACTAGTCTCGGGGAAGAAAAACTCTGAATTCAAACCTGTTAAACTCCGCTTAAAAATTGACCTTGTGTCATATCCTGCCCGAGCGGAGGGGTTGGTAAATATGGATAACGAGTAAGAATTGAACTCTCGACAACAGATTTCAACGGCATGTCAACCCATCTCACTTGAAGTTAGGAAATTGCGTTCGTTGTTCGTTCATATCCCCATTTTTGTGTTTCTTAGGAATTTTTTTTTTGTTTTTTGCACGCGGTCCTATCGGAGACGTATAATTTTAAACATATCTATTTGACACATAGATAGGATCATAACAGATACTATCGTTCCTGGTTAGAGTGTACCTGGGAGTAATAGGTGTACTCCACCCACTCCTGTTCTCTATAACTAGAGACTAAACTGCATCATCATCTGCCAGGGTAACATACAATCAGCGTTTACTAACCCCACTACTGACAAAGCGTAAAAAATTCTTCTGTGATATTACTAGCCAATCGTCACTCTCGTGCAAATTCTACAGGTGAGTATTGATATTTGTGTACGTGTGTGCGTATATACGCGCGATTCTTTGCCATCCCCGTAGAGACAGTTAATATTGAAAACGATTCATAAAAAGAAAAAAACTTTTTTTTCTTTTCTCTTGTTTGACACATCTTTCCTTTTAGAAAGGGCTACAAAAAATATTAAAACGGTATTCGTTAATAAATTAACTGTTCAAATGTATCATGTGACTGAAATCAGAGCCTTCGATTGGCTGATTTTTTTTCTTGATTTTTAGACAATAAAAAGGAAGAAAAAATTGAATATCAAATTTAGTCTCTCTTTAAACATATTGAAGCCTAAAAAGAAAACCCATCTTCGTCACCTTCAACACCTCTGGCGTCCAAAAAATAAAAATAAAATAGAATTTCTCGAGCATTTTTTGTTTGTTTTCCAGGTTTATTTTAACAGAATGGTTTTACAATTTCATTTGCTCAAATAACCTGGCAATATCTCGCCTTTTCTCCGCCTGTCCACACGCACTTAATGCATTTTTGTTGTACTAAGTAAGGCTATTTGAAATCTAAAGCACTTCAGAGTTACTCAAGGAATTTCTCCTTTTTCACCATTCTTATGTATTGGTTGTTCGCGTTGCTGTTCGATGCCGAGACTTTTCAGTTTATTGGAACACGAACTATTCAATCAGCTTCACTACTGATGCATTGATCTTCGCTGATTGACATTTTGGTTTTTTTTTATTTCTATTTATTTTTTTTTGTGTTTTTTTTTGGGGGGGGGTCTTCCAACCTCCCACCACACTAATTCTTATTCTCACTGATTCTAAAATTTTTCATGAAAGCTTTCTTTCTTCATCATCTCCATCAACTTATTCAACTTCTTTCTTTCTCTTCATCTCTTCATTCTCATCATTCGTCTTCTTTTAACTTATTATTTCTTTCTCTTTATCAACTCGTTCTCCATTTTGTCTATCGTTTCACCTCCTTCTCTCCTTACTCTTCAACGTCTTCTTTATGAACGTTAGTGTTTTTTTAACCCTTAGTTTCTTCTTCTTCTTCTTCTTCTTCTTCTTCTTCTTCTTCTTCTTCTTCTTCTTCTTCTTCTTCTTCTTCAACCCTCAGCTTCATCTTCGCCTTATTTTATCTCCAAAGTTCTCAATTTCTTATCTTTCACCATTCACTCAACCCCCTCCTTCTCCTCCTCTTTTCCTTCTTTTTCTTCTTCTTCTTCTTCTTCTTCTTCTTCTTCTTCTTCTTCCTCTTCTTTTTTCTTCTTTTTCTTCTTCTTATTATGATACTCTTTATGAACCCATATTTTCTTTTGATTTCCTTACGTTTTACTTTCCTTTTTTATCATCATCTTCTTCTTCCTCCTCCTCCTCCTCCTCCTCCTCCTCTTCCTCCTCCTTCTTCTTCTTCTTCATGAACTTGTCTTTAGTTTTCTTTGCGCATATTTTTCTTTGCATGCTTTTTCATCCAGTTCTTTCTTCCCTTCTTTCACATTCAACTCCCTCCTCCTCTTTCTCCTACCCCTTATCTTCTAATATTCTTTCTTTTTTTCCTTATTCTTCTTTTTTACCCCTTTTTCTTCCCCTTCCTTCAAACCATCTGTCCATTTTCTCTCCGCTATCCACAATTTGATTCTCTTCTTTATACCCTTTTCTTCCCCCTCTTTTTTTTTTGTTTTGGTTTGCTGCACGTTCTCCTCCTTTCACCAATCCCCTTCCCTAACACCGGCCAAGTTCACTATGAAGAGCCAAAATCTATTTTCGGACGCCATCTTATAATGAAATTTATAGACAAAGATTCTTCGTTATCTTCACTCATTCTACTCTCCGCCCGAATAGAATACTACAGTTCTCTAAGAAAAACTTCTACTTATCACAATCGAGTCATATATTCATCTCTCCCCATAAATATAACTGTCTCTTTCTCACTCTCCTTTTAACTATTTTTCTCTCTACACAAATATCTACATGCGTACATGCTTGCATATATATGTCAATATAATCATTTATAATAGAAACACACGTGCATATATATATATATATATATATATATATATATATATATATAGGTGAGTCAGAAGTTTTGTAAAATTTTGGAAACGAGTGACACAATTGGTTCGTGTGATAAGGTCGTCAAGGTGGCAAAAAACACTGGATTTTGAGATGCAGAACTCGCCTGATACTCAACGAATGTTACACGCCAGATTTGTCTCTATAGCTTCGAATACAATCTCGGAATCTACTATTTTAGGCCTACGTGATCGTCGAGATTCTTACAACCGAGTGAACCCTCTTGAACGATCGGGTTACTGTACCTTGGTCAGCAACGCCTTCACATTTGGCATGACAAATTTTTTTGGTTGCTTCAGCAACATTTTAACCCAGTTTGTTCCCGTAAAGCATTAGTTCCCCAATTAGACTACAAATTATTGTGAAGCAATGCACAGCGTGTCAGCGCACTAACTACCGTGACACTACCAACCACATCGGTTACCTTTCACAGCTTATTCTGCTTTGGTCACATGATATACGAGCCACGAAATGGCACGTACGAAAATAGTGCATATCCCCCTCCACTAAGATGTATGGTTTGGTTTGGTTTGGTTTGGTTTTATGGTATATCAACCATTGTTGGTTATTCAATACCAAATCCCTTTTATACATGTATATTAGATATAGGATTTCTAAACACATTTTGTTGATAACATTTTTAAACGAGCCTGAGCTCATTTTTCTTTTTGCTCAGTTAAATGGTTTCACTTGTTTCTATCTAATAGGAATAATTCTATTTACCATTAATTATTTGTTTGCACACAGTTAAATATTTTCAGGTATTGCTATTCAACTCTTACAATTCAATTAAACATCAGTCATTTCTTTACACACAGTTAAATGATTAAGCAGTTGTATTTCAAGCAATTCATTTTACCATAAGTCATTTGTCTGCACTCAGTTTAGATGTCAAAGTACACAGTTCAAATCCCAAACAGTTCTATTTGACCCGTAGATAGGACCCTATTCTGGCCAGAATGAACCAGGGAGCGATTACAATAAAGGGGTACTCTGCGTTACCCAATGCTCCAGCATTACTGGAGCTTTACAATCAGATTGTTTTGAGTAATATCTAGGACAATCGTTGGGGGAGTTTTTCACCTCTGCAGAGTAGGTGTATTATACAGGTCTAGTCGACTGGGCTGTATAATATGTTTGGTTGGGTCATTTGGTTTAAAGGCATTTCAACTCTTAATGGTTATTTAGTACCAAATCTTGTTTGTACATTCATGATTTTTAAGTTTATAGTTTGTATGTAACATTTTTTTTAAATAACAGAACTCATTTTTTGCCCACCGTTAAATAGTTTAGTGTATTACTATTTATTGTTTTCACATAGTTAAATACTTTCACATGTTGATTTTTAATTGTCTGTACACAGTTAAATGGTGTCAAGCATTGATATCTGATCTTAATAATTCAAATAAATTTTAGTTTGATCCCAATTAGAGAATTCTATTTGCCAATTGATGGAATCCAAACAAATCCTAGCACTCTGGGTCCGAGAAAAACTGGGAATTATGGGAATGACAGAGTACTCCACATTCCCCAAAGCTCCTATACTGTAGCTTTACCATCAGATAGTTTAGTGTAATGTTCCGTTCTGGTTAATGAACGCTTGTAATATTAAATAAAGGACAAACCACGATATGAGAGGAAATAGAGATATATTCACAGGAAAAAGTATATACATTAAAGACAATTAGTAGACAAGAACATAGGACTAGTGAATACTGAATAAAGATATAGTCCAACGATAGTATTGGCTTCCATTATTACGGTAGCAAGTAAGGTGATCTAGTGCGATCTCCAGTCTCCAACGCTCTAATACTATTCCTATAAGAAGCTGCTCTTCACCTTCTAGTCTGCCCTGGTATTAGTAGCTACTGCTATATATGGCAGATGGACTAGTTAATAGTGTGGAAAAAGGTGGGTGATACCCAACATGTAATATCCAGCGTCCTCGTTGTGGGGTTACTCATCTACAGGGATGTAATCGGGGTATTATACAGCCCCAACCGACTGGCCTCATAAAGTTTATAATACGCACACATGTGTACACACACACACACACACACACACACACACGCACATATGTGTGTGTGTGTGGTTAGGCAGCAGTCGTTTATTTAAGGATATTTGTTAAATAATAAAGACAAATTTTGTCTGCATAATTTATTTAAGATTCTTTCAAGTTTCCTAATAAGTATCTTAGTTTCAGGTTAGAATTGGTAGATGAATTTCCCAAAATTATCCCGTGCGCTTTCGGACCCTTTTTTCTCGTATCCCGATAGTGTTCTCTTTCCATTGATAGCGTCCCCTTTTTAATTACATCAGTTACCCTGTTTTATCCAACTCTGCATTCCCATATTTTTGTTATGATAAAAACTTTCAAAACTCTTTTTGAAAAAATACGAACACTCCTTACACAAGCAAGTAACCTCTGATAATGGTCTATGAAGGGTCCGAAAGAGCTCGGGACAATTTTGGGAAATTCATCTAGCAGTTCCAACCTGAAACTAAGACACTTAGAAAACTTGAAAGGATTTTTAATAAATCATACAGACAAAAGTTGAATTTATAATTTAATGAAACATATATATATATATATATATATATATATATATATATATATATATATATATATACGAGGTGCATACAATAGGTTTCCAGACTTGTTTTCGTATGGGCACTTTTATTGATAGTACACACTTGAAACTCTAGTCCCCTTCGAAGTAATCTCCTCCGGATCCAATGCACTTGTTGTATCGTTCCAGCAACTTCTCTAAGGCCCCATCGAAGTCCTCTTGTGTTTGCGTGTCAATGACCTTAGTCATAGCCTCTATCATCTCCTCAATTGTCTCGTAACGACAGCCTGTGAGCTCAGGGAATAACCAAAATTCACAGGGAGCAAAGTCTGAACTATAGGGAGGCCGAGGAACTGTCTTGATGCCCAAATTAGTCAAATAGTCTATGACGGGGACGGAGTTGTGGACTGGTGTATTGTCCTGGTGGAAATGCCACTGACCCGATTTGAAGAGTGCTGGCCTCTTCCCTAGCAATGTCTTCCTGAACTCCCTTAAATCCTCAACATAGTAACCTTAACCCAAACCCTTTGGCCAATCAACTCTGGTGTATTGACTTCCTTACTCCTCTCACACCTCTAATCATCCCTCACGAACTCGCTGCCTTCCCTGAATTTCTTATGCCACTCAAAAATTGATGCTCGATTCATGCAAGATGGTCGAAAAGCAGTCTGAAGATTTCCATACGTTTCTGTGGCATTTTTTCCAAATTTAAAACAGAATTTTATTGCATATCGTTCTTCTAAAGTGTCCTGACGTCCAGATTGCATTTTTGAAATTCACCAGCTGTGACAATTAGGCTTTAGTAGGGTGTATTCCAATTGTATCTGTAGCTGTTGATTTGAACCTGAAATCATAAAAATTGATCAGTCATCTCATAAGATGTATAGCAATAACACAGTGAATTTTCAAGAGTCTACGACAATTTCGAATGCCCCTACGAAAGAAG
>OY757914.1:8733369-8735869 GCA_963585895.1 Sepioteuthis lessoniana | reverse complement strand
TGGTGTCCAAAATTATAATATCTTTTGGCTTTTTATATCTACTTTGCGATAACAGCCGCGAGCACTGTTTTTGTAAAAACTTTTCTCATTAGCAATTCTTTAGTCTATCTATCTATCTATATATATATATATATATATATGTGTGTGTGTGTGTGTGTGTGTGTGTGTTATTCGGTCCAGTTAAACCGGAGTTGGGAGTAAAACTCTTTACCCCTCTTCTATCCACTCCCACCCTTCTTTCCTGTGTCTATTCTGAATTATTTTATTCATAAGATCTGAAGAAGTCCTATTAGCTTTTTTTTGTTCGTGTTTTTTATTTATATCAAAACCCATAACATGATGGAAATAAATTTATAATCCTAATGTGACCGGTTTTTGCTTTTTCTTTAAGAAATATATATATATATATATATATATATAAAATTGCGCACCTATAATTCCTGAAATATAAAGCAAAAAGTGACTTCCTCAAAGAAAAGAGTGCGTTCATGGTACGACCCCAATGTGTGTCTATTGATTATGTTCCTGTTATGATGCTTTGGGGATCATATTGCCATTACTTCCAAGTCAACTCTGATCGGAAGTACCTGTTAGAGTATCTATTGATGGATCAAATAGCTCTGTTTGAAAATATTTGGTATTAGATAGGAAGAATTGATACCATATAACCGTAAAATATTTGTATAGTCACTGAAAACTATCCTGTTTACATAAGATTATTACTTATTTGAAACCCGATAATTATGTACAAATAAATTATTATTATTAAATTAAAACTAACAGCTTAAAATTTTATAATTGTGTTTAAATTTTCAGTATCAGATTAGAATGTTTGAAAGCTTATTACTGTGAATAGATTTTTGTATAAATTATATGATATCAAGTAATTCGATTAGTTTGCAAAAAAAGATCTTAAGCTATTACACAAAAAAATGTAAAAATAAATGTACTATGAACGCAATTCCCTACCTTCTATGCATAGAATATCCGTAGAAAGATTAATATTCCGTTAAAAAAAATCAATAAGGAAAAATAAAGAGAATTTTGAAAAATGCTTAAATTTGTTATTCCTGGGTAGAGAGATTTGTGAAATCTCCAGTGAAACATCGGGTGCGCCCGGTAACATGAATATAATGATCTATATGTAAATAGCTTTAGCATTTGTGGGTTGCAATAAATATTTGCCTCTGAGTGTGGTTACTCTCTCTCTCTCTCTCTCTCTCTCTCTCTCTCTCTCTCTCTATCTATCTATCTATCTTACGCATGAATTTGCTTAGATATAAGGATCTCCTGTATTGAAACATCTCTATCGTTAATTATATCAAACACAAATCCTGTAGATATGCAAGACGAGAATATAACGTAAAGACACGACGGTAATATACCAAGATCCCGCCAAATTTCGGCTGCTTTCTAGTATTTCCTTAATTCAACATGTCGGAACTTCTTTTTATAACCCAACCGGAAGTCTTCACCTTAACAGCCATCTTAGATATGACAAAGACAAACAAGAATTGTGACCGGCTTCATATATTCCCTTCCGAGACAAATGCAAGAAAATATAAAGGGTTGTAAAAATGTTTTCCGATCTACCGGCATTCGTTTCACATTTCTAAGCCGATTCATGCCAGTCTATTTGTATATAAGAAAGCTGATTTGACCCGGCAGTCAGAAGGAAATTAAATCTGGTAGCGACCACTTGAAAGAGACACGAAACGAGGACTAAATACGACGCAGCTTTCGAGTAGATACCAAGGTGATGACCAAGTAACAACTTCGATGAGATACCGAACAGTCACTAAGAAGCAGCAGCAACAAAAGACGCACCAGCCGAATTACATTACATTATTTCCTTAGTATCACTTCTCACACTTTTACTGTTAGCACGACTTATGCAATTCAAAGTCGATGACATTCGTTCAACGTTCAAGGCCTGGCTTCCCTCGTCGGCACTCTAGCTCCCGGAAGGTCCCGCAATACTCTAAAATCCATCCATATACCTCTTTATATATTTGATCGATGAGTTTTCAACACTGTCATAAAGGTTCCATATCATCATCATCATCATCATCATCATATCGTGCTGGCAGCACGGATATCCCTGACCCTCTCTCACCACTCCTCCCTATCGTTCATCGCCCTAGGTAGGTCTTCAGGACAACAACCTGTATCCTCACATAGCTGCTGAATGTACGTTCGAGCGGGTCGTCCTGCTTTTGCGCGGCCATGTGTGGGGATCCATAAGAGTACATCTCTTATGAGTTCATCTCTGCTTCTCCAGCAGTGTCCTGCATGTCTGGTTCGTCTAGTGATCTTAATATAGATATGGCGAGGAAAAAAAAAATTCGCCACGTGTTCGTATATAAAGTGTCGCGTGTAGGAATATTATATTAAGCATTTGAAGAAGTAATAATATAGGGCGAACAGTCAATTAATGCCTATCTGTGTCCAGCAGCTGATATTAATTTTCATTAACTTACCGTAAATTATTCCGCCAGAA
>OY757914.1:8708369-8730869 GCA_963585895.1 Sepioteuthis lessoniana | reverse complement strand
CTTTATTTTTAAATGAGTTGGACTCATTTGTTTGCACACAGTTAAATGTTTTCAAGAATTCCTATCAAACACTAATAATTCTATTTAATAAAATTCATTTGCCTAGAAGCCTTTTAAACAGTTTCAACGATTGCTAATCGCAGTGCAATCGACCCTCAGCCACTGATTTCTAGATCATTTAAGATAAAGTAGATTTTGATGTTTGTTTGCCACAAGATCAAGTTGGGTATAAGGACAAGGGCTTGACATGACAAGTTGATTGGTCGGATCGGGCTTCTTCGATCATCCATCTAGCTCAGTAAGACCCAAAATGGAGTGTTGCAGATCACTTGACTAGTTCAATTACCGGATCAAAAACTGCTCATCCACCTGGATCCCGTCCTCAAGAATTAAAGTCGCCACCTACAACCAACATGTGGCCTTGTTGAGACTGTGTCTTACCCCTCTGCAGAGGTGTAGTCGGCGTATTTTACAGCTTCAGTCTACAAAGCGGAACAATTCATAACTTTATATATATTTATATAGCAAGTAGTCTTTAAAGAAACTGCGCCCAGTTTCCTTGGATATACCTACTTGTAAAAATATATTAAAATACAAACAAATATCATTGGATCCCTTGCTAACTTGCCCAGTTGGCTGGGGTTGTAAAATATACCGACTGCTTCTCTGCCAAGGGGTAAGACTCCCTCAGTGAATGTCTGGGATATAACACGAAAGAATCTGATGGTGAGGTTCCAGTATTGCTGGAGCTTTGGAGAATGCAGAGTACGCCTCCATTACAATCGTTCCCAAGTCCACTCTGACCTGGAGTGGTATCACCTGATAGGGTCCTATCTGAGAGTTAAATAGAACTAAATTGAAAACTTATGCTAAACTGAATTCCTTGAAATAGAACTGTTTTTGTATGCTTTACTGGATTCTTTGAAATGGAACTGTTTTTGACACGGAAACTGTACTACGCTAAACTGAATTGTTTGAAATAGAACTCTTTTGACATTTAACTATGCGTAAACAAAAACTATACTTATACTAAACTGAATCGTTTGAAATAGAAATGTTTGACTAAACTGAATAGCTTGAAATAGAAATGTTTTTTCACTAACTGTGTACTTATGCTAAACTAATTTGTTTGGAATAGAACTGTTTATTTGTATAAAAAGGAATGGGTATTAAATACCCTACAAAAGTAGATATGCCATAAAACCCAAACAAACAAATAAACAAAAAAAAACATTAGCCTACAGCCGGATTCTTTGAATAGTAATTATATTAATTTATACGTTGATACGTTTTATATAATATATATAATGTTAGGATAGAGTAGACATAGAATCAACTATGCTTGATTACTCTTACTTTCTCGCCTATGTGAACATATACATACACTATCACCAATATTTACCAAGGCCTTTAACTCCATTCACAGAAGAAAAATGGAGCAAATTCTACTCGTATACAGCCTCCCAAAAGAAACCGTCGCAGTCATAATGATGCTGTATAGAAATACCAAAGTAAAAGTCGCTTCTCCGGATGAAGATACAGACTACTTCGACATAATACTGCAAGGAGACACATTAGCCACATACCTCTTTATCATCTTTCTATACTACGTGCTTAGAGCATGTATTGATAAAATCAAAGAAAACGGTTTCAATCTAACAAAGCAAAGAAGCAGAAGGTACTCCGCAAAAACCATTACGGACACCGACTATGTGGATAACATAGCGATTCTGGCAAATGCACCCGCCAAAGCCGAAAACCTGCTACATAGTCTGGAACGAGCCGCTGCAGGCATTTCCCTCCATGTCAATGCACACAAGACGGAATATATGAGCTTTAATCAAACAGGTGACATCTCTACACTAAACGGTAGCTCTCTGAAACTAGTTGAGAAGTTCACATAACTAGGAAGCAGTGTTTCATCAACCGAGACAGAAATCAACACGTGACTAACAAAGGCATGGACAGCTATTGATAGGCTATTGGTCTTATGGAAGTCAGACCTCACCGATGAAATAAAACGCTGTTTCTTCCAAGTAACAGTCGTGTCGATACTGCTATATGAATGCAAAACATGGACACTAACAAAACGTATAGAGAAAAGGCTTGACGGTAACTACACAAGAATACTGCAAGCAATTTTGAACAAGTCCTGGAGGCAGCACCCCACAAAGCAGCAGGTCTACGGGCACCGACCACCTATAACGAAAACTGTCAAAATTAGACGAAGCAGACATGCGGGACACTGCTGGAGAAGTAGGGACAAGCTCGTAAGTGATGTACTCCTGTGGACTCCTTCACATGGACGACCAGCTCGAACCTACATACAGCAGCTTTGTGCCGATATGGGATGTAATCCTAAAGACCAACCGGAAGCAATAGACGATAGGAAGGAGTGGTGAGAGAGGGTCAGGGATATCTGTACTGATGGCATGATGATGAGGATGATGATATATGTATATGTGTGTGTGTGTGTGTGTGTGTGTGTGCATATATATAGTGCTGGACTGCAACGAGTTTCAGTTCAACTATTACTTTCACTATCCACTTCTGGACAAATACCTTTAAAAAAAGGTGGGAATCCCCCACCCAGCTATGGTTTAAATAGTACTGCTGCTGGTTTTTTACAATATTTGCTTTGACATTAAGTAGCCCTTGATTGATATTTCTGAAACAAAGAAACCAAACCTATATATATATATATATATATATATATAAATCAGTTTTTTACTATTTATCTATCAATGTATCTCTCTCAGTTTTCCTTATCTATCGATCCAATTATCCATCCCTTTATCTATATATCACTGTTCATAACTATCTAATCGATGTATCTATCCCACTCTGTTTCTATCTATCCATCTCAATCTGATCATATGTATGTATGTATCTATCTATCTATCTATCTAGTTACTGTAATATCTAGTTAGCTCGATATATTTGTCTCTTCCTTTTCTTTTTCTTTTTTTACGTACCTAATTCAGTTAGTTTCTCTCTCCACCCTATTCTGATCTAACCTTATTTGATTTGCTTCCTCTCTCTCTCTCTCTCTCTCTCTCTGTGCAAAGGTCCCTGAGCCCCTGACTCCATATCAGCACAAATTGACTTCATCACATGGGATGAAAGAATATTTGCGAGTCAAAAGACTTTGGCCACAAACATAATGCCCTTCATCTTGAAACCTTATCCAGGGAATTCAATCCGAAGGTTGAACAGTGACGTCAGGGACACAGCTGATTTGCGCCACCAGAGGTCGTGGCGACAGGACCCGCAATGAACGTCCCACATTCAAAAATGAGATCACCACCAAAATGAAACAAAAAACGCTAGCAAGTAATTGGATAGTGAAAAAGGGACAGGGAGACAGAAAGCCGCAGGAGGGTGTCAAGTCATTCTGCTTATCAAATCTCTCAAGAATTCTTTTCTCTCCCAAACCTTTCGATTACGAACGTGTTGTGAAGACACGGCGTTAACCACTATTGATTGATTTTGGACTTTATATCTTTCTCGTCTTCTTTTTTTAGCGTTTTTTTTTCTCCAAGAATGGTGTCGGGTGGGTATCTTGTTTGGTATTCGCCCGTCACCCATCTCATTAAAAGCTTTATTTAGTGACCGGGTCATGTGGTGCAAAAAGTCTGAGTTGTTATTCTGGAAACAATATGCAGTTCCCCCCACACACACTTTTGTCGAACCAAAGGGACAGACGTAATTTTAAGGACTATGCCGGGAAAAGAAAGGTAATAATGACTTTCGCTGTTCTCAAAAGAAGGCTTCAGTTGCTTAAGTTACTGGAAAATGTTAGTAAAGAATATGTTCGCTTAACTTAACGATGTAGAAATGGTTGATTGTCTGCAAACTGCTCATCTAATTCTGGATATTTCATAAATGGTATTTACTGCTTTACTTGCTGAACTATTTTTCTTTATCTTGTTCCATCCTGGATACGTATGTTGTACTTTTTGTTATATCTTTCAACGTATAATCAGTTGACAATAATATTCAGAATGTTATTTCATATTTGAATTATTATAATCGATATTATTATTTGGTTCTTTATAATTTCGCCCCAGGATACATTCTTGCAAAAAAATTATTAAATAGAAAACATTACCAGTTACCATATACGAGGATCATTAAAAAAGTTTCCAGACTTTTTTCGTACAGGCCCTTTTATTGATAGTAAACACATGAAACTCTAGTCCCCTTCGAAGTAATCTCCTCCGGATCCAATGCACTTGTTGTACCGTTCCAGCAACTTCTGGAAGGCCCTATCGAAGTCCTCTTGTGTGAGCGTGTCAATGACCTTCGTCACAGCCCCTTTCACCTTCTCAATTGTCTCATAACGACAGGAAACAAGGTCTGGACTATAGGGAGGCTGAGGAACTGTCTTGATGCCCATCTTGGTCAAACAGTCTGTGACAAGGATGGAGTTGTGGACTGGTGTATTGTCCTGGTGGAAGTGCCACTGACCCGATTTGAAGAGTGCTGTCTTCTCCCGACTGATTCTCTTCTTGAACTCCCTTAAAACCTCAGCATAGTAACCCTAACCCTAACTCTTTGGCCAACCAACTCTGGTGTATTGACTTCCTTACTCCCCCCACAACTCTTACCATCCCTCACAGACTCCCTGGCTTCCTTGAATCTCATATGCCACTCAAAAGCTGACGCTTGATTCATACAAGAGGCTCCTAAAGCAGTCTGAAGCATTCCATATGTTTCTGTAGCATTTTTTCCAAGTTTACTACAGAATTTTATTGCATATAGTTCTTCTAATATGTCCTCACGTCCAGATTGCATTTTTGAAATTGACCAGCTGTGTCAATCAGGCTTTAGTAGGGTGTATTCCAATTGCTGATGTAGCTGTTCATTTGAAGCTTAAATCATAAGAATTGGTCAGTCATCTCATAAGATGTATAGTAATAACATAGTGAATATTCAAGAGTCTATGACAATTTCAAATGCCGTTACAAAAAAGTCTGAAAACTTATTGAAGGCACCACGTACCATATAACTGAGTCTGAATTATTTGTATTTCATAAAAATACTTGATATCATATGCACCCTAAAGTCCAACTCCTCTTCAACGTGACAGGGTGGTGGCAACGAGCAGTGCCAGAGCTATGCTGTCGGGAACTTCGGTTCCTGATAGGGCCACCCAAGGCGGGTCGGTCTGGCACCCAGCGGCATTAGGGCAGCAACCCGGCTAAAGGGGCTCTGGTGAAAATCCAGGAGGTGTCTGTTCCGGCAATCGGTGGCCTCGGGTCACTCTGTTAATGTGTCTGTGGAAAATCTGCGATAAACAGGGCGTTTTTCCGGGTAGGACTTGGGACTCTTCCCTCAATCAAATCTCAAAGTATCTTCTTCAATGAGAAATTTGCCCGGGAGAAAGCTGGTGCAACCCGACCAGGGTGAGAAGCCGATACAAGTACAAGTAAGTAAGTACTTGATATCATATAAGTGTACAAACAAATGATGATAGACAAAAACATTATTATCAAATAGAGGTGCCCGTGGTGTAATGGTTATCGTCGCAGGATATGGACACGGCGACACGAGTTCAAATCCTTGACGCGGTTGATTGCATTTCACATAGCACTAATACTCTTGGGAAAGGTATGAATCCAATTATTCTTCCTCCAGCAATGGGTAAATAGTAGGGCAGACTAGGTTCTCCAGCCTTGGTGAAGCAACTAGTCTCGGGGAAGGA
The DNA here is from genome assembly GCA_963585895.1 of Sepioteuthis lessoniana. Classification (NCBI taxonomy): domain Eukaryota; kingdom Metazoa; phylum Mollusca; class Cephalopoda; order Myopsida; family Loliginidae; genus Sepioteuthis; species Sepioteuthis lessoniana. The sequence goes on along the minus strand of OY757914.1, from coordinate 8,725,162 downwards.
AAACTCTGAATTCAAACCTGTTAAACTCCGCTTAAAAATTGACCTTGTGTCATATTCTACCCGAGCGGAGGGGTTGGGTAAATATGATTATCAAATAGAAATAGTTACTTGAAACCATAAAATTGTGTATGAACTATAAGAATCAGAAAAGAATACTTAAAACTGTACACTGTGTACAAATTATTTGGATTACATCGGAATGTTTGATATATGAATGTATGTACACAAATGATTGATTTATGGATTGATTTTAACGGCGTGTCAAACCGTCTAGAGTTATCTTATGCCAAAAGGGAATCGCGTTCACTGTACTTTTATATCTACATTTTTGTGTAATTTTTTATATTATTTAAATATTTATTTGGTTTCAAGGGTTCTTATCTAATACTACTAACTGTCACACAGTTGTATGTTGCCCAGTCGGCTGGGGCTGTAGAATACACCGACTGCTTCTCTGCAGAGGGGTAAGACTCCCCCAACGAGTGTCCTGGATATGACACTAAACAATCTGATGGTGAGGTTCCAGCAGTGCTGGAGATTTGGGGAATGCGGAGTACCCCTTCATTGCCATCGCTCCCAGGTCCACTCTGGCCCGGAGTGGTAGCACCTGATAAGGGGCCTATCTATGGGTTAAATAGAACAGCATACTTATGCCAAAAGGAATTGAGTAAACGAATAGCTTGAAATAGAAACGTTTTTGACAATTAAACCATACTTACATTTAAACTGCGTGCTTATGCTTAACTAATTTTTTTTCTAATAGAACTGTTTTTTGACATTAAAACTGTATTTACACTTAACTGAATTATTACATATAACTGCTTGAATAGTTTGAAATGGAAATGTTTTTAACAATTAAACTGTATACTTATGCTAAACTGAACTGTTTTCAATAGAACAGATTATTTACATAAAAATGGATTTGGCGTTAAATAACCTACAAAGGTTGATATGCCATAAAACCAAACAAACAAACAAACAGTTGTATGGTTTCAAGTATTCGCATATAATATTTTTACTTGATAATAATCATTCGTTCGTCAACGGTTATCTGATTTCAAATAATAGATGATAATAAACAATCAAAGCTTCAAGTTAGTATTCTTAATTTAAATAATTTACAGTTATATAGCGTCAAGTTATTCTGTCGAATAGATATAATCTTTAAACAGATCTATTTGACCCGTACATGAGACCCTAACAGGTACAACCATTCCGTGTCAGAGTTGACCTGGAAATAATGGCAATGAGGGAGTACTCCATATTCCCAGGTCTCCTGAACTGATGCGCCACCACAGATGAAATTTAGTGTCATACATAGGACACAAGTAATTACAGACAAAGAAAAGTGTATTTTTTTTTTAATGCAAGGTTACTTGAAAATAATATTTTGATTAAAAAGATTAAGAATCTTTTTCAAATTTTATAATTGAATAACCCATGAACAGTTGATATGCCGTAAAATAAATAAAGCAAAACAAACCAAACTAATTCATTGTGAAATTTTTACTACTATTAAAATTTTTAAAGTGCAATTTTAAAATAAATACAATGGATTATTGAAAATATTGAAATGATAATAATAAAACATTTATAACTGTATTAAATTTCGGCATTAAGTAAGTAAATAGACATGCCAAGCTTATCCAATTTTCATTTTTGTAATGAATTTTAAAAAGTCCAATTGAAAATGAAATACTGTAATGAAACATAAACAAATTATTTCTATTTCTCATCAACCCATAAAGAGTTGACATGCTGTTAAATAAACCAAACCAAACCAAGATTTGATGTCATCGACAAATGGGGAACCAATGGTAACTAACAATATTTAAAACAGAGGTTGCTTCAAGAGACTGATTGTTCTTAAGGAATGGTTGTGGTCTTAGCGATGGTGTTGATGGTAAATTCGGTTTGCTGGGTGTTTTCAGAGGGAGGTATGCCGGGTAAAGATCGGCTAATAGCCGAAAATCAGAAGTGGAGGAGGCGGTTAAAATGGAGGGGTTGTGGATTGGTAAAGAGAACTAAGCCAAGAAAATATGATGGGGGATGGCGGAGACACAGTGCAAATCAAATCGGAGTGGTGGTGGTGGTGGTTGATCGGAACGGCACTTGGCAAGAGAAAATAGAATTAGCGGGGAGGGGGAGGTGAACAAATTCATTTTTGCCGCGGCGTCCGTTCTCTGTTGGTTAATAACATCAGCCGTCGACGACAACGACGACGACGACGACGTGGGTGGCTGGGTAGGGACGTGGGCAGAAAAGGCGGGAATGAATAGAAAACACTTATGACGAGAGCAAAATAGACGTTGACGTGAAAAACGAAATAGCGGCAGTATTGGGGGTGCCTAATATGTTTGTTGAAACAGAGCTAATGGAGATTTTTCAGCCCCAAAGTCGAAAAGAAAATGAAACAAAAGTAAATGGGTGAGAATCTAGGGTGCGTGTCAGGGCGGGTCGTCGTCTCGAAAAAAGAAAGAATAAAACGTCTAGTCTCGTCTTTTCTCGTCTCGTGAACGCCGTGATGAAAATGAACTCGAACACGTTGGTGGGGAGAGGCATGATAAAGATAATAAGGTAAATAATAAACAGTGTAGACTATCTGATTGAATTAGGCGCAGATCTTTTATTTGATGTAAGCAAGTTACGGTTAGACGTCCGCGTGCAGTTAAACTTAACAGCAAAGAAAGTTTGCCAGGCATTGTGATTACCATAGCGATAGCCTCCTGGTAGAGCATTGGACTGCTGATTGTTATCCATGGGGTTAAGTCCCAAATACGCGACAAATTTGAGTTAAATATGATTTTTTTTAAAAAGACAAAACAAGGTTCAAACTTTAAACAGTCATTAAAACAGCCGGTATTTAAATTAAAAAATATTGATTTTACGGATAAATGATAGATTTTTCTTTTGTTTGAAACAGCTAATTTTTTTAAAGTGCCATACTATTTATTCTGAAAGGACGAAAAGGTTTAGCTATATAGAAATGCCCTTATATAGCAAACCTTCATGATTGAGTTCGAGTCTCACTGAGTGTCCCATTTATACGGCCTGGTACTGAATCTAAGCAGAAAAAGATTTGTAAATTACTACCCTTATTTATATCAAGTCGATTAGGAGGTGTTCATTGTGGAGTGGTTTTCGGTGTGAGAAATGGATTCGGCAACCCGTGTTCGTTCCTGAACCAGGCTGTTTGCACTTCCTATAGCGCTAATACCCCTCGAAAAGCTATGCATCAAATTATTCTCCCTCCAGCTATGGATGAACAGTAGGGAAAATTGAGCTTTTGGCGGCTGGTCAATGATAAGGACAACTTTGAATTCCAATCTTTTAAACCCAGCTTAAAAACTGACCTTGTTTCATACCCTACTCGTGGGAGTGGTTAGTAAATACATATGTATATCGATCACTTTTAATTAATACTAGACAAGCTGCATTTCCGTTGGATTCATGTTGTAACAGCGGCCCATCATGATATCGATGCTTCTTTTTAGAACGAGGTGAAAGATTTTTTTGGTTGGCGGTTGTTTGGGTTTTAAGGCATATCAAACTTTGTAGGTTATTTAACGCCAAATCCATTTTTATTCATTTTTGTCAAAACAGTTCTATATATATATATATAAATTCAGTTTAGTGTAAATACAGTTTTACTGTAAAAAACAGTTCCATTTCAAGCAATTCAGTTTTGCATAAGCACGTAGTGTAAATGTAAGTACGGTTTAATTAGCAAAAACATTTCTATTTCAACCTATTCGATTTCGATAAACAGTTCTAATTCAAATAATTCAATAAAAGATTTTAGTTCGTATTTCGTAGTTATGTCCGTTATACAGAGAACTTTAAATTAATGCTTTTAACAATGCATCTTGCACATGACAACAGTCTCGGTTACATGTCAGTATGATTGCCCTGAACTGATAGATAGATAAATAGATAGATAGTGTAATGTGCTATATTTATGAAGAAACGGTGCTCAATATCGGTGATAGAGCATACGTAGATCAAGTTAGACCTTCATAGGCAAATTTAAAGGAACTGGTGAGAGAGGGTAAGGGATATCCGTGCTAGTGGCACGTCATGATGATGATGATGATGAGTTATTGCGAGTTTATCAACTTTACGATCATCAGGTAAAGAGTTATTTATACGAGAATTATTTCATAAAAAAGATAAGTTTTAGACAAAAGTAAGCACTGTTTACAACTGGACCTTTTTCAAGGAAATCAATAGGGATTGGTCTTTTCATGTCCTAGAAGACAGTCATCATAACTTTTTTTACTGTCCGCTGCGTGCAGAACTTTTTCTTAATTGTGAACTGAATTACTAAATTTAGAAAAAAAAAAGAAAATGTAGATTTTTCTTAATTGTAGAGTCAGTATATTTCCATTACTTGGGTTTTCTTTTCGATTCGGGCTCGTAGTGGCAAACCATGGTTTAGCCAATTTGTTAACATACAACAGCATACATCATAGCACCAAACATTCTTCTATATATATTTCACGTGATTTTCCCGCCCTGTCGTCTGCGGCTGTAGAATACTCCGACTGCTCTACTGCAGAGAAGTAAAAACCTCTGAACGAGGTCGCCTTTTGGTCGTGGGTAGCGTTCCATAATTAGTAAGGAGAGGATCCAGATGGTTTAGTCACTGAAGTGGCCATAAAACTAGCAACTCTCCACTTTGACCTTTACTGGATTTGACAGGCGGTCTGAGAGGCCCGATCTGATCAACTGGTTGGTCAAGTCCAGCCTCAGCACTTATATAATGGTTGTGATCATATTCTTTAAATTAGTCACGTGTCAAACAAGTAACCAACCCTATTTTATCTTAAAGATGCCAGAAGGTGATGGCTGTGGGTCAGCTACGCCGTGATATCAATATTTTAGCTGCATACAAACAAAAGATAAATATTGAATAGAATTATTGGTGTTAGATATCAATACTTGAAACTAATTAATTGTACAAAAAAGTGAGCTAACCAGTTTAAAAATAATGTTCACTACAGACTATTCACTAATAATCCTATATATATATATATATATATATATATATATATATATATATATATATAAACAGGATTTGGTATTAAATAACCCGCAAAGGTTGAAATGCTATGTAACAGTACTAAAGCAAACCATACCAAATATGGTTTTCACTTCTCTGGCGCATTCCGTTTGCCACCATTTTGAATAGCTTCCAAACAAATATTTTTGTGAGATTGAGAAATATTTTCCCTATAAAACAATTCCAATCAATAGAAAAAATTCTGAAAAGAAAAAAATATTTTGTTTTTTTCCAAAAAGTTCCCCTTTCTGTTGAATGTTTATTTATTTGAATATTTACCCCCCCCCCCATAACAATCAGATCTTAATAACTTTTTGCTTTATTTATTTATTTATTTTGATTTATTCAATTTTTTTTATTTTCACTTTTCAATCAAAATTTTTCAATCATCATTTATTTATCAAAATACTTTTTCATCTTTAATTTGATTGCCTTTTAATCGCTAATCTCAAAGATCGATATCTTTACGTCAACGAGAAATAGACTGTATTAGATAAAACACTAAAAGGATAACAGCACCCGATCAGAATCGAACTCACATTCGCTTTTTTTTTTCTTTTCTTTTTACATTTTTTCCTCTGTGAAGTCTGGTTTCGACGAATCAGCTGCTACGGAAAATCAGACTAAATAAAGTATCTAAATTTATTACCCAAACAAGAAGTTTAAATTGGAAATATTTGTGGTTGTCTGCTGGAATAACAGCAAGTATAGTATATCGATTATTAGGAATATGGTTCAATTGGTCGGTTGCACTCTGTGATAAAGGTTTGGATTTTAGCCCTGCTAGTTTAGATGACATTTTTTCGACTTTAAAAGGTTTACTTCTCCAGTGTAGTTCACGGTATGTATGCGCGTGTGTGTGTTTTTGTATGCATATACGAAAGCTTTTGCGTGTACTCGGCGATCCGAGTTCAAATTCTGTAGGGGACTGTTTGCATTTCACATAGTGCTAATACCTTTGGGTAAGGTATGAATCCAACTATACTCTCTCGTAAATATGAGGGAAAAATAGGCTCTTTAGACTTTGTTTGCCAACCAGTCTAGGAGAAGGAAAACTCTGAATTCCAACCAACTTTACTCCATTTAAAATTAACCTTTTGTCACAGCCTGTTCGAAACAAAAGACTTGGATGAATACATTAACTCTTCCAAAATTTCTGAAATATCAAAAATGTTTTCCTGCTAATAAATTTAAGAAGAAAAAATCGTACAGAGCGAAAATTTCGCTTAAAAACTGACCATATTTCACATCCTGCTTGTGCAGAGAGGTTGGTAATCGATCATATGGAAATCAGACCTGACCGATAAAATCAAACTCAGTTTCTTCCAGGCAGCGGTCGTGTCGGTACTGCTGTATGGATGCACTACTTGGACGCTAACAAAACGGCTGGAGAAGAAGCTAGACGACAATGACACAAGAATGTTGCGAGCAATATTGAACAAGTCCTGGAGGCAGCCCCCTACAAGGCACCAAGTATACGGCCACCTGCATCCCATCACGAAAACTATGCAAGTTAGACGAACCAGACATGCAGGACACTGCTGGAGAAGCAGGGACGAGCTCATAAGAGATGTACTCCTATGGACCCCCACATATGGCCGGGCAAAAGCAGGATGACCCGCTCAAACATACATACAGCAGCTATGTGAGGATACGGGATGTAGTCCTGAAGACCTGCCAGAGGCGATGAACGATAGGGATAAGTGGCGAGAGAGGGTCAGGGATATCCGTGCTAGCGGCACGACATGATTATAATGACATATATATATATGTGTGTGTGTGTGTGTGTGTGTGTGTATAGTTTGCTATGTTTGTCTTATCAATTTCATTTATCCCTCTCACTCCCTTTATCTCCCTCTCTCTCTTTCTCCCTATATATATATATATATATATATATGTGTGTGTGTGTGTGTGTGTGTGTGTGTGTGTGTGTGTGTGCTTGGATACATAAATGTAATGGTTGGATTAAACTGAGATAGTTAGAAAAAGGCTAACATAGATAGATAGATAGATAGATAGATAGATAGGCTGAGAAAGAGAAATAGATAAAGAGACTTATGAAAATCATACGAAAAGATAGATAGATAGATAGATAGATAGATAGATCAGCCTGATTAAATTGAGATAGATAGATAGATAGATAGATAGATAGATAGATATTCAAAAGCATCGCCTAGAAAGAACATTTTGTTGCAACAAAATACTACCACTTCTTATAAAACTAGAAAAATCTATTTTAGATATCTGTCTTAATAACTCTGTAGAAGAGTCTCATTCAAAGGTGAGAGGTTTGCGACAAACCTAAAACCTGGGTGAAGTTTAGAAATTTTAGAACGACCCTCGTACATACACACAAGTGTGTATGTGTGTGCGCGCATGCTTAAAGTTAATGTGCAACCGGTTCACATTAATTTCTCCATTGGTTCGTAATTCTAAAACATGAATAAAATGTTCAGTATATTATCAGAATGAAAAGCTTCTTATCCAAACCACTTATTACAATAACTTGGTAGAGTCAATATAAACGAAATCAAACTGACGATTGTATTTCATAAATTACAATCATTGCCTTTCTCGCTTTGTCCGCATCAGACTTTATAGGCTTGTGGCAGCTGTCTGGCAAGCGAGCTATATGAAATAATGATTTGTAGTGAAGCCTGAGACGCAAATATAATGGAAGAACAAAGTAGCCAAGAGACGGAAGTGATAAATTGTTCAACAGTCCGAAGTACTGAACGAACTGATCTAGCGAATACCAATTGTTGTATTTCAGTTTACAGCTGTAGAAAGCAACGTCCTAAGGATCTTACGAACAGTAGGCATAAAAAATAAACTCTTGTGAAGGTGAATGCTAAAAGACATGTCCAACATGCATGACGACATTTTTAGATTCTAAATATTATCAGTTAGAATTGTTCCAGTACAAAATCCTATTTACCCAACCCCTCCGCTCGAACAGGATATGACACAAGGTCAGTTTTTAAGCGGAGTTTAACAGGTTTGAATTCAGAGTTTTCCTTCTCCTAGACTAGTTGCCTCACCAAGGCTGAAGAACCTAGTCTGCCCTACTATTTACCCATAGCTGGATTCAGTAATTGGATTCATACCTTTCCCAAGGGTATTAGTGCTATGTGAAATGCAATCATTCTCGTCCAGGATTTGAACTCGTGTCGCCGTGTTCATTTCCTACGACGATAACCATTACACCACGGGCTCCTCCAGTACAAAATAATGGTTTTATTTTATGGGTGCATTAAACCTCCAAGATTATACCATGAGGTAGAGTCGCCGTAGTGTAGTGGCTAACGTACTAGACTACAACCTCGTAGTAAACGAGATCGAACTCCAAACACGCTATTACGTTCATTTTTCGACTTATACTCTTGAGAAAGGCATGAACCTCCTTATCTCCCCCAGCTATTGGTTAAATTGTACTACTACTGCTCTCCCACTGGGATGGATTTGGTATTCAATAACCCACGAAGGTTCATATGCAATTAAACAAAAAGAAGAGAGATCATAATATGTAAATATATTTTTTGATATGAATAGTTCTGTAACCCATTTGATTGACCGCTCTGTTGGTGAACTTCAGATATACTGACTCTATTCTCAGAAAAAAGATAAAAACCCTCCCCAAAAAGAGTTGTCCTGGGTATGAAACAAGGTACATGTGATAGTGAGGCTCTAGTTCAGGAAATCTGGCATTACTCCAAGGCCCACTCAAATTGGTAGGTTTAAAAATTATTTGTATTCGATAGGACCATGCGCAAATTTTTAAAAAACCGTTAAGAAACAGTTACAAAGAAAATGTGACATGACGGTACAATGACCACGATTTCCTAATTCTTCGAAGAATCACAGGGAAAAACTCTTTGATTCTAAGCAGCTCAGAAATATTTCAACCAAAGGCATTTTTATCGCTATATTTATCGGAAACTCGAGTTCAAATCCTGATCGATGCTGTTTAAATTTTATTTTGCTCAAAACTCTGGGAAAGACAGGAATCCGACTGTTCTTCCTCTATTTATCAGCAAACAATAGAATCAAATGAATTCCTTAGCCGTGATAAGACAATCAGTCAAAGAGAAGGAAAACGCTGGATTTAAACCATCACAAAATAATGCTATGAGGACTTATTATGGCAAAGCAAAAGTTGACGCTGGAAAAAAGCGAATGTAAGCAAATGTGGTTAAAGGGATGAAAGAGTTAATAACTTGATAAGCTAGAGTAGAAAACTAGCACAAAAGGAGTGACTTGGCAGAAAAGGAACTTTACAAGGATTTGTGCTAGAGAATGAACTTTCACCAAACTGACCAATAGTATACGAACAAACCAGATTCTGTGATCGAAAATAAAATGCGTATGAAATGTTCTAATACACACCGATCCACATATTCCAGAAAGAAAATTAGATTTTATTGTAGAATTAGTCATCTAGTGAATTTTTGCCCTTCCATCAGATCATAGAGAGAGAGAGAGAAAAAAAAATTAGAGAAAAACCGAACAAACACTTACACTTTACCAGAAAGGTGAAAATGTCGTGGAAAATAAAGGTGATATGTACTGAAAGACAACCCAGGAAACTGGAGAAAAGTCTAGGTAGACTGAAGATCAGACAAAGAATCGAGATCAGCCAGAAGACAGCAAAGTTAAATCAGCTGGAATACTTTGAAGAGTTCTGGAAACCAGAAGAGACTAGGGGAACTTGAGATCAGAGGAAGAATCGAGACTATATAGACCACAGCACTGTTAAAATCAGCTAGAATTCTTAGAAGAGTCCTGGAGATCTGAAGAGACTAGCGGAACTGGATATCAGAGGAAGAAGCAAGGCCATCCAGAACACAACACAATAAAAATCACCTAGGATACTTAAAAAAAAAAAAAAACTCCTAGAAAAGTGAAATTTTCTGCCGCACAGACTCCTGTAAAAATTCTCTGTCATTGCCAATGAGAAAAACCCGTAAGAATTTAAATATTGTAGTGGCATCTTTAATGTACATCAAATAAACTTTACTAGAAAGATCGGTAAAAACACAAAATACTTTTGATGTATCGTCATTGTTTGGCTTTCTCTGAGGATTGAACTCGGGTATAGCAGCTTTTGTGATTGGCAGTCCATCTAATACACCATGAAGGAATCCAGATTTTATCCGACAGGATCCAATTTTAAGAGTGAGTAAAAAAAAGGAAATCAAAGCTACATGAACTTATGGGCTTTAGCCTACCACCAAAGTTGAACGAATAAAGATTTTTATCCCATGGCGCCCCTGTAAAGGAAGGAGGGATTTTTGTTTCCATTCCAATGTCAATGAAAGAGCAATGGCGGCAAAATCTCTGCGCTACGCTGTTTCCTTATTCTGTTTTTTATCTTTTATGATTTTTTTTTTTTTTTGAGTGGGGTACTTTTTTATTACTGAAAATGTATCAAACATGAAACGGAGAGGGGAAACGGCGTTGGGAGTTTTCTTGTTTTTTAAAGATTTTTTTCTATTTTTGGCAGGATAAAAAAAGGTTTAGCCGCGTCCGTGAAAAAAATAGACTAAAAGGGTAGGAGGAGGGAAAAAGACAAAAGGACGAACGTATAGATGATAAACTAAAAAGAAAGAAGAAAAAAAGAGACAAGAAAATAAAAGCGAAAGGAAAAAAGAGTAGAAAAGAAAGAAATAGTTATATTTTGAAGCTAGGAAGAACGTCTGTACGTAAAAATATTTTTTTTTGCTTTGTTTTTTTTGATTTAGATAAAATAAAAATGAAAAAAATAAAAATATAACATTTGAAAATTATTAAGAAAGAAAGAAAAAAGAAAGAAAAACAATTATATTTAGAAAGAAAGAATGAAAGTAGGACAAAAACTTTATAAATAAAAATAAAATCTAAACAAAAAATAAAGAAGAAAACAAAATGAATTTCCTTAAAAAGGAAAAAAATAAAAATAGGTATCTTTACAAAGAAAGAAAGAAAGAAAGAAAGAAAGAAATTTTTAAAAATTATTTGAAAAGAACAAAGAAAGAAAGAGAGTAAAAAGAAAGAAAAATAAATGCCTTTAGAAAGAAAGAAAGAAAGAAAGAAAGAAAGAAAGAAAGAAAGAAAGAAAATCAATTGTCTTCAGAAAGATAGGAGAAGGAAAAGAAAAAGAAAAAACCTATAAAAAGAAAATAGAATTTAAAAAGGCGTTTTAGCCTTTGCAAAAAATAAAAGAAGAAAAAAGAAAAAAAAACAAATGAAGAACGTAAAAAGAAAAATAATTACTTTAAAAAGAGAAATCAAATAAGAAATAGGATCTGCTAGAAAGAAAGAAAGAAAGAAAGAAAGAAAGAAAGAAAGAAAGATTGACCAATGTAAAGAGGTTGAAATCTATTGTATTCGAAACAATGGTTGATAAGGAAGGCAATAACAACGGATTACGGTACTTTACAGCGAAATCTCTTGTAGTCTTTTGACTTTTCAGATAAACAAAGCTGTTCTTTGATATCTTTCAGATAAGACATCAATATCCAAAAGTGAAATCAGCTGGGATCGGACCCGTTTCTTGAAGAATGCATAACTATCGCCAAATGTTCAGTATAAAATATTCTAGCTGTCTGCCAGTGTTGCTTTTTTTGCTGTTATTTTTTATTCTTGTTTGTGTTTCGTTTTTTTTTGGGGGGGGGGAACGTATTTTATTTATATATTTGTTTTTTGTTTTTTAATATCGGTGATTGTCTAGAAGCAAAAATCACACCGAGATTATTTTTAGTGCCAAAAAAAACGAAATATTGCGCTCTGTTTAACAGCTCCACCCCAGTCACACGCATGCGCACGCAAATCGAGTTAAAAGGAAAGATAAAATTGGGGAACTCTTCGTTGCAAAGAAGGCTAATGAGGTGGGAAACCTGATATAGCTTTGATATAAAAACCATTATATATATATATATATATATATATATATATATATATATATATATATATATATATATAGAATCGAAAAAAATAAAATACGGTATCTGTTTGAGAGTTCTGTAAAGGGAAACAATCACTAGAGAGCATATTGTATTCCGGTAGAGGGTGCTAGAAGCTGAAATGTATCTTATAAATCGATTGCTGGCAATGAACCCATGCTTGCCCCCAAGCATGTGAGAAATCTACATTTTTTCCCTTTAAAAAAATCCTTTTCAAAAGATGAAGGGATCCCGAAAAATAAGGCGGGGCAATAAATACAAAATAAGAGAGAGAGAGAGAGAGAGAGAGAGAGAGAGAGAGAGAGAGAGAGAGAGAGAGAGAGAGTCTATAAACAAGAATGTAGGTATGTATATTATCTGAAGAAAGCATTGCCTTAATACATCCAGGTTTTCTGCTTTATACGTGACTCTTAGATCTTATTTATCAAGGGTAAATTGTGAAGATTATATATATATATATATATATATATATATATATATATATATATATATAAAGAGAAAGAGAGAATGAGAGACAGACAGACAAACCGACAAAGACACAGCTACAGAGATAGATGATTTTTGATATATATATATAATAAGATGAGTAGCATAGATTGCTTAAACAGTAAAGAGTAATTATATTTAATATATACAGAGTAAGCACAAAAACATTCATTGAAATTATATTGTCATAACATCAAAAATGTTTATAATTATGTTTATATCACATATACTAACCAAAATATTAATTTTCTCACCAACAGAATCTCTGTGCACCCCTTCCACTGTTAGAGGACAGTGAAATTCAAGATATCGCTTAGCCCATTGTAAAATGTCTTTGTACTCACCCAGGGCATACGACCTTTGAAAATTTCTTAAAAATTTGAGGTTGAATGCAGATTTGAAAACCGGTTTTACTAGAACCCTCTGCTTCTACCAATTAGTAGTTTTAGCTTAGTTGTTGAGGGATGTAGCTTAACGGTTATCACTTTAGAACATGGATGCTGCATTTTATTTTCTGTTGTTGACTTTGGGAAAGGCATTATAATTTTATTATTAGTTTTTCAGACCTAGGGCATCTACCCTTTTCCCTATTTCCTCAAATCAGCCTTTTAAAAAAGAGTCGTTGGTTTGGTTTCTTTGTTTAATGGCACATCAACCTTTGTAGGTTATTTAATGCCAAAGTCATTTCTCAAGAAGAGTAGTAGTGGTACTATTCAACCCATAGCTGGGAGGAAATGGGGGTTCATACCTTTCCCAAGGGTAATTACTCGAAAGTGAACGTAATAGCGCGATTGGAGTACGAACTCGCTTACTACGATTCCGTAGTCCATCGCTTTTACCATTACACCACGAAGATAACCCCCAAAGAGTCTTTGTTCTGAGCATATAAATTATTAATACAATATCTATATACAGTTTAAATTCTGTTAAGTAATACATCCAATTGTTTCTAAAAATATCTCCTTAAATTCTTTGCATTTTTTCTGAAATCATCCAATTTAATCTTATAATTTTCTTGGCCATTGCTGTTTTTCATCTGGTTAGGTAATTTATTAATTTTCTAAATTTCTGAGACAAAGCTTGATGATTTTTATCATTAAGGGTTTTTGGACTATTGTCTTCATCTTTATTGTTATTTCCACAACGTTTCGGCCGATATGTCCTACGGTCTTCTTCAGGTGTTTGTCGAACTCGGGAACTTTCACGGAACTTCGAACTACGTCCTTTATTGAATCCACGGGGGTCACAAGTTCTGATTCCGTTAGCCATAACCGGGTACAAGTGTTAAGTATTCCTGTATTGTTACTCGCCTGCAGTTAAGATTGAACCTGCAACTTCCAGATGATTGTCTCCTTCGAAGCTTAGGGAACCAACGCCTATAACCGTTACGTGATGTGTCCTGCTGGACACATAGCGTAATGGTTGTACCCGAGTGACCTGATATATGAGACTAAACAATCTGATGGTGAAGTTCCAGTACGACTAGAGATTGCGGAATGCAGAGTACTCCTTCATTGCCATCGCTCCCAGGTCCACTCTGACCCGGAGTTAAATAGAACTAAACTATCTACCTATGCTAAACTGAATTGTTTCTGACATTTAAACTGTCTAATTATGCTAAACTGAATTGTTTGAACTGTTTATGTGTATAAAAATGAATTTGGCATTAATCAACTGTTGTCGACCAGTAAAGGGTCCGGAAGAATAACACAACTCGGGTTTGCGTGGAACAAAGTACATTAACGAAATATCATACTACATATGTACAAAGTGTTAGAAATCAGTCTGACTACCAAATGTTCACTGGGAATAAGTACAGAGCGTGTATTAATAGTCACGGAAGAGTTCAGTACCGACTGCAGGTTGGGTACCATTACAATAACCGACAATGGTTGATGTGCTATAAAACGAAACCAAGCCAAACCAAACTAAATATTTACTCAACATACCTTAGCCATCTATCATAATGAGTCAGCCTGTGATGATTAACCATTCATACGAACTTTGTGTACAAAATAAATTATTGTGTGTGTGTGTGTGTGTGTGTGTTAAAATGGCTGTGTCAGTGTTAATTTCTTTATTACTCTGTTCATAAACTTCTATACCTGTCTCTAATTTGTCTTAATATGTTTGCATTTACCAATCAATCTTTACGTCCAGACTAATTTACAACTTCGTCTTAAATTTTTGTAAATTTTCTTTGATTCAATTAAGGGAGAATCACTAATCTAGGATGGGTAAATTTCTGTTTCCATCAAGCTGTATTAGTAGAGAAATCGATCAGAATATCAATGCAAATGTCTTTGCTTAAAATGAAGCGAAGACGCATTGATACACCACGAACTCAAACCCATTGATATTTGCATGAGGTGGGGGGATGTAATAAAGCTGATCCTCCAACGAGTTCCCTTGGCATAGCACTAAACAGCATCAGTTTAAGGGGTATCTTTACAACCCCTTAAATGGTGCCGTAACCTGACAGTTTAAGGTGAATCTTTACAGCCCCTTAAGAGGTACCGTAATGCGACAGTTTAAGGGGTATTATTACAACCCCTTAAGTGGTGCTGTAACGCCACAGTTTAAGGGGTATCTTTACAACCCCTTAAGTGGTGCCGTAACACGACAGATTTTAATTGGCAGAGCTTGGAAATATGCAACTCTTTAAGCTATAATGTAAAACATATTCATTTTATGCTGTACGCATATAACTATGAAAGACTCTACTGATTGAAACTTAAGTTTTATCTTTTTCTCCGGAGTATTCTGATGAGAACAAATAGGAACATTATTAATCGTTTAATCAAAATCCGTGTTGCTAATAACAAATTGATCTTTTTCATCAAAAGCCCTTGTGATCACTGGTGTTAAACAGTCTTTTAAAAAGTTGTTTAAATCCCTTTATTCCAGATTTAGTAATTTTGAGTCGATGGCAATACAATCAAAGACAGATATACGTGGTGTATTCAATAAGTTTCCAGACTTTTTTCGTATGGGCATTTAAAATTGTCGTAGACTCTTGAAAATTTAGTATGTTATTACTATAGATCTTATAAGATGAATGACGAATTTTTCTGACTTCAGGTTCAAATGAACAGCTACTGCAGGAATTGGAATACACCCTACTAAAGCCTGATTATCACAGCTGGTGAATTTCAAAAATGCAATCTGGACGTCAGGACACTTTAGAAGAATGATATGCAATAAAATTTCGTTTTAAACTTGGAAAAAAATGCCACAGAAACGTATGGAATGCTTCAGACTGCTTTTGGAGCATCTTGCATGAATCGAGCATCAGTTTTTGAGTGACATAAGAGATTCAAGGAAGCCAGGGAGTCTGTGAGGGATGATGAGAGGTGTGGGAGGAGTAAGGAAGTCAATACACCAGAGTTAATTGGCCAAAGGGCTAGGGTTAGGTTTAGGGTTACTATATTGAGGTTTTAAGGGAGTTTAGGAAGAGATTCCTAGGGAAGAGGGCAACACTCTTCAAATCGGTTCAGTGGCATTTCCACCAGGACAATACACCAGTCCACAACTCCATCCTTGTCATAGACTATTCGACCTAGATAGGCATCAAGACAGTTCCTCAGCCTTTCTATTGTCCAGACGTTGGTCCCTGTGACTTTTAGTTATTCCATAAGCTCAAAGGCTGTTGTTATGAGACAATTGAGGAGATGAAAGATGCTGTGACGAAGGTCATTGACACGTTCACACAAGACGACTTCCATGGGGCCTTCCATAAGTTGTTGGAACGGTACATCAAGCACATTGCAGCCGGAGGAGATTACTTCGAAGGGGACTAGAGTTTCATGTGTGTACTATCAATAAAAGTGCTCATACGAAAAAAGTCTGGAAACTTATTTAATGATCCTCGTAGATATATATTTTGCTAATTTTTCTTTTGGTATACAGTATCGTATATGTTACTCTTAAAAAGGATCAAATTTACTACAGAATTAGTAATGATCTCAGAGACAAGCTTAATAACACAACCCGATACAAAAAAAAGTGTTTTCATTGTAAAATTTATATATTTATTCGATGCTTTTGAAGTATGTCCGATAAGTCTTTACAATGAAACGAGATATTTCTACTATTTTAAAAAGACTTACACACACACATACTCCAAATAAGAGACGCTCTTAAAACACATAAAACACGCACGTTCATTCACAAAGTCAGCATTGATAGTCAATATAAAAGCAATTTACAGATATTGATAGAATAATCGCTACGGTTCGGTTTCTTTGCTTAATGGTGAATCAAACTTTGTGGGTTATTTAATGTCAAAACTACCCATGAAGAAC
>OY757914.1:8685869-8698369 GCA_963585895.1 Sepioteuthis lessoniana | reverse complement strand
ATCTGAATTGTTTAATATAGAAGTGTTTTGACATTTAACTGTGTGTAAACAAAATCTGTACTTATACTAAACTGAATTAACTGAATTAGAACTGTTTGAATAAACTGAATAGATTGAAATAGAAATGTTTTTGACAATTAAACTGTGTACTTATACTAAACTGAATTGTTTGAAACAGAACTGATCATTTGTATAAAAATGAATTTGGCATTAAATAATCTACAAAGGTTGATATGCCATAAAAGCCAAACAATCAAACTATATAACTGTAATGTTAGCTTTTTGCAACCATTGGCTTTTTTCACATGCTTTTGTTTACATCATTTTTCAAGACGTACAGCAATGAGCACCGAGCAACGAATAAATCTGAAATTTTTGATCCGGTTCGGAAAAACCTCGTTAAAAGCACTTGAAATGCTCCAGCAAGTGTATGGAGATAACACCACGTCGTGCACACATGTTTTTGAGTGGCACAAGATTTTTAAAGAGGGAAGCGAGAAGGTGAAAGATGAGTCAAGGGGTAGAAGGTCTCCACTTCAACAAATAGGACTGACCATTCGAATGATCACATGTCAGATGGACATAAAAAAGGACAATGTTTGGAAGATTATCTCCGAGGATTTGGACATGAAAAAGTCTGAACAAAATTGATTCGAAGATTGCTGAAGGACGACCTGAAGGAGGACCACACGCAGGTGTGTCAGGAGATTATCGAGCGTCTTGTAAATAAAACAGATTTGTTTCGTCGAGTCATCATGGGTAATGAGATATGGATTTTTGAAACCAACCACCAGAGTAATTATTGGAAGTCTCCGACGTCGCCGAGGCCGAACAAAGCAAAACAGTCAAAGTTAAAAGTCAGCCATGTTGATCACGTTCTTCGATGAAAGAGGTATCGTCCACAGCGAGTTCTTGTCGCAGGGACAGATGACCAATCAGTAAGTATACAAGGAGACCATGCAGCGAAAAAAGAGGAGAGCTGTGCTATGACAAATCGAGGCTGCTTCACTACGACAATGCACCTGCTCACAACACCTTGAGTATCCAGCAGTTCCAGGCCGAGAGGAACATCACCACACTGGAACTATCCCCCTATTTACTTTATCTTGC
Source organism: Sepioteuthis lessoniana (assembly GCA_963585895.1). Classification (NCBI taxonomy): domain Eukaryota; kingdom Metazoa; phylum Mollusca; class Cephalopoda; order Myopsida; family Loliginidae; genus Sepioteuthis; species Sepioteuthis lessoniana. The sequence goes on along the minus strand of OY757914.1, from coordinate 8,697,259 downwards.
TCCATGTGGCTTTTTTCTTTTCCTCCAGTTCTAGGGGATTCGGTTTGAAGACGTGGAGGCTTGTAATGACAGAGTTGGAAGGCATCCCAGAAGAATTCTTCCAGCAGTAATATAGAAGAGGAGGATGTAAAAGAGTATTAAACTCGAAGAAGATTACTTTGTTGGGGAAAACACGGAGTTTGTTGTCAGGAATTGAAATAAATCGGTTGTGATACCAGTTTCGTTACTTTTCAGATACAATTCGTATATATATATATATATATATATATATATATATATATATTACTTCTTGTAATTTGCCGTGGTGTAATAGTTACCGCCACGGTAAATAGACACGGCGACACGAGTTCAAATCCTCGAAGATTCTGTTTGCATTTCATTTAGCGCTAATACTCTCGAGAATCCAATAATTCTTCCTCCGGTTATGGGTAAATAGTTGGGCAGACTGGATATATAGCCTTGGTTGGGTAACCAGTCAAGGAGAAAGAAAACTTTCAAATCGAACCAGTTAAACTCCGCTTAAAATTAGCCTTATGTCACACCCTTCGTGATGAGGGGGTTGGTAAATATATACTTCTTTCGAGTTTTTCACACGACTACTTGAAGATTTCACTAGAGTTCAAATGACAGTAAACCTCTCAGTTTCACAAGACTCTTCTAAGTAGTCTAACTGATATCCGTTTTGCTAAACTATTTCGATTCTTCTTCGGCTACCTAGTTCTTTCAATCTCTTTTCTAGGTTCTTCGAAATTGTTCTAAGGGATCCAAAAATAATTAGTAGTATTAACACCCTCACGTTCTATTAAACCCTTTAGGAACCTCAAGGTATTTGTCCAGTTCTTTGCTTTCTTTTATTCTTGTCTCTGTGATGAGCTTAAACAGCGAATACTAAAAGACAATTCTTGGCACGCTGTTTGTTTTTGTTAAATAGCTTGTAGGTCTACTTTTCTGGTTGTCATCCTGTCGCCTCGGGCAATAGAATAGTGCACTTCAGCAGTGGGTGAAGCACTCTCATCCATTGTCTTCGGTTAGACACAAATCTCCATTTGACAGTGCGGCTCTAGTCCTTCAGATTTTGGAAATAGGGAGTACCCCTTCACTGTCATTATTCTAAGGCCCACGGTAACCGGGTCCCATCTATTAGTCAAATATAACCGGTCAACTTGTTACTAAAAATTATTATTATTATTATTATTTACTCCTTTAGAGTTTTTCACATCAGTGTTAGCTGATGGTTTTTCACTGGTGTCTGGGTGACAGCAAATCTCCTCACGTCTCCAGGACTCGTCTTAGGATTCTGGCCGTTCTCAGCAATGCTGTCATTTAGAGAGTCTCTACCCATCCGCCAACTTCCAAGTCCTCTAGGCCTTTTAATAATCCTTTAGTTATTGTACCTAAAGCACCAATCACAATTGGCACAATCGTTAATTTCATGTTCCACAGCTTTTTCAATTCTCTAGCAAGGTCGAGGTACATATCCTTCTTTTCACTTTTCTTCAGACTTATTCTCTGGTCCACCAGGACAGAAAAGTCGACAATTTATTATTATTATTATTATTATTATTAGTTATTTGAAACTATACAGCAATGCAAAATTATGTATATTACATAGGAATGTTTCCTAAATACAATTACTATTGTAAAATAATAAGACTTAAAACAATTTACCTGTGTGCAAACAAATGATTAATATTCAATAGAATTATCAGATAAGAATACTTGAAACCATTTAACAGTGTGAAAACAAATCATTAATATTAAATAAAATTATCAGCCTTAGATAGCAATACTTGGAGCAATTTAACTGTGTGTGAACAAATTATTGATATAGAAAAAATAGAGAATTTTTGTGTTAGAAAGGAATACTTGAAACAATTTAAATGTGGACAGACAAATGAGCTTAACTACTCGATTGAAAATAGATTTTCGCTTCCAAATCATACCTGAAATTCGGAGTTGGCATTAAATAACCCACGAGAGTTGATAGGCCGTAAAACACAACCAACCGACTTTTTGGCTGGGATTGGGAGATACATTTTTAGTTCAAAAACCTAGGGAAGATTTTGAGTCGAATTTTCCGGGGTAAGTTGTGGTTTGTGCGTTTGCTAATTATGAATTCGTTCAGATTTTAGTCATTTTGATAACTCCCAGAGCATCTTCTTCCTCATCCAGTCATATCTGCTTAGGTACACCTTCCGGATCAGCCTGCGATAATCACGGGGTTTACTGTTTCGTCTGTCTCTGTCTATCTGTCAGTCAGCTTCTCTCTCTCTCTCTCTCTCTCTCTCTCTCTCTCTCTCTCTCCGCATACACATAATCTACACTTGCATTTCTTTTGAATCTTCTCCATTCAAGTTTTTAAATAATTCGTTATTCTTGCGTTATTTTAAGATTCTTTTAAAAAGGATAATAATAAAAATATTGACTTTCAACAAATCCAGCCTGTTAATTTGTTGATATGTCTTTATTTTCTTGTAGTTCTTTCAATATCACATGACAGTGAGAGAGGGAGTCCCTGTGGTTAACATACTGGCCTGTGACATCATATTAAGGGAGTTCGAACTCCAGTCGCGCCATTTCATTCACTTTCAGATGAATAACCTTTAAAAAGTATCAGTCCCCTTATACCCCACCAGCTATGGGTCAAATAGAATCACTTCTGTTCTTCTACAATGATGGCATTGGCATTAAATAAAGAAGCCAGACTGTGATATTGTGAGTTGGATTCATTAAACTAATATCTAATTTCCGTTTCCTTCTTACCATTAGATATATTATCATATAACACATTCTAGGAGACTAAAATAATAGTTTGAAATGTTTGGTTACTTTGTTTAAAGGCATATCAAACCTCGTGTGATATTTAATGCTAACGTCATCCTTACAGAAAAACAGTTGTGGTACTATATAACTCATTTCTGAGGAGGATAAGGGGTTTCATGCCTTTCCCAATGATGTTAGTCTGTATGTGAACGTAATAGCGCAACTGGAGTTGCTTACTTTGATGTCACAGGCCAGTACGTTAGCCACTACACTACGAAAACTCTTAGTTAAAAGAGTATTCTAAAACGGGTAACATTTAAATTGAGTGTACGACGACGATGGTATGGTTTTTCTTACCATTACCCACCGTCATAACCACTACTTTATCCAATCAACACTTCACTTTATTCATTTTTAGTATTACCACCCTTATTTCCTGTCGAAAAATTCGATGATATTTTTTAAGTATATTACGGCACGTATTCTGTAGGTTGTGAGTTGAAGAAAAGAAAAATAATTTTCGTCGGCAAAGAAATTATGGAAGCGTTACTAATAAAATATGTCTATTATATGTATAAAGCAAATACATTGATAATGATCTTGCTATAGAAATGCCCAGAAAATCAGGAATAAAGTGATCGTCCGTGTAAAACCGTAATGCTGTGTACGACTATATTGAACAGAAATTGATAGGCAAAATGGTGAAGATCTTTAGGGAAATATAATAGAAGAATTTCTTGGGTGAATATTTCTATTTATTCAAGTCTTATTGGTATCTTGTGCATGTCTTTGAGAAAGAAAAAAAGAAAGAAAGAAAATTTGGACTTGATGGCAGAAATAAGGAAGTATAAAAAGTAAGAGGAGAAATATGTCGAGAAGATAATAAAGACTTAAATGTACACGAAGGTGGGGGGTCAAAATATTAAAAAGAGAAATAATAAAATGAAGAAAATAGAACGATAAAGAAAGATACGAAAGAAGTAAAAGAAACCCAAGAAAAATCAAAAGAAAAGATAGAGAAAGAAATGATTTAAAAAGTAGATAGATAGATAGATCTGTACAGACTAGGATAGAAAGAAAAAAGAAAGAAAGAAAGAAAGAAGTGAAATAGGGCAAAGAAAAAAATAGCATAAACAAAGAGAGAAAAACTGAGAAATAAGTTTAAAAAAGAAAGAAGTTGATTATTAAGTGAATGAATTATGTATAAATAAATGAGAAAAAAGAAAAGAAAGAGTGTAAGACAAGTAAGGAAAGAAAGTTCTTAGAATAATGAGAAAAGAAACAAAAAAGAACAAAAGGATAGAGAAATGAGGGAAAGAAAGAAAGAAATATTTGAATAGTAATAACGAAACGCATTTAACTGCAATCTTGGAACATGAATAGAAATAATTCTGAACCAACAAGGAAAATCTTTGTGAATCCAGGTCCATCGTTTACGCTTAACGCCGTTCCACAATGGCAAAATGTTGATATCTGAGACGATATTATCTTTGGTGGGAACGAAGAGAATTTTTATTGTCACCATCTTCAGATTGGAGCTACGGATTTGCCAATAAGTAGGTCTTGCAAATATGCCTAGAAAATAATTCAGTTTTTCACACTTCATGACACCCCCCCCCGTTTTCGCTACCACACCCACTCACACTCTCACTTACACTTAGAGACATTTTCTCGAACGGGGCCAATTATATCTTTTGTACATTGCGGGAAGAAAGTATTTCTGTCACTGAATGTAATGACAAACAGGGGAACATGCCATAATTTACTACTTAGTAAGTGGTTATTCTCGAGTTCGAACCTTACTGAATGTTTAACAAAGGCATATTTTTATGAGTTTAATTCAAAGATTAAAATTATTATTATGTCTTGTTTCGAGATATAAAACATACGAACAATTTTACAAAAAGCACATGAATATATACACACACACACGCATACGCACACACGCAAACACACATACACACACACACACAAACACACATATATATATTTATTATTATATATATGGGGGGTGATGGTGTTTGTACGTGTATGTGTGTGTGTGTTTGTGTGTGTGTGTGTGTGTGTGTGTGTGTGTGTGTGTGTGTGTGTGTGTGTGTGTGTGTGTGTGTATGTGTTTGTGTTTGTGTCTGTGTATCTGTGTATGTGTGTGTATGTGTGTGCAAGTGTGTGTGTGTGTGTGTGTATGTGTGTATGTGTATGTGTGTGTAAGTATGTGTGTGTGTGTGTGTGTGTGTGTGTGTGTGTGTGTGTGTGTGCATTAACCAATGATTATCCGATAAAAAAAGTGAATTTTTTTTTAAATAGCAAAACAATTTTTTTTTCCGAATTTTTTTTTCCATAGTTCTTAAATCTGCATTGTTTGGAATTGGTTTATTGCAAAAATTGTTAAAATCATTAAAAAAATATTTCTTTTAAGGCTATTCAAAATGGTGGCAAATGAAACTTTGGAGATCTCTCTGCAAATTTTTGCTGGCTAACAAGTGAAAACCATATGAAAATTACAGAAGAATGTTTGATTTGTGCTGAAAAGTCTACTTAAGTATATTAATATAATGTGTCAACGAATGGTTTTACCGCTTCGAGCCTCAGTCGAAAAGAGAGTTTATGGAGTGGAAACACACTGACTCTTCGGTAAAAAAAGAGATTACCGGGCCCAATGGTCAGTAAATGAGATCATGCTGACTTCTTGGATATAAAAGACCTATGACTATTGATTACCTTGAAGGATGTAACTGTAAACATTGGTTCCTATAGCTAACTTCCTATAATAAATTGACTTTGAATGGCACACGAAAGTCAGTATATATATATATATATATATATATATGTATATAACACTGGGGAAAAAAAATTGCATCGTTGTGAGGTTTTATTTTTTGCCCTTTTTAATAATAAATTCATTTTGATGACGCTATTTTCATAGCGAAGCATTTTTATCTGATTTTCTGCTGTCTATTTTGTTGCATCTTATCTATTTTTCCTTTAACATAGTTTGTCCTTATGGTGTTGTACGTTGGGCTGCTATTAGAAGAGATGAAACGATCAATCCCATAATAAGCGAATACAGTAAATTAGTGCAAAGAGAGTTTAAGATTAGACGTGACTGGGTGGGCAAGGATTCTATCAATGAATCAAGTGGATCTGTTGGAAAAGTATTTGATATAACTGCGTCAACAATTCTTTTACTCATTTGAGAGTTTTTCATACCAGTGTCAGCTGATGGTTTTCAACTGGAGTCTAAGTGACAGCAAGTCACCACAAGTCTCCAGGACTCTTCTTAATATTCTGGCCGATCTCAACAATGCAGTAGTTTGGATGGTGTCCACTCGTCCTCTTATTTCCAAGTCCTCCAGTCCCTTTATCAATCATTTGATGACTATACCGAGCGTGTCATTTACAATTGGTATCACCGTCACTTTCATGTTTGTTCCTAAGTTTTTTTTTCAGTTCTCTAGGAAGGTTTAGATATTTTTCTCTCTTTGCACTTTTTTTCAGTTTTACTCTGTGCTCTTCCGGGACGACAAAATCCACGATTCGGCACGTTCTCTTTTTTAAAATTATTTATTCATTTATTTATTTATTTATTTATTTTGTTGAATATCACCTAACTCTGGTCGTCTGACCGAGATTAGGTGATCTGTTTATATCTTAAAATTGCAGAAAAGTTTATGCGTCTCCTTCCGAGTTGTGCATATACCACTTGTTCGTATGGTCAAATTTCAATTCCTTGCACAATTCCTTGTGGATCACCTATCCCACCCAATAATGTCTCGTCTTATACTCTTATTGCGCTAACTTACCGCATTCGCTTATTATACTATAGATCTTTTCTTTTTTATCACCACTTTAACTTTCATTTACTATTTTCTTTCGTCTTGTCTATTTTTGCCTTAACATCGTTGGTCCTTATGGCGTTGTTTTGCGCTAAGATCAGAAGAGATTCAGCTTCTCTCGAAAGGTTTCCCATTTTTAGCCATGTCGAAGTCTTCTCGTGTGATATTTCGCTTGTTTATCGCTTAAAACGTAGGAATAGCAACTTAAAAACGTACGATTACAAATGTTTTCGGCATTAAAAAATCCAACAAGGAAAGGCCGACATACAAAACCAGCCAACCTACATACTAAATAAATTGGTCGACACAAAGTAACAAGAATGTGACAATTAGCAAGGATTGAACTCAAGTAAGATTATATACGAGACTAACTTGCTAACAACAGTAACAAACGAGGTTATTTATTTGCTTAAAAAGTATTACTGTTATGACAGGTATGAACTTTAAAATTCCATCGTCTCTGCCAAAAAATAAAATCTTAATTTTCAAGTAAGAGAAGGTAGAGTCCAAACCAATTGTCATTTTTTTTACAGAAAGAAGGACAAGAGGATTGATCCATTGACTTTAATGGCATGTCAACCAGTCTGTGGTTATTTATGTCCAGAGTTAGGAAATTGCATTTATTTCAAGTTCATATTGATATTATAGTGTAGTTGTTTCTTGAGATTTTTTCGAACACAGCTATATGATATCAAATTGTCTTCTCTAATGCATATAGTTATCACATAGTTGTGTGGCTTCAGAAATTCCTACCTATAATAATGTTTTTTTACACAATTATATGGACTCATGTTACTATTTCTATTTAATAATGATTATTATTTTGCAAAAATATCGTTTCTTTATTCGTTTTTTAATGATATCTCACCCTTCGTGGGTTATGTAATGCTAAAGCCATTCTTATAGAAAAAAGTATTAAAGAGATATTTAACTTTTAGCTGGAGAGGGTGGATAAGAGGGTACATACCTTTCCCAAGGGTATTTGTTCGAAATTGAACGTTATAGCTCGACTGAGGTTCAAACTCACTTACTAGGATGTCACAATTCAGCACGTTAGCCACTTCCCATTGCATAGTTCAATTAATTGATTGATCGATCTTAATGGCATGTCAACATGGCTAAAGCTATTTTATGCCAAGAGGTCAGGGAATCGTGTTCATTGTGCGTTCATATTTACATTTTCTCTGTAGTTGCTCCTTTAGAGATATTTTTTGCACATGGTCCTATCAAATTGAAATGATCTTTAAACAGATTGATTCGATACATAGATAGGACTGTAACAAGTACTGCAATTTTAGATCAGAGTGGACCTGGGAGTAATGACAATGAAGGAGCACTCAGAAAGTCTCCGGAAGTGGAGGCCCATCATCAGACGCAGTTTAGAGTCCTAACCCATTCTTTAGAGGAGGTTTTATGGCATATCAAACATTGTTGGTTATTTAATGCCAAATACGTATATATCATTTTTTGCACTCTGTTAAATAGTTTCAAGTATTGTTATGTATCACTAACAATTCAATTAAACATCAACCATTTGTTTGCACGCAGTTAGATGATCAAACAGTTCTATTTCAAAAATTCAATTTATCATTCTTCATTTAATTTCACACAGTTTAAATATCAAACAGTTCGATTCTATGCTACCACTCAGGGTCAGAGTTGATTTGGAGACTCACCATCAGATTGTTTAATATCATATCCAGGACACTCGTTGGGGAGGGGTCTTAGGCCTCAGCAGAGATGCAGTCGGTGTATTCTACAGCTTCAGCCGACTGGTTTGTCACGTGTGGGGATACAAGCAGCATATTTTAAGTCACATCGACATAGCAAAAGAAAGTGTGAATTTAGCAAGTATCTATGAACATGGCTGGTACAGCAGTGTCCTCTATAGATTTTCTCATGGTTTTGCAGACAGAAATTAGATTGATGACACAGGGAATGGACCACACTCACTCGAGCATGTCTTACTTGAAATTTGTGTATAATAATGTAAAAGAAATCGCGCATGCGCAGTAACAAACCAAACGCTTTCACGCATGCGTAAACGCCGGTACCCTAACAGGGGCGCTTATACTTATTAGTGAAAAAGTCTCAGAGAATTATGCCGGCAAACCAATATGGCTGCCACATCTGGTCATAATTGACGAGTTTATGAGAGACCGATGCATCTGTTGTGTGGTTTCAGTTCGTAAAAGGGAAAACGTTAAAACCGAAACTGAGGTAGAGAAACGGGTGTTGCTGGGGATGGACTGGAAAGAAGAGAATAACAAGGAGAGTAAAAAAAAAAAAGAAAAAAAAAAAAAGGTGGGTAAAGAAAAAAAAAAAGAAAATAAAAGGCTGAACTTAGTTTTTAGTAGAAAGAATATAAAAAGAGGCACAGCTAAAATAATAATAATCAACATTATGTAAACTGTATATCGCTTACTCTATACGGAGACACACCCGAACTTCTTCAAATATATAAAAACGAATGCACACGCACACACAGATATATATATATATATATATATATATATATGGGGGGGTCTGTGTGTCTGTGTCTGTCTGTGTGTAGATAACTAAATCCAAAGAGAAACCTTATATATATATATATTATATATATATATATATGTATGTATGTATATATAATAAATAAATATATATCAGATATATGTATTTAATTCAGGGAAAATAGTCTGCAACCCTGGGTTTCATGAAGTTTTTGGGAAAGCCACAATCCTCAGGCAGTTAAGAAGATGGAATGAATTGAAAATCGAAAATACGAAAAAATACAGACAAAAAACCGTTGGGATTTCGTTTGTGTGTGGTTGTAAGTGCGTGAGTGTATGTGGGTGTGTGCGTATGCTGGTATGTGTTATAGTTACGTATGGATGCATGTTTAAAGTGATTTAGTGACAACCAAAACCCTTCCGAAGAAATAGATCTACGACCTCACAAATACTAACCATCCGCAGAATCCTTGAGGGTGTACGGGCAAAGAACCTACAAGCGACATTAATATTTGTCGACTTTACCAAGGCTTTCGACTCCATTCACAGAGGAAAGATGGAACAAATCCTACTAGCGTACGGCATACCTAAAGAAACCGTAGCGGCAATAACGATTCTCTATAGAAACACTAAAGTAAAAGTACGATCACCAGATGGAGACACAGAATACTTCGACATTGTAGCAGGAGTACTACAAGGGGACACGCTGGCTCCGTATCTCTTTATCATTTGTCTAGACTACGTACTTAGAACATCGATTGACAAAATCAAAGAGAATGGCTTCGAACTGACGAAGAAAAGAAGCAGAAGATATCCCGCAACAACAATTACCGACGCCGACTACGCCGATGACATAGCGATACTGGCAAATACACCTGACCAAGCCGAAACACTTCTGCATAGCCTGGAACGAGCAGCAGCAAGCATAGGCCTCCATGTTAATGCACACAAAACGGAATATATGTGCTATAACCAAACGGGGGACATCTCCACTCTAGAAGGAACCCCTCTTAAACTAGTAGACAAATTCACGTACCTAGGAAGCAGCGTCGAATCAACCGAAAAGGACATCGAAACGAGGTTAACGAAAGCATGGACAGCTATCAATAGGCTATCGACTATATGGAAATCAGACCTAACCGATAAAATAAAACGCAGCTTCTTCCAGGCAGCGGTCACATCGATACTGCTATATGGATGCACTACATGGACGCTAACAAAACGGCTGGAGAAGAAACTAGATGGCAATTACACAAGAATGCTGCGTGCAATCCTCAACAAGTCCTGGCAGCAACACCCCACAAGACACCAACTGTACGGCCACCTGCCCCCTATCACGAAATCTATTCAAGTTAGGCGAACCAGACATGCAGGACATTGCTGGAGAAGCAGAGATGAACTCATAAGAGATGTACTCTTATGGATCCCACACACGGCCGCGCAAAAGCAGGACGACCAGCACGAACGTACATTCAGCAGCTATGTGAGGATACAGGTTGTTGTCCTGAAGACCTACCTAGGGCGATGAACGATAGGGAGGAGTGGCGAGAGAGGGTCAGGGATATCCGTGCTGCCAGCACGATATGATGATGATGATATATATATATATATATATATATATGAATTAAGTGAGTTGGCCTCCCTTTTTAACAGCTACGACACCGAGGTGTAAGGGAAGTGTGCACTTGATTTCCCTACTCGACTTACTCTTGATCCACTATGCTGAGTCCTAAGGCATCAAGAAGGCATCAAGTACCATTTTTTGAATCTTTTCTATGACTCGACCTGGGATTAAACTCCGGTTTCCCAGACCATTGGCGAACACTCTCTTTAATATGTGAATGGGTCAGTAATATATCTATATATAAAGAGATAAAAGTATGAACACAGTGATTGTTGTCCATATAAACAGTTTGTTTGTTTGTTTGTTTGTTTGTTTGAGTTTTATGGCATATCAACCTTTGTATGTTATTTAATGCCAAATCGATTTTTATACAAATAAACAGTTTAACATTGGTACAGAGTTTAATTCTCAAAAACATCTATTTCAAGCTATTTCGTTTAGTCAAACAGTTCTGAATAAAACAATTCTGTTTAATATAAGTATAGTTTTTGTTTACTCACAGTTAAATGCCAAAACAGTTTTATTTCAAACAATTCAGTTCAGCATAAGTATGTAGTTTAAATGCCAAAAATAGTACTATTTCAAGCAATGTATATATAACAGTTCTATTTCAAGTAATATATATATATATATATATATATATATATATATATATATATATATATATATATATATATA
>OY757914.1:8660869-8683369 GCA_963585895.1 Sepioteuthis lessoniana | reverse complement strand
ATTGATTTATTTCCTTATTTATATCATTTAAAGTATATTGCTGTAATAAAAATGATATTGCGTTTGTGCTAGTTAACAGCTTTTTCTTTCTTTCTTTCTTTCTCTTCTTTCTATCTATCTATCTATCTATCTATCTATCTCAGTCTGTTCATATCGATCGATCTATCTATCTATCTATCTATCTTAGCTTAATCGAATTTATTAATCTATCTCTCACGCTAACTTCTTCAGTTGAAATGCTCGTTTTTCATGTCTCTTTATATGACTTCTTCACTCTTTATATCAATCTCTCTCACTCTCTATCTTTCTATCACTCCCTATATATGGTTTACAGGACTCGTTATGTTCTAATGGCTAAAGTGTTAGACTACGGCTTCTAAGTAAGCGAGTTCAAACTCAAGTCGCGTTATTTCGTTCAGTAAATTTATTTAATAGGGCCGCCATTTTTTTTTTTTCAATTATTGTATCAACACGCCTTCGAAACAATTTGAATGCCTTCAAATAAATTCTTCAGACATTTAATTCCATTCCTCCTAAGTAGAAGTCTTAAGCGAAGCAATATTTGGATGGGAAGTTGCATTTGTTTTTGATTTCTAAAATGCCCGATATTGAGTAATCAAGGGGCTTATGGTCAGGGCATAAATCTTGTTTAATTGCTCTTCTCGTGGTTTACTTGTGGATTTTTAATTCATTGGCTTTGCTTTCTTATGATGATAAGGGATCCTTCTTAATCGCCGTAGCGAGAGCAGTTGAAAAACTTTCTTTTCGTTTTTTTTGTTTTTTTTTGTTTCATCCTCCACTCCAGCTTTTCCTTAAAAAGCTCTTTTTCAGTAAAAAAAAAAATTGCTTTATATACAGTAGACGAAGAAACTTATGCTTGGTTTCGGCGTTAAGCAAATCATGGATTTTTTGTCATTTTTTTCTTGCTCACTCATATTAGGCTGAATTTTAATTTTAAAAAAAGTGCTTGAATGATAGAGCTAATCATGAAAATTTAGATTCATAGGGTTTTTTTTTTTTCAAAAATTTGACCTAATCAGACTAAAAACAATTTTAAAATTATTTCGTATTTGGCTTCCACACCCTATTAAACCCTTGGAAGATGCAATTAATTCAGCATTAAATAACCCATGAAAGTTGATATACCATTAAAACAAAGAAACAAAACTAAATCAGACTCAGGTTCCTTTTTTAAAGGTGTATCAACTTGAATGGGTTTCCGAAAGTGAACATCATAACGTGACAGGAGTTTGAACTTTTTTACTACAAGGTCATAGTCCTGCAAGTTTGGAATTATTCCACGGGGTCTACACACACGCGCGCCATATATGGTGTGTGTATATATATATATATATATATATATATATATATATATATATACCATCATACTCATCATCATGTCACGCTCTAGCAGGGATTTCTCTGATCCTCTCTCACCACTCGTCTCTATCATCCATCGCTCCCGGTTACATCCTGTTCGGCACAGAGCCATCGTATAAAGGTTCTAGCTAGTCGTCCAACCTTTGTCCGTCCATGTGAAAGGGTCCACAGGAGTACATCACTTTTGAGTTGTATGTATATATTTAGCGAGAGAAACAGATAGACTGACAGATAGACTGAGAGAAGCAGAGAAATAGATGGCTTGATAGATGGCTTGAAGATGAGCGAGTGAGAGGGAATAAAACTAAAGAGACTGGTTTTATAGGGTAAGTGAGATTATGATTACTTTTAAATCAATTTCATTTTGTTTTTCACTAATCTAATTTGTTAAGTTACCAGATATCCTTCTTTTGAATCCTAATCTACGATGTGTAAGATTTAAAAGATGGTTTTCATTTAATTGCAATATTGTTCTTTTATGTTTCATGTGCCCGGGAAAATTTTCATCTTACCAATAAGTAACGAATTACTTATCATTAGAATAAGTGCTTGCAGGTGCCTCTTTATAAAAATCTGGTGTGGTAATCAGTTATGGCTTTACTGCATATACTACAAGGAATTTTATTTGATATGCATCTTGTAAGGTCAGCCAATAATGTTTACGAAAATTAATCTATGAATGAAAATGTTCTTTCATATATATATGAACTTTAAATTAAAAAAATATAACTAACAATATAATCTACTTTTTCTCCATTTACTTTATATATATATATATATATATGTGTGTGTGTGTGTGTGTGTTATTCAGTCCAGTTAAACCAGAGTCGGGAATAATTCTGTCAGGACAAAAAAATAATTCAACTATGAACATTTAAATTTTCCTGGTAAAGAGCTCAATACACACACACACACACACATACACACACACACACATATATATATATATATGTGTGTGTGTGTGTGTGTGTGTGTGTATGTGCATACAAACAAGATCGCAACCACAAAAGTTTAGGGGAAATTTATTTTAGACCCTACATATCTTTTTAAGTAATGCCCTTAGTTTCTTGCCTGCTCCTGGTGTTACGCAAGAGAACATAATGCATTATATCATTTCCCACCAACCCAGTGTTTATAATACTGAAAAGTTGGCTGATTGCTTGATTTTTACGGGCATAGGTAATCCGTGCTGGGTTATCTAATGCTTAAGTCAATCTATTTAGTAAACACTTTAAGCTTCCTTGACACTCTTACTGCTTAAATCATTTTAATCCAAATAATTTGCATAGTATTTATACGGTTACAAGATTTCTTGTCTACTACTGAAAATTCATACCGATTAAATATAGTTCAAATCGTTATTTATCGGACTAAATGTTTCTATTCTTACAATATCATTGTTTTTAAGAGCAAATATCGTAAAATGAATCATCTTTACCATAATCTATTTGATCAATATTCGGGACTTTAATTGGTAAAACCACTCTGGGTCAGAATAGACCTGAGAATAGTAGTAAGACAAGTTGGTGACCGTAAGTCGAGAGCGACCCGACAGAAGGCTCCCTTTTCCATAGCTACTACACCGCTAACCTCCTTTTCCCTGAATTACTCCTCTTTACCATCGATATGATACGTACCTTATATTGCTGAGTGTTTAAGCAAGAAGCTATCAAGTTCCATTTTGAATGTCTTTTGAACCCAGGTTGTCCCGCATCATTGGCGAACACTCTACCCACTGGCCAATGAGCCGGTTATAAAGACAACGATATGGATGACTCTACACTCCTCTGAACTCTAAAACTGAAATTTACAGAGGAGCGTATATATATATATAATGTATGTATGCAAAAATTGGGAGAGTTGTGGCTAACATACTGGACTGTAAAATTCTCACTTGTGAGTTCGTACTCCAAGTTGCGCTATTAAGTAACGTTTGGACATAAGACCCTTTTGGCAAAAGTATGAACACCTCTACCTCCAACTCACCTTATGGTTATACAGTTCAACCTATTTCTACAAGGGTGTCTTTGGCATGAAGTAACCCTTGAACGTTGATGTGCCATTAAACAAACAGAACCAAACCAAATATGGATGTATAAAAGGGAGAGAAAGAGCGAGAGAGAGAGAGAGAAAAAAAGATACATATAATATGTAAAACAAAAATAAATTAGTATATATATATATATATATATATATGCACGTACATGTTTGAGTGTGCAAAACACAGTAAACAATATTGCTGACAGAGAAACATACTGAGAGACAGTTTCCTAAAATTGCTCACTTTTGAAGAAAGACCGCAAGGAACTCCCTTCAATAAAATGTGTATTCTTATGAGACTTCCAAAAAATGCTTTCTGTACAAACTCTACGTAAGAAGAATACCTCTAAGTTTCTGGTCTCCTTAACCAACTGTTGGCCCTACAAGCCAACTCTTTTTCTCGAAAATAAAACATAATTATTTAATATGTATGTCTTCCATGTCAACTTACTGGTAACTCCTTGTCAATTCTACCCCAAAGTATGTTAATATCAACGCCGAAGACGAGTTCTTTTGCTTGCTACATAATCAGGTGGGCTTCTAAGGGTTGAAATTTGGCCTGAAGAGCCACATGCTTTCTCGCGGGTGCTTTTTTGCTGATTCAAGGAGCTAGCCATCCTCCAAAAATTAAATGTGTGGCAGTTACTATATATATATATATATATATGCGTGTGTGTGTGTGTGAGTGTGTGTGTGTGTGTGTGTGTGTGTGTGTAGGGTCGCTCAATGAGCTACTGGTACTATGTAACCCGGTGCTACTGTTAGGTTAGTCGGGTCATCGGTGACTAAATCGGTAAACCCATCGAGTTTTTCTGGCGACTGAGGGTGGGGTAGAGACCTTTGTAAAGTGAAAACCAAGAATCTGTCAAGGGTGGAGGAAGCTTTTTTTTTTGCTCAACGACCATCAAACACAAGATTATTTCTGGTGGTGTTTGGGCCCCTGAATCTTTGTCTGGTTGTCTAACTAGGAGAAGGACAAATCTGATATATATATATATATATATATATATATATATCAAAGTTGTCCTTCTCGATTTAGACAAACTTGATACAGGTAGTACCGAGTTATATAATACCAACAGCTCTTTGGAGCGACCTGAAACACACACACACACGCATAAATATATATACATTAGGGGCAGAGGGGCACCTTAGCTGTGGATAAAGCAACTTATCTCGAATAAGGAAAAGTCTGATATAAAACTGGCACCATTAAGTACACGTGTGTACTTCATTTGTAGAGAGAGGGAAACTTCGGAAGGAAAACCTGATAGTCTGGTGTGCCACATATTCTGTACCATTGGAAATTCTTCCCCTTACCTGAAAAGTCGATTACGTTCAGTCCAGGCTCAATTCACTGTAAAGAAACAGACGCACAGATACCTCCAGAGAGTTCGTGTATTATCACAAGACTCAATTGGTGGTCACACTCCAAGCCGAGAAAACAGCTTGTATGTATGTCTGTATGCATGTATGTGCGCATCTGTGTATCTGTAAGTGTGTCTGTAAGTGTGTCTTATTTCATCTTGACCCAGAACCAACTCCGACTTCAAACGTAAAGAAAATTTATAATTTGTAATATATTATCCCGTTGAATTTAAACAATGATTTTTTTTTAATATTTTCTTTTTTTAAAAATAAATAAGAAAAGTATCAAATGAATTGATAGATAAATTGATAAATAAATGAATAACAGTTGCTTACCTCCCTCTGATTTCCACAACTTCAGATTCTTTCCCAACAATGTGACAACTTCTATGGAATCGGTCACATTGATGGAACTGACTTCCTGCCCTTGGACGATCAGACCTTTAAGAGCCTAGATTAAAACAAAAATAAATAAACTAATTAAAAAATTCTTTCATTTATTTCAATTCTTTTTTCTTTTTTTTTTAGATAAATATCAGTAATTACAAAAATAAATATATATAATCGTCTTTAATTTAATTGGCACCATTTTAAATCCAATTGAATTCTTTCACTAATTAAAAAACTTAAAATTCTATTGAGTCTTTGATTTCAATATTTACTCGTCCTATTTCATATTGTTCAACTCGTAATTATCGTTTTCTTTCTTCTCTTTTTAAGTTTGATTAAATACTTAAGCAAAACTTTTCCTTTTTTTACCGGTACTCACAAGCAAGTTGAAATTTTCTTTATCGGAAAATAATCGTCAGGTAAAAAATAAAACAATAGAAGATTTCTTCAAATGGATACTTCAATGTAAGAAACTTTTTGATTATCGAACGATTTGTCCTTGATTTTTTGAGTTGTATATAAAACATGACAAAATAACCAGATAGATAGGAATAAAGATACTGTGATAGATAGATAGATAGATAGATAGATAGATTGGAATAAAGATAGATAGGAATAAAGATACTGTGATAGATAGATAGATAGATAGATAGATTGATATGAACAGTTAAGATAGATAGATACTAAATTTGGTTTATTCCTATTCTCAGGCACAACAATGGGCCATCCATTGAGAATCAAATCACTTTGTTAATTAACATCAGCGTTGGATCTTAAGTACAATTTAAACTTCAGTGTATCTCCCACTCCCCTGTGTCTATAAACTGTCTGTTGGTCTGTCTATTTTTTCTATGTATCACTATGTATCAGTATAGTTAAACCTATATATATATATATATATATATTGATTTTCATATTAAAAAGTGTTAATTTTTGTGCGAAAAATAGACTTGGCAAGTTGTAATTTTTCTATCTATATTTACTTTATTACAGATCAATTAGCACCAACGCGCTGTTTTAAAATTTTATTCGAGATTCGCCGACGACAATAATTGACTTGCCGCGCAAAATTTGATGGATCAAAACCCAAAATAACTGAAAAAATCTTTTCCCTCCAGATTGTTTGAAACAGACTTTTTACCAATTAGGTTTGGTTTTGTTTAGTTTGGTTTTATGGCATATCAACCATTGCAGGTTATTTAATGCCAATTGTAGGTTATTTAATGTCAAATCCAAATAAACAGTTCTATTTCAAACAATTCAGTTTAGCATAAGTAAACATTTTAATTGTCAAAACCACTTCTATTTCAAGCAATTCAGTTTAGTCAAACAGTTCTAATTCAAACAATTCAGTGTAATATAAATATAATTTTGTTTACACGCAGTTAAATGTCAAAACAGTTCTATTTCAAAAAATTCAATGTTCAAAATAGTTCCTTTTAAACAATTCTGTTTATCATAAGTACATAATTTAGTTCTATTTGACCCATAGATAGGACCCTATCAAGTGCTACCACTCCGGGCCAGATTACACTTGAGAGTGCTGGCAATGAAGGGGGACTTCACATACCCCAAACTTCGAACGTTACTGGAGCCTCTGCATCATATACTGTTTAGTGTCATATCCAGGATACTCGTTGGGTTGGTCTTACCCCTCTGCAGAGATGTAGTCTGTGTAATCTACAGCCCCATCAGACTGGGCAATTTAACTAATCAGAATGATAAATAGATATCGACATTTTTTTAAAAATCTAATTTCGATCTTACCCTAATCTTATAAATAAGCGATACATTGACCTTTTGGAGGTTTATAGATTTATTCTGTAAATCTAAACGAAACTTTCGACTTCATTTCTTTTGAGTGAAAATCTACACTCCTGTTCCTTGAAGAATTTATTCAATTTCACCATCGCTTAATTATTCTAACTTGAACGAAAATATTCTAATGTAAAATAGTCTAACAACTATTACAACCTTCGTCTTACCCTGCTGATAAATATTCGAACTGCAAATTAGCGAATAAATATACTTTCTTCCCTACATAGAGACATTCTCACACAAAGATCTTTTACACCTACAAAATATCTCAACCAGTTCAAGACACTGAAAACTGCTACATTTTATGCATGAGACCTTACTTTCTTGTAATGTAAACATTTGGAAATATTTACGCTTTGACTAATATTAGCTTTTCTTACCAGAACAGAGTTTAAAACTTCTGTTTCTTTTTAACAAGCTTTCCTATCAATTTAAACAAACGAATTTATTAATTTGTTGATTGGTGTTTTAAATCATTCCCACACTTATCCACTATATATATATATATATATATATATATATATATATAAGAAAGAAAGAAAGAAAGAAAGGTATATGAGCAGTTTGAGATAATGAACTAAGTAATGATAGATGTTACTTATATAGGTAACATCTGATAGCTACGTATATATATTTATATATATATAAGTGTGTGTGTGTGTGTGTGTGTGTGTGTGTGTACGGCCTGTCTAAATTTATTATGTAATTCAAATAAAGCTCAATAAATTAAAAAAATTCCGAAACAGTATTTGTCAAATCTAAACTCATCCATATTTACCAACCCCTAAGCGGAGTTTAACAGGTTTGAATTTAGAGTTTTCCTTCTCCTCATCCATTTCCACCCTTAATAAAAAAAAAAAAAAACTTAAGTGAATTACGGCCATTTTTTAGCAGTTGTTTTTTGAGATATTTAGAATTTACCAAAAGGGACTGATTAAAGTTAGTATTCGGATAAAACTAAAATTAGCAAGAGATTTCTGAAATCTAATCAAAACTATTTTTCTTTTTGCTCATAATATATGTTTAAGCATTATTTGAGACAGCCGCACAATAAAATGACCTTGAGTCAAACTCGGCCTGATGGGAGCTCAGATGAATATCTTGACCATAATACATATTGAAACATGGGTAAAGTGAAGAATTAAACAAATGTTGAAAAACAGAAAATAACAAAGTTATTGATTGAGAGAATGTCCACTTAGAAGATATCAAAAGAGCTTTGCGGAGATCATCGAGCGATAAAGAAGGCTGTTGAAAATATCACCAAGTTGAGAACTCGAAGCAAAGGGAAAGTCTTTAAGAACTTGCTTCCTTTAAATAAACGTATACGAAAGAGATTCATAGCGAAACGACCACTTTTGACCAGCGCTTAGATCTTTAAAAGAACTCGAATTGAAGGAGTAAAGAAAGAGAAAAAGTGGAGAATACTTTGTGAATTGGGATCTGTAAAATATTTCCTCAGCAACCACTTCTCACTAAAACAAATATTTTAAAGCGTCAAAATTGAGCCTAGAAATACATAAAAATTCACATTCCTAAATTCTAACTGATGATTCATGAGAGACGTTTGATGGACCGAATGGATGGACCAAAGGATGAATTTTATCCTATTCAGACGTGACAGCGGCTAAAAGATGGCAACAAAGAGGCGGTAGTCTGATGATATAGGCAGGATTGTTGTCAACCAAACCATTGTTGGTCAATTCACAGTCAATAAAGGAATTTAACTGAACAATGCTTACTATTGTGATTTTATGGACTTGATTTTTTTGCGTGGTAAAAGTCCCAGTCTCACAGTTTCAAAGAAAAATGTGTATTTATGAACAATAATGTTCCTCCTTGTGTGTCTAAGATTGTCCGTGAATACTTTGAGCATAAAAGACATACAGGAGAGAGGATAATGGAATGGACACCATCAACTCTTAATCTGAATCCGATCGAAAATCTATGCTGAATTGTGAGGATGAAATTATATAACCGGGGCAAAGCAGACTTATGGAAAGCAATTTAAACTACAAAGTCAGGAAATGAACCTGCTGAAGTAAAAAAATTAACAAAATCAATGGATAATTGATTACTGGTTGTTATTGAGAAGGGTCATTATTTTAAGATGTAAAGGATTCAAAGAATTATCATATATGTTTGTTATTTATTCCATTATTGATGTTGATCAATTTTTGATGATTTTATTACCTTTTTACAAAATTAAAATGTGATAATTTAGTTTTGCCTATTACCTTCAAAAGGTGGTTATTTACAATACATCAAATAACTTCAATTACTTTTATAAAACATATCAATATTACCTAAAATTTTAACATACACTTTGTTTTGAAATCTAAATTGTTCATTTAAAATTTCACAATTTCTTTTTCAAATCAAAATTGAATTATTCAAGTTTAAGGGATTTGCTTAATAACTTCAGACTATATATATATATATATATATATATATATATATATATATATATATATATATATATATATATATATATGGGGGGTATTTATTTAACTTAGCTTAGTTGTGTCTGGACGTATGAACAATCTAATTAAAAGAATAGCACTCTCCCCTAGATGTAGAAGCAATCTGTAAGGGAGGCTTCGGGTCACCCTCGACTACAGTCGCCTAACTTATTTATTTACGATATATTTATATATATATATATATATATATATATATATATATATATATATATATATATATATATGAGAGTTATTTGATGCACGAGGAAGTTTTTAAATATGTAATTGGTGATAGAAATCTTGTCTTAAAGAAAAACTAATTGTTGACATATGAAGCATCCATCAGGTTTTGTAATTAGGAATAAAATAAAGTAGGAAAGAGAAAAGGAAAAGCCTTGTATATGAAAATAAGGAAAATGCTGAAGAAAAAAAAACGGCTAAAAATAAGTCGCTTATGTCACAGTTAGCATATTGCTGACGTAAGCTTTAAAACAAGTCGTCAAACCAGTTTTTCCATTGACTCATATTTGACAAGTTTATACTGGATTTTTCGTCGGATCGAAATTTCAATTCAAGGAACTTAATCAATGAAAGCTATCTTCCTAGTAACTTGTATACGCATACAGTGTACTGCACCAATGTTGGAAAAAATTAACGTCATTTCTCTGACACTAATAAGGTTACGACATACTACTTTTCCCATGTTATTGCAACACATATAAAAAACAGATAATTACATTATATATATATATATATATATATATATATATATATATATATATATGCAATCAAATTTATGCATAAGGGTATATTTAAATCAAAAAGTTAATTATACTTCTAAAATGGTGTGAATAAACATTTAAATGATAATTCTAATATTGAAAATTATTTTTAATTTATCTTAAAAGTATTCAGATCCCTTTTTACATCTATTTGTGTTTGTGTGTATGTGTGTGCATCCATATAAAACCACACACACACACATTTATATATATATACATATATATATATATATATGTGTGTGTGTGTGTGTGTGTGTGTGGTTTCATATGGATGCACACACACACACACACACACACACACACACACATATATATATATATATATATATATATATATATATATATATATATATATATATATATATATATATATATATATATATATATATATATATATATATATATATATATATATATATATATATATATATATATATATATATAGCATAGCATAGCATAGCAAAAAATGTCTAGTCTATTCATGTATAGACTATTACAAAAAAAAGGTCTGGTCGAATTGGTTGAGTGTTCGGGAGACCTGGGTTCAATCCCAGGTCGCGTCATACCTAAGATTTTAAAAATGGTACTTGATACCTCCTTGCTTAACACTCAGCAATAAAAGGTATGTATCAAGGGTAAAGTGGAGCAATCGAGGGAAAAGTGTAGCGCCCTCCCCTACACCTTGGTATTGAAGCTATTGAAAAAGGAGCCTTCTGGTTGCCCTCGACTAAGGTCACCAACTTTACTTATATATATATATATATATATATATATATATATATATATATATATATATATATATATATATATATATATATATATATATATATATATATGAACAAGCAGACAGAGAATGAGAGATGCAACGACATAATATTGGTTGGTTTATACCGAAAAATTGAAACGTTTCCTAAGTAGAACTAACCCATCATTATTATCGAATAATGAGATCAACTTTGAAAATTTATGCCTAAACTAAGCCGAGACGTCGATAAATATGTATGAGCATATGAACGTTCGTGAACACAGATAGATAGATAGATAGATAGATAGATAGATCTGTCGAACTGAGATAGATAGAGAGATAGATCTGTCGAACTGAGATAGATAGATAGATAGATAAGTTGGCAGCATGTATTTTACACCACAAATATTTAACTTTCAACCTGATCTCTTCTCTTGTCAATGCACTTAATCTTACGCTACTCTATCAATCACACAGATTGAAAATTATACAGTGAAAATTTCAAATTAAAATGCAGCTTGTAACTCCGTGTCATTTTACGGATATGATTGATCGACCCTTCTGATATACACGCGTAAAAAGGTGGGGAGGGAACATTGCTGTTTTAAGAGATTTTCTTTTTCGCAACAACGGCAGCAGCAACAGCAGTAGTATATTGCATGCAATGCTAAGAGATCAACACAAATTCACTTTGGTTAAAAAAAACTTGATTATTGATCGCTTTTCAGAAGTGATCGAATCCTAAACAGCCAGCCATTTCCTTTCTATCTGCAAATACAGGGCCATTTTCGACACTATAAGCAAGCAACTATTTCCTCTGGTCGAAATCTTGGTGTGAAAATTAATAATTCAGGTAAAGGAGGATATTTTGAGTCGTTTGCTGGGATATTTGTTCTTAAAAGGCCAACAAATGAGGAACTGGAGGAGGAAATGGGCACCTTTTCATATAAAGACGTATATGTGTACATTATGTATAAGTTGCCCGTGGGGGGTACATCCAAACTCAATTATTAGTCTATTCCAGCGTTCAACACGGAAAATACACAGGAAAAGTTCATTGTTATTCATACTTTATTGGACTGGTTTGTGCATATATATATATATATATATATATATATATATATATATATGTGTGTGTGTGTGTGTGTGTGTGTGTGTGTGTGCGGATATACTTGCCAATATATATCTTTGTGTATGTATATATATATATATATATATATATATATATATATATATATATAAATTTGTCTATATAGACATGTATTTTACAATAAAATCATATATACCTTAGTAAATATGCATATGTCCGTGTTGATATTCATTCAAATAACGTGAGCATATATATATATATATATATATATATATATATATATATATATATATATATATATATATATATATATATATATATATATAAACATGTTGTACAATATATGAAGAGATTAAATGCAATATACAACGTATATGTCGGCAGATATTTTTTCACACAGATATATAGAGCTTTATATAGTATTTATATATATGTGTGTATGCGTGTGTGTGTGTGTGTGTGTGTGTGTGTGTCTGTGTGTGTGTGTGTCTGTGTGTGTGTGTGAAAGAGAAAGAGAACGATATATATATATATAGAGAGAGAGACTCCATCTGTGTGTGTGTGTGTGTGTGTGTGTGTGTGTGTGTGTGTGTGTGTGTGTGTGTGTGTGTGTGTGCGCACGCTTTTTTACAGTCTTTCTTTATAATAAGTGTTTTTGAGAGTCTTTATTCCTAAGAAAAATGTAATTTTCTCCCAATCTATCGTTTCTTTAATTATTTCTATATTTTTGCTTTAATTTTTAGCTTTTATTTCTTTACTCTTAATCTTATTATTCTTCCAGGGGTTTTTTGTTTGTTTGTTTTTTTTCTTTCTTTCTTTCATTCTTTCTTTCTTTCTTTTTCGACATTTTTTCTCTTCAGTAGTATCTTTTTCAGTTCTTTTTTCTTTTTTGTTATTCTTTCTTTTCAACTGTAGTTCCCTTTCTTTCTTTCGTTTTTTCTTTCTTTCTTTCTTTTTTCTTTCTTTTCAAATTTAGTTCTCTTTCTTTTTTTCTTTCTGTCTTTTTTCTTTCTTTTCAAATTAAGTTCCCTTTCTTTCTTTCTTTCTTTCTTTCTTTCTTTCTTTTCAAATTTAGTTCCTTTTCTTTCTTTCTGTCTCTCTTTTTTTCTTTCTTTTCAAATTTATTTTCCTTTCTTTCTTTCTTTCTTTTTTCTTTCTTTTCAAATTTAGTTCCCTTTCTTTCTTTCTTTCTTTCTTTCTTTTCAAATTTAGTTTCCTTTCTTTCTTTCTTTTTTTCTTTCTTTTCATATTTAGTTCCCTTTCTTTCTTTCTTTCTTTCTTTCTTTTTTCTTTCCTTTCAAATTTAATTCCCTTTCCTTCTTTCTTTCTTTCTTTCTATCTTTCTTTTCAAATTTAGTTCCCTTTCTTCCTTTCTATCTTTCTTTTTTCTTTCTTCACAAGTCTTGTTCTCATGCTTCTTTCTTTCTTTCTTTCTTTCTTTCTGAACATTTTTCTGATTTCCTCTAATGTTCATGTTCATTTTAGTTATTTGCATTTTTTTTGCAATTATTTTGTCTCTTTCTCTCTTTTTGTCTCTTTCTTTTGTTCTTTCTTTCCTTCTTATTTTTATTTATTCTTTCTTTTCTTTTTACATATTTGTTGTTATTTTTCATTTTTTCATCTTTTCAAGTCTAATTTATTTTTCCCTTCTTCCTTAATATTTCTACAATAAATACTATTTCCGTCATTTTTTTTCTATTAGTTTTGGGGGGGCTATTTATAGTGCATTTCCAATTTTCTATACACTTTCTTTATATATACATTTTCCTCCTCTTCGTTTCCTCTTATTTCTTCTTTCCCCCTTTCTCCTCTCCTCTTCACCTCAAATCTCTCCTCCTCCTCCTCCTCCTCCTCACAGAATTCTATTTTGCCTTTTTGATATTATAATCATTACAGTCCTTATCAATGAATATGCAAAATTTGCTATTTTGATTAAACTGCGTGCAAAAGTACACGGCTTTCTTAACTTGTAATTGATTTGTTTGTTTTGTTGTCTAATGGCATATCAACCTTCTTGGGCAATTTAATACCAAATTCATCCTTCTAGAAGAAGGATGAATTTGGTGTATTTGGTGTCCTCGTGGTGTAATGTTTAAAGCGATGGACTGCGGAATCGTAGTAAGCGAGTTCGTACCAGTACAGTTCTTCTTGGAGAATGGCTTTGGCATTGAATAACCTACAAAGGTTGATATGCCATTAAACTAAGAAACCAAACCAAACCAAATCAATCAGTTCTCCAGGACACTTCTCAGTATTCTAGCTGATCTTAAGAAAACGGCGCTCTGGATGGTCCTAGTTCTTCCTTCGATATCTAGTTTCCCAGTATTTTTTCCAGGTTTTAGGGGACTGTTCCTAGAGCACAATGAGTGGTATCTCCAGCACTTTCCTGAGTATCCTATATGATTTCAATTAAAAAAAAACATATATTGCCCAAAGCAATGGAGAAAAAATAAGTAGTGTGCCTTTATGGTACCAGGATCATTAAATAAGTTTCCAGACTTTTTTCGTATGGTCACTTTTATTGATAGTACACACATGAAACTCTAGTCCCCTTCGAAGAAATCTCCTCCGGCTGCAATGCACTTGTTTT
The DNA here is from genome assembly GCA_963585895.1 of Sepioteuthis lessoniana. Classification (NCBI taxonomy): domain Eukaryota; kingdom Metazoa; phylum Mollusca; class Cephalopoda; order Myopsida; family Loliginidae; genus Sepioteuthis; species Sepioteuthis lessoniana. The sequence continues at coordinate 8,668,704 of OY757914.1, read as the reverse complement.
ACCGTTCCAACGACTTCTGCAAAGCCCTATGGAAGTCCTCTTGTGTGAGCGTGTCAATCACCTTCGTCACAGCCTCTTTCATCTCCTCAATTCTCTCATAACGACAGCCTCTGAGGTTAGGGAATAACCAAAGGTCACAGGGACCAACGTCTGGACAATAGGGAGGCTGAGGAACTGTCTTGATGCCCATCTTGGTCAAATAGTCTGTGACAAGGATGGAGTTGTGGACCCGATTTGAAGAGTGCTGGCATCTTCCCTAGGAATCTCTTCCTGAACTCCCTTAAAACCTCAACATAGTAACCCTAGCCCTTTGACCAATCAACTCTTGTGTATTGACTTCCTTACTCCTCCCACACCTCTCATCATCCCTCATAGACTCCCTGTCTTCCTTGAATCTCTTATGCCACTCAAAAACTGATGCTCGATTAATGCAAGATGCTCCAAAAGCAGTCTGAAGCATTCCATACGTTTCTGTGGCATTTTTTCCAAGTTTAAAACAGAATTTTATTGCATATCGCTCTTCTATAGTGTACTGATATCCAGATACCTTTTTTGAAATTCACCAGCTGTGACAATCAGGCTTTAGTAGGGTGCATTCCAATTGCCGCTCTAGCTGTTCATTTGAGCGTGAAATCATAAAAATTGGTGAGTCATCACATAAGATGTACAGCAATAACATAGTGAATTTTCAAGAGTCTACGACAATTTTAAATACCTATACAAAAAGTCTGGAAACTTATTGAATGCACCACGTATGTTTTGGTTTTACAATTGTCGAGAAAAAGGGTTGGAAGTTGAGGAAATAAATCTCTTGTGTCCCAGGTTACATATTAGGAAATTTCATCTGTACTAGGACACCCTTCTTAAGGAAACCAGAGCCCTTGTGTTAATTAGTAATGTCGACCCATTAGTAAGCCAGACTAATAACACATAGTAAAATGTCGATCATAGCATAACTAAAGCGATAAAAGGTTTAATGGACTGACTTCTATTTCTATAACACGCACCTTCACATACGCACACTTCCTTTCGTTTTGTATCTGCGTTCGTCTTTGTTTAAACATCAATAAAGTAGTTGTGTCTTAAGAATTGTCTCTTGTAGTTCTTGACCGGAGTATAATATTTTATTGTGTGAGTATTATTACACGAGTTTAAGAGGCTGAAAAGTGAAATTAGGTTTAAGGTTCTCAAGAATTGAATCAAACTCATCCTAGCCAAATAATTTTTTCAAAGCGGCTAATTTCTGGAATAAAATTTTAGAATGTTATTTATTTGTAAACACGCAACTTCTTTTTTCGTATCTTGTTTGGTTACACATCAATAAACTTATTATGTTATAAGAATTGTCTCTTGGATTATTTTCTGAAAATAACTTAATATTCTAATTGTATAAGTATTATGAGTGATAAAACACATAACTTTAATATTTCTACACCTGCTTTTCGCAGAGGTATTAATACGAATATAAACCCTCTCAGTCAAACTTTGAAATTGGTTTTACAATTCAATTTTCCAAGATGATGATGTTATACCATCCAGCCCCTGATAATATGGAAAACAAAATTATCCTCATCTTCATCCTTTAGAATATCCCCCCCCCAATGCTATCAAAACCGACTTCTTCATTTCGCCACTTCTGATTGAGAAAGCCAATAAAAAAAATTGCTTTTACTTGTACCACGTACAAGCCAAATATGCATCAATGTCACGTGAAAATAAACATGGTGGAGGGATGGTGTGTTGGCGACGAGGGGCTAACAAGCAAAGACAGAGTGTTACAAATCGCATATTATGAAGAGGACACTGACAGAAGCAGCAAAACGAAGACGGCGCGTAAGAAACAAGAAGATGCTTTTTTTTTTCTCGATCAGAGAAACATTCTTCTTCTGCTTAAGACTCCCTCATCTCACCATCTCCACTACCTCTCACTACTTCTAGCTCTTACCAATCCTCATACCAACCTCTGTATCTGTCCCTGGTCCAGTGATTGATCCTCAATGTGTTCTCTTCTCTTTCTTAAGTTTTATTTATTATTGACATTATCACGTGTAGCTAGCAAGAGATCTCCCCGGCACCGTAGAAGACATTCTTCTCGTCTGAGTAGCTCGGGAAAATCCCAACTTTCTAATCGATTGCTCTGTCATTGACCTACCCCCTCGTTCTTGTGCAAAGACGTTCCATACTAACCACAACAGATGCTGTGGTATGTTATGGCGGGAAAGTTGGGGCACGTAACTCGTCGGTCATTTCGGTTTTTCAAATATCCGGTATCTTAGGATGCCATTAGTTTATGGAGTACTGTGACATTAAAATTCAAGTTAATTTTTTAGATAACGAAAGGAATCTAAATATAGGAAAACATTTTGATTGTTTTCGGATTTTCGGATTACACTCTCAAATAAATAAATTTAAGCATAGAAAAAAATTAAGGAGTCAATAGCCACATGTTTTTTTCATAAATTTTGTGAGTCGTATCCCATAAAGTCCAAATACGATGATAAGTATGTACTTACTCGTTTGGAAGATGTGTGATATTACGAGGTAATACATAGAATAGACTTTTGAAATGTTTTAGCTCCGGTTAGCTCAAAACTGAATCCTCTGTAATCCAGAGTCTCGAAAGATTACTTAATCCAAATCAGCATTAAATCCGGAGAGGGCAAAGTTCGAAAGAGGCAAATCCAAATAGTTAATCCAATATGGTTTGTATATTTTCGGGGTTTTCTCCTTTATTAATCCTTTCTCCCCAAATAATCCACGTGACAGCTGATATGCCTCAAATTTAGACTGACCACCAATCTTTCTGAGTGGTTGGGAAGAAAGGAGTAATACAGGAGAACAGGAAAACTCCAAAAATATAGGAACTCTTTACTTTCTGAAGATGGCGTAAAAGGTCAGAAACACGTGTTAAAGAAACAGAAAAAGCTTAAAACAAATCCCCTTGTAAAACTTTTTATTCTAAAATGTTTATTTTTCTATTTTATAGTATTTACTTTTTTCCCTCATTGGACCAACAAAAATGTTTATACACACACACACACACACACACATATATATATATATATATATATATATATATATATTACCAGTATTTGGCGTTAAACAACTCACAAGGGTTGATATGCCATAAAACATAACTAAACCAAACTACATATGTCGGTATGTTTGTCATCAGTATCAATGTTAATTAATATCCACATAGATGATAAAACAAGCGTCAAGTACAGATGAAATCAACCTATTACTTTCGAAAATAAGTGCTGAAATATCAAAACAAAAAAAATAATGATTCATCAATGATTTATGCGTCATGTCCATGAAGAAATTTAAAAATGATACATGTTAGATTGACTAAAATTGAAATGTTGTGTGCCAATTACCTTGACCTCTTATTAAAGAAAAAGTGGGGGTGTCCTCGTGGTGTAATGGTTAAAGCGATGGACTGCAGAATCGTAGTAAGCGAGTTCGTACTCCAGTCGCGCTATTACGTTCACTTTCGGGCAAATACCCTTGGGATAGGTATGAACCCCCTTATACTCCCAGGTATGGGTTAAATAGTACCATTACAGTTCTTCTAAGAGAATGGCTTTGGCATTAAATAACCTACAAAGGTTGATATGCCATTAAACAAAGAAACAAAACCAAGTAGAAGGGCTGATTGGGCTATTTAACTTTGATTTAGCAGTCTAGAAGAATATATCCTGATTCAAACCAGTAGCTGATTCAAACTGCGCTTTAAAATGGACATTATGTCACATCCTGCAATTGATAGATTTGGTGGGTAAATACATACCCATGTTAGAATAGATAAATGGAAAATGCGTTTTTGTGTGTTGGGAAAGTCTTTTTCCCCTTTTTTCTTTTTTGGTTTATTTTTCTTACGTTGGACAATGAAGGTTCTTTGTCTGAAATTAAGTTTTAAATTTGTCAAAGTTCTTTCGTTGACTTTTCTAAAACTGCAATCGTCCAATGCGAGTGATTTGGAGGGCTACAAATGTGTAAAACTGAGAAGAACATCTCTTAAAGATGATTCTAAATCTGGAAGATCATGCAAACCAACGGAATACTGACAAACTTGGAATTTTGGGCGAAGTCCGAGAGAAATCTTGTTTCCGAGCCTGGTACTCTTCGGACAATTTTCGTTTCCTGAACAAACATCCACATGGACTGTGCGTCAACTTTTACATGATAAAAGAGACCGAAGAAAATGCGCAACGATACCAGCATATGGTCCCTCAAAACGTCTTCCAGCATGCAATACTAAATGGAATAAAAGAACGCAGGGTGAATCAAAAACAGAGATTACCATTTTTGAAGAGGGCATGTCTGATTGAGCTGTTCTTGAAAAAGGTTTTGTTTTGTTTTGTCTTTGTTTGTCTTTTGTAATTCTCCTTTGATAAATTCCAAAAGCTGGGATCATTACTGTTATTAGTATTTAGAATGTGAAGCTATATGGGCTACAGTATCTGGATTTTATCTTTGCAAAAGTAATCATGAAGTGAGTTAAAAGCAACTTGTTCATCAATGTCAAGAACAAGTCAGGTTTCAACCGGTGTGTACGAGCTCCTTATTATTTGATTAGAATGACAATGTGATATATGGACCGACTGACCAAATTGGACATCCACTGATCAATCGATGATGCGGCAGGAGCAGTGGAAGGCTACCAATTCGTTAGCAATCAAATCGATTACATGAAATTTTGTTAAGATGGTTTATTCCACTTTACGAGTCGGTTCTAAACCTTTCCTGAAAGTCTATTGAATTTACAGAATTCGGGCCAGAAATTCTCTCTCTCTCTCTCTCTCTCTCTCTCTCTCTCTCTCTCTCTCTCTCTCTATTTATTTATCTATTTCTCTTCATCTCAAACGATGGTTCTTCTAATTTTCCTCTTTCCTTTTTCTTCGTTAGTCCAGGTTTAAAGTGCGCCAGAGTCTGGCTCGTCCCCCATAGCTTTTCCCGTTCCTTAATGATACCTGTATCGGAAAAATAAGTTCTAAAAAATATCGGCTTCGGGTTACTCTTCGGCTTTTAACCAGGACTACATTTTCTTTCGATTTTTTCTCTTTAATTGAAGTTTAATTTTTTTTCTTGTTCGGCAAAGATTTTCTTTTTCTTTTTTTTTTCCTTTGAGATCATTTTTTTACAGTCTATTTGTGATTTTCTTCTTTTATTTCTTGTTATGTATTTTTCCCTTGAGAATTGGATCACCTATCAGTATAAACGGTTCGATTGATTGTGGCATTAAACAACTATTTTCGTTTTTGTGAAACTTGGGACGAGACACGACGAGATATCGTCAGAAAAAATACGAGACTTCTTTTTTTACATTTCGTATTGACATCTTCCAGATGAAGCACTTACCTTTTCTTATTTACTAAATTTTTGCTTAGGTAAAGGCACGCAGGCATCACGTTTCTTAAGAGTACTTGATATTATTCAAGTGGTCAGCCATCTAAATATTGAACAGGCTCATCACTGCTTTAACTTCGATGATCTAGCGCGAAGCGTTGATTTCAGTGCGATTTCACCATAAGTCTGATACTGTCATCTGTTATCTAATCATTAATCCTTTTGCAGATTAAGTCGATTTCTAAATTTTACTGGTTTTAACGTAATCCATCCTTAAACCCAATTTGTGAGCTATTTACACAAGTTAACCCCTGTTTGCAATATTTGTTCTTGTAGGGTTACCCTCAAACTATATGGTAGAGACATATATATATATAGAGAGAGATACCTTTACTCATGCAGGATTTATCCAACCTACCTCCTGACCAGATATGACATGCAGTCATTTTATAGGGGAAGGTTTACACAAGAATTGTGTCTCATGTGTGAATATGAACATCAACTCATAAATATCAGATTTTGATTTTATTCATGGAAACTTTATGTAATAAAAACGCCGAAAATGGTCGATTTTGACACTATGTCAATACGTCGAGGGTTATTTCATGCCTAGAGGTAAAGGAATTGCGTTTATTGTACATTCATATTTACATTTTTTGTGCAGTTATTTCTAAAGAGTTTTTTGAGTACAATTTTATCAAGTATTATTGTTTAATTTCCAAACAGTTTTATGGTATAAAGTATTTCTTTCTAATACAAGCAATGATATAGTTTCAAATAATCATTTATGCTCATTAATAATCAGAGTAATTGGAACGAAGAAGTACTGAACACCCTCCTGATCTCCAGAATAGGAGCCTTACCATCATATCCAGTTTGGTACCATACCAAAATCCTCTTATTTTTCGGGGGTTCTACTTTTTCTGTGGGGGGATATAGTCAATATATTCTAAGTCTTGCTGACATGACGGTTTTTTTTCTTGACATTCATCTTAGAAATATTCTTAAAACGGCTTTATATAATTTCATGTATTGTTCTAACAAAACATTTTTGTTAATTTCCAATCAGCAACTTCCTTCCTTCCTTCCTTCCTTCCTTCCTTCCTTCCTTCCTTTGTCTTTCCTTCCTAAAAACGCGACCAGCGAAATTCCATCTCTTTAAAAAATATTTTCTCTTTACTAAAGAATGCAGTAAAAAAAAAACCGAAAACACAGCATTTTTGTATGCAGGGGTTTGGCGAAAGAAGCAAATTAGTATTAAACGAAGGTCAACTTTCGACCGTTGGCTTTCTGCCAAATAAACCACTTTAGAGGTTCCACGGGTCGTTTAATGTAACCCGATCTATTTTATTATTATCCTTATTGTTTGTTAACGGAACGATGACCATATTTGGTTTTAGTCACTTCATCTTTTCAAATAAAATTCAAGGGGCGTGTCCTTTGCGAAGACGTCAAAAACAAATTAGCCTCGGCTGTTAGAATTAATCTTTTAGTTCAGGATTTTCTTGGCCCGGTTTTCGATATCAAATTCCATGGCAGGTAAAATTGATGCAACAGGACATTTTTTAAAATGTCCTGTTGTTGCGTCAATTTTACCTGCCATGTAAAACTATTTATATGTGTCGTTTTGAGTGTATATCAAAATTTGTATTCGTTACAATTTGAACATTTTTACGAAGGTTGAAGATGGAACACGGAAAATCAAATATTGTTCCTTTTTATGAATGAAAGTGAGCTGACGAACTTCACCAAATAACGTCACAAAGAGATCAAATTTCTGGTATTCATTTCTTTTTTTTTTTTCTTTTTTTAGTTTTGCGTCTGAATCAAAAAGTTTAAAAGACGTATTGTTTAATATACTCAGAAGATATTATGATGATCGATTGATTTTTTTATTATTTCTTTTTTGTTTTATTTCTTTTTTATTTGTTTATCATTTATTTTGTCATTCTTTAATTTCTTTTTTCAATATATTTATTTATTTATTTATTTTCTTTTTTCATTTTATTTCTTTTTTATTACTTTTTTTTTTCATTCATTGATTGGCTTTTTTTTAATGTTTTTTTTAATATTTATTCATTTATAATTTATTCTTTTTTGTTTTTTTCCTTTTTTCAATCATTTATTTTATTTGTTTAACTTCTTTTTATTTTTTCTTCCTTTCTTTTTTTCTTTCTTTTTTTATTTTTTCTTTCTTTTTATTTTTTCGTTCTTTCTTTTTTCTTTCTTTTTTTAAAATATATTTATTGATTTATAGATTTATTTTATTTTTTGTCTTTTTTATTCATCTATTTATTTTTTTCATTTATTTTTTTTCTTTCTTTTTTCATTTATTTATTTTAGTTATTTTTTTCTTTTCTAATTTATTTCTTTTTCATTTATCTTTTTGTTTGTTTATCTTTTAAATTCTTTTTTAATTATTTGTTTCTTCATTTATTTTATTTTCATTTTGTTTCATTTATTTCTTTTTTATTTATGTATTT